>CM038147.1:361391071-361737324 GCA_021437245.1 Aegilops speltoides | reverse complement strand
TATGCCAAGCCCGATCTTGGTTCCAATGCTGCAGAGAAAGGTTATGGGTAAAAAGAAGGTCTTTATCCTGGTGCTGCGGAGACCGGTGTTGCTGATCAAACTCATTTTCTTTCGAGGAGATCAAAAATCTCTGAATTTCTACGAAATGAATTTACATATTTATTGCGAGGGGCTTTGAAAAGCGAAAGGATGAAGACTGATTTAGATCCTCTGAAAGCGGAAAGTTTTTTCCTTTTATTTTAGGAAGTTTGGGAACAAAACATTTCAACAAAGGAAGTCTTTCACCGGTCAAATCAAGACGTAAGACTTAATCTAAAAGAAATTACTAGATTGAATCTATTTGCATTAAAAAAACCGATCAAAAAGGGGGCCACCCTAGCCCATTGAGTGCTCTACCTCGGGTCATCGACATCATATGCTCTACTGAAATAGATTTTGTGGAAAACCAGCTATATCCGATCTTGGTTGGCCTTTCACTCCTAGACGTAATGCTACGAGGAGTTAGAGTCTTCTGCGGGAAAGACATTTCTTGTAGAGTTTTGTAGATCTTTTTTCTCTACTTTTTCTAGTATTTCTTACAAAAGATCTCGGAAGCATCCTCAGCTACGGATTGGGGGCAGCATTCTCAGATTACTATCTATACGAAATTCAGATGATTTCGTTTGTGTTCATGTTGGTGATTTCAAGGATGCCACTACTATTACTGATGAGAATGCTAGGTTGAAGACATTGCTTGAAAGAGGCATGTACAAAAGCCTCAAAGGGCATCAGACTCTGTGCGATGTCCTTAAGAAACGGATTCGGAACCGAAACCCTAGGAAAGAGGGTGTTGGGTTGGAGAGGAAGATGAATGTTTATGGTGCTTACTGGACGCCTGAGCAGTACCCCAAAACCACCTGTGTTGCTGCTAAGGATCCCTCAGTGGACCCATCCACTTTATCTGGCTTCACTTGTGCTAACCCTATTGTCATTGATGAATCCTTTGACACCAATTATAAACTGTTTGCCAGGTATATTGGTACTAACTGCAGGAATGGGCCACCCTTGAAGAAGATCTGGGTACCCAAAAGCTGTCTTGAGAAGCTTCCCGTGAATGTCGTCATGACACCACCTGGGAAGAAGACAAACCCCTATCCAAAGGCATCATATGGCCCAAAGGCTTCATATCGACAGAGGACCACTCATGGTCACCCTAACGCCAATGTTTTACAAGAGAACCATCATCAGACTCATGAATATGTGCGTGTTTCTTCTAACCGCTATGTTCACAAAACTAAGAGCTTTTCTGCATATTCATATGAGTATTATTCACCTCCTGCGAAGATATTTGCTCGGGCTCCAAAGCAAAAATTCTTAGATGCTGCACTTAGACTCATTGCTTCTAAGCCACCCCCGAAGATGTGGGTGGTTAAGAAGAATTAACTTCTCTTGCAAGGAAAGGTCTCCAACCGAAAATCAAACACTTCTGACGCCAATGCTGGGGGACCTAAAACATGTTGTGGGACGCAAGATAAAGTGCCCGAATGGTCTTACCATGTATTTCGTCCCAGGGTTTCTTGACGAGCACCCTATCATGCCCAACCAGAATCTCAACTTTGATAATATGCTTGTTCACTACATGTTTTTGCTTCACAATACTCTTGGTGAAGCCTATCCCGCTAACTGCACTATACGGTAGAACTCCGAAAGACACTGAATGGATCATGGACAGCGACTGCACCAACCACATGATTGGTGATCAAAGTCTTCTCATGGATTCAACCCTACGTCCATCTACTAAAAGCCACATCACATTCGCTGACACTGGTAAAAGCAAGGTATTGGTAGAGTTGCTATCTCAAAGTATCAACACATGGATAAAGTGATGCTTGTTGAATCCCTTGGATACAACTTAATGTTTGTGTCAATGCTCTGCGATCTGAATATGATTGTGATGTTTGGAAAATATTGTTGTCTTGTGCTAATGGAATCTAACAAATCTTTAGTCTTCGAAGGCTATCGAAGAGGTGATCTATATATGGTAGATTTTTTAGTAGGACCACAGCTTGCCGTATGTCTTCTAGCAAAAGCTTCAGAGTGCTGGCTATGGCATCATCGGCTAGGACATGCGGGCATGAGGAACTTACACACTCTTGTGAAGAAGAAGCTCATCATTAGCATCGATGACGTCAAGTTCAAGAAGGGTCATCTATGTGGTGCTTGTGAAGCTGGAAAGATGATTAGAGCTAAGCATCTCTTGAAGACAATCATGACTACCTCATGTCTCTTCGAGTTGCTTCACATGGAATTATTTGGCCCTACTCACTACTCTA
Organism: Aegilops speltoides; assembly: GCA_021437245.1. NCBI lineage: Eukaryota > Viridiplantae > Streptophyta > Magnoliopsida > Poales > Poaceae > Aegilops > Aegilops speltoides. Next base: position 361,735,012 of record CM038147.1, on the reverse strand, counting down.
CCCTTACTACCACTGCACATCTCTATGGCTTCGTTATTGTTGATGATTATTCGAGATACACTTGGGTACACATCATTCTCTATAAGAACGAGGTGCATGGTGTCTTCAGTCGCTTTGCAAATTGTGCCATGATGAATTATGGCGTCAAGATCAAGCACATCCGGAGTGACAATGGCACCAAGTTCAAGAATGCTGGCCTCGACATTTATCTTGATACCTTGGGCATCACGCATGAGTTCTCTGCTCCATACACACCTCAGCAGAATGGCATCATGGAGCGCAAGAACAGAACGCTCATTGAGATGGCATGCATGATGCTCGATGAATACAAGACTCCAAGAAAATTTTGGCCCGAAGCCATTGATACTGCACGCCACATCATCAACAGAGTTTATCTTCACAAGTTCTTGAAGAAGACATCTTATGAACTTCTGACTGGTCAGAAGCCAAACGTTAGTTACTTCAAAGTCTTTGGTGCTAGGTGCTGGATCAAGGATCCACATCACACTTCTAAATTCACACCGAAAGCACACGAAGATTTTATGCTTGGTTACCGAAAGGATTCGCACACCTACAAAGTCTTCAACCTCTTTCACTATAAAGTGGTTGAAACTGTAGATGTGCGGTTCGATGAGACTAACGGCTCACAAAGAGACCACCTGCCAAATGTGCTATATGAAGCTACACCAGGTGAAGCTATCAGGCTAATGGGTGCTGGAGAAATCATACCCACCAAGGAACAGGCTGATGGTGAGATCATCATTTCTGCACCTAATCAACACGAAGACAATGCTCAGTCTGAAGCCAACCCTGAAGATGAAGACAATAGTCAGCCTGGACAAAATCTTTGTCCAGTTCATCCTCGGGTTGCAAATGAAGTCCAAATTGATAAGATTATTAATAGCATCAATGCACTAGGTCCTCTTACTCGATCAAGAGCTATGCAACTAGCAAACTTCCGCGGTCACTTTGCCTTTGTCTCTATATCTGAACCCAAGAAAGTCGAAGAAGCCTTCATGGAACCTGAATGGATTCAAGCTATGCAAGAAGAGCTTCAACAGTTTGATCTAAATAATGTTTGGGAGCTTGTCAAACATCCTGATCCTCGCAAGCACAATATCATTGGCACCAAATGGATCTATCGTAACAAGCAAGATGAACTTGGACAAGTTGTCAGAAACAAAGCTCGCCTCGTTGCTCAAGGTTGCACACAAGTGGAAGGAATTGATTTTGATGAAACCTTTGCTCCCGTGGCTAGGCTTGAAGCCATTCTCATACTGCTAGCATATGACAACCACCACAACATTCTTCTGTACCAAATGGATGTGAAGAGTGCCTTCCTCAATGGCAAAATAAGAAGAAGTGTATGTTGCTCAACCGCCTGGCTTTGAAGATCCAAAACATCCTGATATGGTATACAAGCTCAACAAGGCACTGTATGGCCTCAAACAAGCACCTCATGCTTGGTATGACACACTCAAAGAATTCTTGAAGAGCAAAGGCTTCAAACCTGGTTCTCTAGATCCTATTCTCTTCATGAAGACATATGATGGTGAACTATTTGTGTGCCAAATATATGTGGATGGCATTATCTTTGGCTGCACTGATAAGAGACACAGTGATGAGTTTGGATACATGATGCAAGAGCAATACCAGATGTCCATGATGGGAGAGATGAAGTTCTTACTTGGTCTTCAAATCCATCAACAGCGAAATGGCATCTTCATATCGCAAGAAAAATATCTTAAAGACTGCCTGAAGAAGTTTGGAATGCAAGACTGCAAAGGGTACACGACACCAATGCCAACCAAAAGCCATCTTGGCCCTGACGACAATGGTAAAGAGTTCGATCAAAAGGTATACCACTCCATGATTGGTCCCTTATTATACTTATGTGCATCTAGGCCAGATATTATGCTTAGCGTTTGCATGTGTGCCCGATTCCAAGTGGCACCAAAGGAATCGTATCACCTCGCAGTGAAGCGAATTCTTCGATATTTGGCTCACACCCCAACGCTAGGATTATGGTATCCAAAGGGCTCAGTGTTTGATCTAGTTGGATACTCAGATGCTGATTATGCTGGTGGCAAAGTTGATCGCAAGTCTACATCAGGCATATGTCACTTTCTTGGAGGATCTCTTGTCTGTTGGTCTTTAAAGAAGAAGAACTATGTATCTCTCTCCACTGCTGAATCTTAATACATTGCTGCTGGATCATGCTGTGCTCAGCTTCTCTGGATGAAGCAAACTCTCAAAGACTATGGCATCAACTTGAAGAATGTGCCACTCTTCTGCGACAATGAAAGCGCCACCAAGATTGCTAAGAATCCAGTTCAGCACTCCAAGACAAAGCACATTGAGATTCGTGATCACTTTCTCAGAGATCATGTCATCAAGGAAGATATTGATATCATTCACGTCAACACTGAAGAGCAACTGACAGATATCTTCACAAAGCCCTTGGATGAGAAAAGGTTTTACAAGCTGCGGTGTGAGCTAAATATCTTAGAATCCTCGAATGTCCAGTGAATGGACACACATCCTAACACTTATGCATGTTGATGACTTAGATGTGCAACACACAAAGTAACGCATTTCTTCAATCAATAAAGACTTACCCTCTGAGTGTGAATACATTAATGTGGAATTTGACTTCGGAGCACCACAATAATTGTGCGTCGTGTCTGGGTCTAATATTTCCTATACGGTGGGTAACGCCACCACCACACTTTCTTGAAGATTTTCATTTGGCGTCATGATTGCATTATCTTCATATTTGGATTGTCTTCAACATTGATTTGTCTTCAAGATCTATATCTTTGCAATGTTGGACACAAGGTTAATCCATTCGAACTGTTTGCGAAGAGATAGAACAACAGAAATGGGCAGCCATATCAATGTGTGTGTGATATACAACATACAGGTCACTCCGATGAACTGTGTGCTATTAGGGAATGCAACAAAAACGGTCAGCCAGATGAAGTTGTGTGTGATATACAACATACGGTTCCTCGGACAAACTATTTTTGATTAGGTAAGAGAATGGAAACGGTTCATCTAACAAGATGTGTGTGATATGCGACATTTGTGATCAGCCAAAAGAACACAAACGATTCGTGTAAACCAGATGTGTGTGATACGCAACAAACATAAATTATAACACAACATACAAAAAACTTTGAAAAATGCAAACTAGTTGCTTGTGGTGGCTAGGAGTATCGCACACGATGCATCTGTTAGTACTTGTGTGCAATGTTAGTAAGTTACACATACATTTCCTTATGTTAACATGTGTGTGAATTTGCAATATGGACACTTAATATGCAAATGCCTTCTGGATATCGGGCACATGCTTAAACTCAAAGAACTGCGTACGATACTAATACTTTCCATGAAAATTTAAGAACTTGGCTAACATCAATTGAGTAACATATATATAGTGGTTACACTATTTGACAAAAGGAGGATCTTCATAACACGGTTTTGACAACCATATGGTCCATATCTAGATACTTAACATAGTAACAACTATCACATTTTAAGAGGCTAACTGCCAACAACCATATGGTCCATATCTACATACTTAACATAGTAACAACTATCACATTTTAAGAGGCTGAGGGCCAACAACCACAACTATCCGCTGGAAGTAGCTTGATCACGGCGACTTGGCATCTCGTCAATGAAAAGGAAGAGCCCTCCTGTGCCTTGATAGAGCATGAGTAGAACAGTGTCTCCAATTTTCCTATATGGATGCATTTCCATGACAAGCGAGAACATGTTAATTTGAATGGTTCCATTTCTGTGGGAAATGCAGTACCTTGCAATCATTTTGGCGTTATTAGCAGGCACAAGTGTAATTCGACCATGCCGAGAAATTGAACCAGGAACTACTACAGCGGGCAATTTCTGTTGAAATGTAGAATAAAAATCAATTGTAACATATCATTGAAGATATATATAGTTCATGAGCATCAACATTAAAATAAGATTTTTTACCAGCGTTTTGTGCACAGAATTGGTCTTGTTCAATGTGTGCACCATAGGTATAATTAATCCCATCCAAAATCCTGCGTTCATACGTTGTGCTATCTCTGTTAGATTATCAACAAAGTTTATGACATGCTTCAAGTCCTTCCAGTGAAATTTGGTACGCTTAGTAACATACAGATCGTTCACTATGCATCCAACATATCCTGCTTAAAAGGTGGAAAGGTATTATTTATTCTGAACATGGCAGAAGAATATATGGCGCGCATAATTTGGTAAATGGAATTTGTTATTGCCTAGGAATGGAGTTAGAAAATGAAATCACAATTGGTTGCTTAAATAGTGATCAATTAGTCAGAACAAATACCCCGATTTTGCTAAGTAATATGACAGCATGGAGAAAGTTGAAAGGACACTAACCTCGATCACACTTTGATCGGCTGATGATGTTGGGGAAGTAAACATCCATGTTAGTTAGACTAGGCTGTGGTGGACGCACTAGAATTTTATTGCTAGCTTTCAGTTCATAACACTTAGACAATTTTCTCCAAAGGTCCGCATTAAAATAGGAGTGACCATATTTATCAAGTTTTACGCTAACCGTCATTGCATGTCCATGCTGCGTTGTCAATATGACATCCTGGGAGTCATCAAAAAAGTAAAGCCCAAGATTTCCTTCTACTCCTTTTCTTGCAAAGCAAGGGATGTACTGCTTGAAATGAAAATTAAGATCGCAAACTAGATATATTGAAATAACAGAGCAAGATGCAAATGTGGGTGTAACTGATAGAATAGATCAATATATAGATGAAAGCAAAGTACAAAATATATAATTAAAAATAGATAATGCAACAAAGATTTGATGCAAATATATAGATAATGTAGCAATAGATGGTATATGTTCACATATTTAGGCCATGCCGACCGTGGTAGGTTGAGATTGAACATATTGAGCGCTCCCTGAAGTCATCCAGAATGGTGAGATAGAACTTCGTTTCCGACTGGCCACGACCACACTTGCCCGATTTGTGCTCGCACTGTGGACACATGAATGAACACCCACGAATTAGCTAGAACAAAAATGATTCCATGGTGATTTCTGCCGGTTAATTAACAACGACGGACGGACTACGATAAGAGATGAGTGAATGTTTTGCTAAGTTGATTACCTTCTTCATGAAAAAAATCCCTAGGCCAATCCCGCAGAAAATCCCAGTCGACCAGTGTCTAGAATGTCAGTGCAGATAGGCGGCGAAAAGCGGTAGGGGTGAAATCCCGTGCCATTTGGAGTGCGACCTCCGCCCGCCGACAACAGTGCTATTGAGCTTAGGGTGGCCGCCGTGATAGGAGTTGATGAGGTGCAGAGTTGCGAAGGATTCCGCAGCGAGTGGGTGGAGACAAAGGGGGCGAGGGTTTTCTTTTTTCCTTTTGCATGTGTGAGTGAACACACACGGTTCACAGAGGCGACGGAGATGAATCGTGCGCGATAGTAAATCACTGAGATTGAATGGGAATCCAAATTTCCTTTGTCCTTTTTCCATGAGTTTTTTCTACACTGTAAACCCTGCTAATCACCGTGTTCAAATTTGGCATTTTTCCGGGTTCATTTACAATATTTAGGGGATTATGTGCATTTTCTAGGCATTAATGCACATAATTCAAATTCAAACAATCGGAAAAGGAGCACAAGAACGGTCTGGAAAACCGTGGTCATGCCATTTATTAATTTCTCATGCCTTTTACAAGGAATGGGCAGATATTTCAAGGAAATGTGTGGCCTCACCATGCCCTGGTAAAAAATTGAGAATATTTGTCTTATGTCGTCATGCACGCCATTCATAAATCGAACCGTCACCTAGGAAATTTCATGGCTTCGAGGGGAATCAACAAGATTGAAGGGGCCGTGAATCCAAATTTCCTTCTTAGCTTGTCATTCAGTTTTTTCTACAATTAACATATCCCCTCGAATGCAACGTGCTCAAATTTGGCATTTTTCGGGCTCATTTACCATATTAGGGGATGTTCATTTTCTAGGCATTAATCCACATAATTCAAATTCAAACAATCGATGCATGAAAAGGTGCACACGAACGGTCTGAAAAAACCATACTCGTGGTATTTAGTAAATTGTCAATCCTTTTACAGGGAACGAGCAGAGATTTCAAGGGAATGCGTGGCAATAGTCAACCAAAACGCGTCATTTACTGGGTTAGCAACTATAGAAAAATGAAATACGTGCTTGAAAAACATGATGCCTGGCATGGTGCCATCATGGTATGGCCTCACCGTGCCTTGGTTAAAAGCTGAGAAGGGTTGATTAATGTCGTCACGCACGCCCTTCACAAATCGAACCATCACCGAGGAAGTTCCATGCTTTCGAGAGGGAAATCACCAAGATTGAAGGGCAATCCAAATTTCTGTCCTAGTTTGTCATTCAGTTTTTTCCAACGATCAACATACTGCCTCAGATGCAACGTGTTCAAATTTGAAATTTTTCCGGGCTCATTTACCATATTTAGGGGATTATTTACATTTTCTAGGCATTAATACACATAATTCAAATTCGAACAATAGGTGCATGAAAAGGTGCACAAGAACGGTCTGGAAAACCATCCTCGTTCTATTTAGTACATTTTCATGCCTTTTACAAGGAATGGGCAGATATTTCAAGGAAATGTATGGCAATAGTCAACCATAAACACGTCGTTTATTGGGTTAACAACTATATAAAAATGAAATACATGCTTGGAAAACATGACGCCTGGCGTGGTGCCATGGTATGGCCTCATTGTGCCCTAGTAAAAATTTGAGAATGTTTTCCTTATGTCGTCATGCACGCCTTTCATAAATCAAACCATCACCGAGGAAGTTCAATGGTTTTGAGGGGGAAATCGCCAAGATTGAAGGGGGATCCAAATTTCCTTTGTCCTTTGTCCATGAGTTTCTTTCTATGATGAACATACACCCTGCAAATCACCATGGTCAATTTTGAGACTTTTCCGTGTTCATTTACCATATTTAGGGGATTATTTGCATTCTCTATGCATTAATGCACATAATTCAAATTCGAACAATCGGTGCATTAAAAGGTGTACAAGAACGGTCTGGAAAACCATCTTCGTGCCATTTAGTAAATTCTCATGCCTTTTACAAGGAAAAGACATATATTTTGAGGAAATGTGTGGAAATAGTCAACCATAAACGTGTCGTTTACTGGGTTAACAACTATACAAAAAATGAAATAAATGCTTGAAAAACATGACGCCTGGCGTGGTGCCATGGTATGACCTCACCATGCCTTGGTAAAAATTTGAGAATGTTATCCTTATGTCGTCATGCACACCTTTCATAAATCGAACCATCACCGAGGAAGTTTCATGGTTTCGAGAGGGAAATCACGAAGATTGAAGGGGGATCCAAATTTCCTTTGTCCTTTGTCCATGAGTTTTTTCTACGATGAACATACACCCTGCAAATCACCACGTTCAAATTTGACACTTTTCCGGGTTCATTTACCATATTTAGGGGATTATGTGCATTTTCTAGGCATTAATGCACATAATTCAAGTTCAAACAATCGGTGCATGAAAGGGTGGACAAGATCGGTTTGGAAAATGATGCTTGTGCCATTTAGTAAATTCTCATGCCTTTTACAAGGAATGGACAAATATTTCGATGAAATGTGTGGCAATAGTCAACCACAAACGTTTGTTTTCTGGGGTTTCAACTATAGAAAAAATGAAGTGAATGATTGAAAAACATGACGCCTGGCAAGGTGCCATGGTATGACCTCACCATGCCCTGGTGAAAATTTGAGAAGGTTTGGCTTATGTCGTCATGCACGCCCTTCATAAATCAAACCATCGCCGGGGAAGTTCCATGCTTTCGAGAGGGAAATCACCAAAATCGAAGGGGAATCCAAATTTTCTTTGTTCTTTAACCTGGAGTTTTTTTCCTATGAAGAACATACACCCTGCAAATCACCGTGTTAAAATTTTAGCATTTTTCTGGGCTCATTTACCATATTTAAGGGATTATGTGCATTTTCTAGGCATTTGGCGCATATAAATCCAATCCAGCTACAGCTGCATGGATGTGATGTGAGGGACGTGGATTGCCGTTCGATCCGGCGCATCATATGGTGGACACGCACGATCCGCGTGGCTGGGGTTCCTGCAAATCATAACGCAACACACAATAGCCTTAGTGCACACTGTTTCCGGAAGCGACCGAGATGAACCGTGTGCGATAATGAACGAGCAAAATTGTAAGGGAAGCCAAATTTCCTTTGTCATTTGTCGCTGAGATCTTAAAAACCACCGCACTATAAGGCTGCCCGGCCCCTTCGTCCCAGAGCTCTCTCCAAGCGTCGTTCATGGCACCGCGGCGCACAGTTACCGGTAAGGAAGCGATGGCATCCCACCGCGCCGCGACCAAGCACATGGTAAGGAAACGATGGCATATCACCGCGCCGAGTTCATTGTCGCCGGCGGCCACACAATTACGTGGCGGACTTTGAGGCTGCCATGGCGAAATGGGCGGTGGATCTAGAGGTGGCCAAAGCCTCATAGGAGGATCGGAAAAGGCAGAAAGCAGTCAAGAAAAGAGAGCCCCACCGCCACAAGAAAGAAGAGGCCGCACGCCGTGGTGAGGAGAGCTTGGCGGAGATCGAAGCACGGTTGGCTGCCGCCTACAAGGCCTGGAAGGAGAACACCGGCGTCTGGCCAGCATGCCCCGATGGCAGCATGTGAGAAGTAGTTTAAGTTTGTAGTATTAGGGCAAATTACCAGTAGTATTTTAAGTTTGTAGTATTAACATACAATGTCGATAAGAGAATCCTTTGAGGGCTTTGAGCGTTGATTAGCATGTGTGACAGTGTGCGCTTTTTTGCGTTAATCATTAGAAGATCACAAAACACATGGTTTTTATGCCGTACCCATGTGCGTTTTTTCGCGTTAATGATCCATAAGTCTGTTACCTGTGCGATGGTTCCTAATAAACCAGGTGTACCATTGACCGAAAAAAATCGACTACACATGTACATTTTTTGGAGACAGGAACTGCCAATTTTCTGTTTTCTCACACACGAGTATTTTATGCGCTTCGTCTCTGTTGTGTGTTTCCCCCGCCCAAGTTTCAAGTTTCGCAGCGAAATTTTAATTAGGCGCGTGATTTCAGAATTTATTCCTCCAACCACATCCCCACCCATCAAATTTCCTCAGTATCTCCCCCCACTTTCCCCTCCCCCCCCCCCGCGCCTTCCCTTATCGACAGCTCAAACCGCTGCCACCGCAACCACAGCTTCAACCACATCTATGTTCTGTTCAGATCCAGTCAGGTAACCCACCGATCTCTATCACGGCCCCGGCCTGATTGCTTAAATGGCACACGAAACATCCTCATGCCTCCAAATCCTCACTGTCCCTACCTCCAAAGCATCGACGTGCAAGCCCAACCAAATATCACGTGGAGGTCGAGGAGCTGATGGCGGTCCATGGCGCGATGGCCACTGTGCGTGTTGACCCGGAGGAACACCTTGCCTCCGCCGCCGCCGACATGGTGCAGGCTCTGGCCCAGAAGAAGTGCCCCGACAACTACCCCCCAGGACTTAACAAGTATGACCTGACCAACTAAATATTACTAACACCACTTGCAATGGCTATGTTTTGTACGGTTGATGTATTAAGCATGTTCGTGCCTTCTTTATTTCAGTACTGCACACTGTGTGATGTTCAAGTATTAACTGTTCAGTTCAATTTCACCAATACCAGCAACAAACCTTGCTACCATGCTACTCTCCGCAATGAAGATATACTAGAGATGCTGCCCATTTGCTATTTTTTGTGGATGCTAACCCTATTGTACTTAACATGCCTATCCATGTACTTACGCAGGGCCATAACGGGCGATGCTGTTGTTTGCCGTCGAGGTCTGCGTCCCATGTCTTACAGTATTTTACATCATTTGTGTAATTGCAGTTTGACTTCTAACATTTACTTGCTTCTTGTAGGTACACATGTCGAGGGCACTGATCCACACTTTGACCCAGAGGAAGAGCTCGCATCCGCCGCCGCCGACTTTTGGCGGGCTCTGGCCAAGATGAAGTGCCGCAACAACAACCTCTCAGGACTTACCAAGTATGAACTCACCAGTTCAATATTACCAATACCAGTTGTTATGGCTATGTTTTGTACGATCGATGTCTTAAGCATCTTGTACTAAACATGCCTAACACGTTTTAGCTATTTTCCCTACCTTTTTATAGACAACTGGGTCATTATATGCTCTGGCAGTAGCTGCCTTGTGATGTTTAACTCTGCCAATTGCATTTTTATCAGTACCGGTTTCAATGGCCATTAAGCCTGTTGCGATTAACAGTTGTATCCATTTTTAAACAATTGTATTTCAATGGCTACAAACTTACAAAACATGAATTATGATGCTGTTAAGCCTGTTGCAATTAACAGTTGTATCCATTTTTTAATCCATCCCTTTGCTACCGCGCTACTCTTTCGCACTAAAGATATCACTACAGATGCAGCCGTTTTATTACCATTTGCTATTTTTGGTGGATGTTAACCCTGTTGTAGTTAACATTAGCTTTCCATGTACTTGCACATGGCTATAATGGGCGATGTTGTTGTTTGCCGTCAAGGTTAGCTGCATCCCATCTCTTATACACCATCTATTCCTAAATTTAAGTATTTTTAGAGATTCCAATATAGACAACATAAGGAGAAAAATGAGTGAATCTAGATTCTAGTCTAAACTATAACTATAATTCTATATACATCCGTATGTAGTTCATATTGAAATCTCTAAAAATACTTGTACTTAGGAACATCATTTGTGCAATCTCACTTAGCTTCTCACATTTACTGGTTGCTTGTAGGTACGTATATGAGTGGTACTGATCCATGATTCGATCCCTTTTGCGTATGGGGCAATGAGATATTCATGAACAAGCGTCAAGTGAGGAAACTAACAAAGATTCTTAGGCGAAAGAAACAGGTGATGGGAATTAAGCTCTTTATTTACACTTTGTCCAAGACATCAGTGAACTTTAGGATGGTAAGTAATCTGTTGCCTTTCCCCCCAGCTCACAACAAGTTACTCTATTAGACCTCATGATCTGATATTTTTCTCTTTTCAGTGGTTTCCAAACCTATTTACTGATGATTACCTTGCAAACTACATGACCGGAGTGGAGGCAACTAAGGTTAAAGTATATAATTCATGCTACCCTGATAATGCTCTATAAGTCTTCCTGAAGGCGGTGAAACATGAGCAGGCGATCGTCACAAGGGGTTGGACAAAATTTGTTTGTGCCTATGGCATGCAGGAAGGCACATTATGGGCATTTCCGCTTCTTCAACAACATCGGCAGTCCAAATGATTTACACTTGTCTCTTCACCTTTACCGCCTGTAAATATTATGGTTCATCATAGTTAATTGTTGTCTAATCTTGTAATTACTGAACATATTGTACTGACATTTTTATTTATGGATTCGTTGTTGAACCATTGTGCTGAGAATTTGAATTGCACGTTTCATATTTGAAAATTTCCAATTCGAATAATAAATTACAGCCAAAAAAATTGTACATGAGCGAATAAAATAATGTGCACACGGTTAGAAAGAAAACAACGTGTGCGATGAAAAAAGAAAATAGACGGTTCTTTGACGTGAAACGTTTGTGATGCCCGTCGGACGCACACACGGTTTCGTCTCATATGCGCGTGCAATTCATGGTAATTCAGCAAATGTTTCAAACCAGTGTGCGTGTGTGATAGGAATACCAATCGCACATAGTTACGAAAATGTACACGTTGGCACTAGTATAGGCACCACACACATTTTACATTCTTGAACCGTGTGCGATAACATACCTATCACAAACGTATCGGCAGATTAAATGTTGATGTCCACATTTTTCACATGACTTTAGCGGCCTAATCGTTTGGGATGTACATACGAACGGAAACGTTTTCCCTGGATTGACTCTATGGGATGTACATATGAACAGAAACGCCTTTCCTGGATTGACTGTGTGGGAAGTACATACAAACGGAAACGTTTTCCCTGGATTGACTATGTGGGATGTACATAAGAACTGAAACGCACTCCTTGGATTGACTGTGTGTGATATACATACGAACGAAAATATTTTTCTGGGATTCACCCCGTGGGATGTACATACGAACGGAAACAATTGGGTTTCGATGCCTTGCTCGATAGCACGTGTGCTCATTTTGCCCCAGCTTGTGTGCCAGGAGGGCCTATCCCCGACGGTTTCTGGGTCATGTGGGAAGGACCCCCCTATCGCCCACACTCACTTGATGACGGTTCCAAATGTCGTCGCGGAAAGGGGTTAAAAACTTTTTGTATAGCACCGACGCGTACCAGTGTATAGCTATGTGTTCCAGTTGCTATTCTTCTGATCTAAGTGAATGTGATCGAACCCTGACCCCATCTATGCCACTCCCTCAAATTCTCTCTGTCTAGTCATATGCATTCTGTTGACACATGTCGAATGTCTTCACTGTGTCCTTGTAAGCTGAAGATACAGAGACACACATTTGAAACTAATTTTAATGACCTATCTTTTTGTCTGAAATCCGGAGAAGCTAAAAACCACCCCACAATCTAGGCATGCGTGGGAACATGGCTCAACTCAGATAAGTTGCATACATGCCACGTATCCACTAGATGTGAACTACCAGGGGCACCTGCGTAATTGCGCTGCGCCACCCTCCTCCTTATAAATACACACCCGCGCCGTCATTATCTCCTCTTCCACCTCACCATCTTGCTCAAACCCTAGCGCCACCGCTAGCTCGAGTCAATGTCGGAGACAAAGCGCTTAGTTGCCGCGACCTCTTTGATGTCGTCCTCACGCCGCCCGCGGACCTCGTCTTCTCTGCCGCCGCCGTAGGTGTATTCCGTCGCCAAGTTATGGCACGAGAGATTGGACTGCTCGGCATCCGTTCTGCCCCGTCTAGCATTTCTTCAAGTGGTAACTAAAACTTGCCTTTTTACTACTTTTTTGATCTGTCAAATCCGTCCACTTCACCCAAAAGTGGTTTTTGCACTTCTAAATCTAGATCTTTCTGTTTTTGAATCTCATATCTTGCAAAGTATATTCACTTATGCTTCACAACTAGTTAGATTCCTCACTTGTACTTATACATGGATTCGTACAAATCTGGAACCAACTCACTTCAAATAAGTGAATGTCTTCGCACTATGAGGTCAATGTCTTCATACTGATTTATCTTCAAAATCTTCTGAGAATGCATATGACCTCTTCCCCTTCCCTCGCATCTCTAATGCTATCACAGGTACATGTCCGTGGAGGAATCCCTTGGTTCTCATAGTCTGCATTCGTTTGCAGAACTCCTGAAGCCAGTTCTTGTCTGACTAGTCATCGAAGGCCTTTCACTATTTTGAAGCCTCTCTGTCTGAATATTATGGGTACTGAAAAATCAGCAAGGAAAGGTGGCAGACAAAGCCATGGCAATACTGCTCTAGACCTGCCCCCAGATCTGTACGAACTTTAGAAGTCTGATCCTGAGGAGAACTACAATCAGCGCAAGACCAGAATCCAATGGATCCGAAGATATTGGGCCGAGCAATGGTTCAAGTATGCAGAAAAGTATAACTTTGTCACACCTAGTATGCAGAAAAGAATGCTATTTAGCACCCGTGGGGCGATATTCTTTACAAGAATTTGTCACCGAAGACGAAGCCTAAAGCTATTGCTCAGGGCTTCTATCCATGCATGGTTTGAGGACCTCAGCCAGAAAATGCCGACCCAACATCTCTTAGATGGTGTCGTGACGATGATCTGTTCAAGCGCAACTTCCAGCTTGCAAAGGAGTCTGCCGCCAAGAACAAGAAGGCATTCGGACTCAACTTCAACCCTGGTCCGTCTGCTCCAAGGTCTAATGACACTCGTGAAGCCAATGAGAATAGGATTGTCCCCTTCAATAACTACGATGGGCTCCTCTCCCATTGCTGCTCAGAGGGCCACAGTAGAACAATCTGCTGATGGTGCAGACTGTGAGGATGCTCCTGCACCACCGAAGCAGAAGAAGAAGTCAAAAAGTTCAAAGCCCTCTGTTGCTCCAAAAGCTTCGACTGTGAAACCACTGCAAAATGCGCCGCCTGAATCAAGTGTGCTGTGTGAAGATCAGTCCCGCATATCCAAGAGAACCAAGAAGCCAAAGACCAAGAAGATTTCTGGGCAGGCACTCACTCCTGCTGCCATTCTGCGCAATGAAGACAACACCATTGATCTATCAAGTGATAGAGATCTTGAAGATGATGCTCTGGAACAGTTGATCAAGAGAAAACAAGAGGCTGAGATCTTCCAGGACCTGCCTCTGTTTGATGCTGACATTCTCAACAACTTCATCGATGAATGGTTCAAGAATCAGAACATCAACATTGATGATTTGCAGCTGCTAGTGGACATCAGTGTCACTTTTCAAGGAGCCATTGCCAACGAACTTGCCATTGCTTGGAAAATTGTTGAGCTGAAGAATAAGATCAATTATGAGAAGGCATAGTTCAAGAAGCACGTGGCTAGGCTCAGTGTTGCTGATGTGCAAAACTTCAAGCATATGATGCATGACCTCAAGGACCAGTCCAACAAGAAGCATGAAGAAGACAAAGGCTCACACGAGCGCATGAAGTACTATGCACAGAAGTGTGTGCAAGCGCACAATGAGGCTGAGAAGAGAAAGGCACTTGGGCATCCTGGCATAACACCCAAGCTTGCTGCAAAGAAGAACAAGAAGTCTGTTGAAGCCAAACCCTACACTCCAAGGCAGGAACGACCTAGCATAGTCTTCCCTGCCAGCATGACTGGCTCAAAGCCATAGGTCACCTTAACGGCTTCTGAGCAAAACAAAACTCGGCAAGCTGAGGCTGAAGCCCGAAAGAGGAAGCTCCATGAAGCCCCTGACGCTGCTCCCTGCTAGAAGAAGCCGAAGACTAAAGCTTCAAAGTCTTCTTGCAAAGAGCGTGGTTCTGCCCAAGAACCACTGATCGTCGAACCAATCTCTGTTGCTCTACCAGCCTCAGCCAACCACGAGCACCGTCTAGTGATCCATGAGCCTGCTTCCGTAGAGGCTCCTGAAGATGAAAAAATTCCAGCTGCTGATCCCATCATAGCTGAAGACATTGGTCATGAGGACCATGTTGAAGATGATGAAGTCCTTCCTCAGATTGAACCAAATCCCGTGGTATCATCGGCTGGTCCAACAAGAAGTGAGTTGATCAGTATTGGCCATCATTTGACTCCCCGTCCCATGACGCCAATCACTCAAGATATTCCCTTGGATGATGAAGCTATTCTGCGCACTCCAACAACTCAAGTCACCACTCCGGTGCTTGAGACAAATCAAGAAAGTCCTGAAGACTTTGATTTCACAATCCCTTCACCACAGGCGCCGCCTTCCTTCAAAAGGCATCGCAAAGATCTTAGGCCACAGGCCTCCATGTCAAGCATTCCAGAAGAGGATGTGCAACCAACTAGCTCAGTAGCACATTGATACGTCTCCAATGTATCTATAACTTTTGATTGTTCCATGTTGTTATATTATCATTCTTGGATGTCTTACAATCATTTTATAGTCATTTGATATCATTTTTTGGTACTAACATATTGACATAGTGCCCAGTGCCAATTGTTGTTTTCTGCATGTTTTTTACATTGCAGGAAATCATTACCAAGCGGAGTCCAAACGCAGCAAAACTTAGGATTTTTTGGGCCAGAAGACATCCAGTGAGGCAGGGGCTGCACTGGGGTGCCCGAGGGGGCACCCACCCACCGTGGTGCGTCTGGGGCTCAGCGCGCCTGTGGGTTGTGCCCACCTCGGGTGCCCCATGAACTGCCTCTTTGCTCTATAAATACCCCAATATTTCAGAAATCCTAGGAGAGTCGACGAAAATCAATTCCAGCCGCCGCAGAGTCCAGAACCACCAGATCCAATCTAGACACCATTACGGAGGGGTTCACCACTTCCATTGGTGCCTCTCCGATGATGCATGAGTAGTTCTTTGTAGACCTACGGGTCCGTAGTTAGTAGCTAGATGGCTTCCTCTCTCTCTCTCTCTCTCTCTCTCTTAATTATCAATACAATGGTCTCTTGGAGATCCATATGATGTAAGCCTTTTTGCGATGTGTTTGTTGGGATCCGATGAACTTTGAGTTTATGATCAGATCTATGTTTTTATCCATGAAAGTTATTTGAGTCTTCTTTGATCTGTTATATGCATGATTGCTTATAGCCTCATATTCTTCTCGGATATTTGTTTTTTTGGCCAACTTGATCTATTTATCTTGCAATGGGAAGAGGTGCTTTGTGATGGGTTCGATCTTACGGTGCTTGATCCCAGTGACAGAAGGGGAAACGACACGTATGTGTCGTTGCTATTAAGGATAACAAGATGGGGGGTCTATTTCTTCATAAATAGATCTCGTCTACATCATGTCATCGTTCTTATTGCATTACTCTATTTTTGCATGAACTTAATACACTAGATGCATGCTGGATAGCGGTCGATGTGTGGAGTAATAGTAGTAGATGCAGGCAGGAGTCGGTCTACTAATCTTGGACGTGATGCCTATATAATTATCATTGCCTGGATATCATCATGATTATTTGAAGTTCTATCAATTGCCCAACAGTAATTGTTTTCCCACCATTTGCTATTTTTCTCGAGAGAAGCCACTAGTGAAACCTACGGCGCCCGAGTCTCTTTTCATCATATTTGCCTTTGCGATCTATTTTCCTTTGTATTTATTTTCAGATATATTAAACCAAAAATACAAAAATACCTTGCTGCAATTTATTTGTTCCGCGATCTATTTATCCTATCTACCACTTTTATCTCACGTTATTTGCCTATCTTGAGGCGTCGTACCCAAAAGGGATTGACAACCCCTTTAACACGTCAGGTTGCGAGTAGTTGTTATTTGTGTGCAGGTGCTGTTTACATGGTGTGAGGAGGTTCTCCTACTGGTTCTATAACCTTGGTCTTATCACTGAGGGAAATACCTACCGTCGCTATACTGCATCATCCCTTCCTCTTTGGGGAAATACCAACGTAGTTCTTGCAGGCATCAAAAGGAATTTCTGGCGCCATTGCCGGGGAACATCACGTAAGATAGTCTCCATGTCAACGTGCTTTCTGGCACCGTTGCCGGGGAAGATCTTCAACATCAACCAGGTTCCTAATCAAAAATCTCATCTCCTTGCAATTTACATTATTTCCCATTTGCCTCTCGTTTTCCTCTCCCCCACTTCACAAAATCTTGCCGTTTTATTCGCCCTCTTTTTGGTTCGCCGTTTTCTCGTCAGATCTTTTATTTGCTTGAACTTGTCACCATGAGTGACTTTGGTATGGCAGAAACAGATGATGGCCTAACTCCTAAAATGGAGCGTACGGGTAATCTGGATGACAAACTTTTGTCTTGGGGAAAGGGAATTTTATGGGAAAAGAACATATCCAAGAATTTTTCAATTGTATTGGAAAATTAAGTCTCGATGATATTCCTATACTTAAAAGGACTAAATCTTATGCGGAAGCTATTTCGGCACTTGTTCTGAAACTAGATTTACTGGTACTCATCCTACCTTGCAAAGATTGTTCTATGAGTTGCCCGTTATAAAGGATCCTAAAGCTAAAAAGTTAGTCACTCTTGTTTGGATGAATGAATTTGACTACATAATACAGGAAGCTAGGGAAAACTTTGATTTTTATGGCATGAATCGTGAAAAACCCATGATTGATGAAATTATTTATAATAGTGATTATGATTTAAGATACTTGCTTGGAGATAACCAAATCTTTGACGAGAATCTTAAAAAGCAAGTCCCCGTTTTAGATATGATCCAACAAGTTTTTAACAATGTTAATCAACACTATTCTTGGATCACTGCCGGAAATCAAAGGGGTTATGATAAAAAGAAACTTGATAGTGCTAAGGTTTCCATGGATAATGTGTTTTATGTCCTATTTACAAAACCTCCCGACACAAATACCTCCAAGGAAAACAAGGATAAGAATGACAACACTTAGATCCTACACGTTATGCCTAGCTAGGGGCGTAAAACGATAGCGCTTGTTGGGAGGCAACCCAATGAATAAAATTTATTTTTGTTTTTTTTTGCTTTCTGCTCTTGTGTGTTTGCACAATTATGCTATTGTTATGATTGTGTTTTTTGTGTTTTAATTAGTGCTTGTGCCAAGCAAGGCCTTTGGGTTGATTTGGGTGAAAGTTGATTTGATCTTGCTGAAAAATAGAAACTTATGCACTCACGAAAGTAGTTTTAGTAAATCACACAAAAGTGATTTTGAGTTGATTCTTCTTGCAAAATATTACTACACAAATTACCCAGGTTTTTCTAATTTCGCACGATTTTTGGAGTTACAAAAGTATTCGAAATATCCAGATTGCTACATAATGTTCTGTTTTTGTCAGATTCTGTTTTCTTTGCGTTGTGTGCTTGTTTTGATGATTCTATGGTTTTATTTGATGAGTTTTTGCCATATAAAAGTTGTAATACAATAGATATAATGCAAAAACAAAATTAGAATAGGTTTGCAACAATAGTTATAGTAGTGGTTTGCTTTCTTATACTAACGGATCTCACGAAGGTTTTGTTGGAGTTTTGTGTGATTGAAGTTTTCAAGTTCTGGGTGATCTTATGATGGATGAAGGAATAAGGTTAGCAAAGGCTAAGCTCGGGGATGCCCTAGGCACCCCAAGATAATATTCAAAGAAGTAGCAATAAACTAAGCTTGGGGATGCCCCCGAGTGGCATCCCCGCTTTCTTCTAACAACCATCGGTATTTTACTTGAAGCTATATTTTTATTCGTCACATATTATGAGTTTTGCTTGGAGCGTCTTGTATGATACTTCCTCCATCTAGAAATACTTGTCATCAAAATGAACAAAAAGGCACATATTATGAGTTTTGATTGGAGCGTCTTGTATGATACTTCCTCCGTCTGGAAATACTTGTCATCAAAATGAACAAAAAGGGATGTATCTTGACGTATTTTAGTTGTAGATACATCCCTTTTTATTCATTTTGATGACAAGTACTTTCGGACGGAGGGAGTATGAGTCAATGCTTGTTTTGCTTTGTGTTCTTAGTCTTGAATCCTTGCTGGACACACCTTTTTGAGAGAGCCAAAAATTATGCTATGCTTGCTCCTATGCTCACTTAAATTTTTAGAGCCATGGATTTGATCTAGTGCTTCACTTATATCTTTTTGAAAACGGTGTGCTTTGTTATTTGTGAAGAAATTCTCTCTTGCTTCACTTAGATTATTTTGAGAGAAAGAAAAAATTATGCTCACGTTCTTCACTTATATTTGTTTGAGCTTATCAAAAGCAACATATGAAAATAGTCCCAAAGTTATAGATATCCAAGGAGGATATAATAAAAACTTTCATGAAGATCATTGGACAAAATAAGCTTGATTCTTAGTAATGGTTTTGAGATATGACGATATGATATGTGAGTCATGTTGAAGAGTAACTGTGCTTTAGTAAGAATATTGATGTTAAGGTTTGTGATTCCCTATGCAAGCACGAAAGTCAATAGTTATGCAATGAAATTTATATCCTACTTGTGGTGCATTATTCAGTGTTACTTATTCTTAATGCTTGGGTATGAGATTTTTCTCTTTTTGGTTGGTCGCTTCTCAATCTTTTTGCTAGCCTTCATTTTGCACTAAGTATGACCACTACTTGTGCATCCAAAACCCTATAAACCAGTTTTGCCTTATGAGTCTACTATACCTACCTATATGCGATATTTCCATGCCGCTCTAAGCAATTTTGCATGTGCCATCTCTAATTTTCAAAATAAATTTCTCTTTTGTGTGCTCTACCGCTCGCGAGGCGGTGAAAAGTGACCAATATTTCATGCTAGATGTGTTATTCTCACGATGAGTGTTTATTCACTTGTCATTGCACGAGAGTACGACAAAGGATTAGGGATGCCCATCCCGACATGAAAAATGAATTTACTTTATGTTGTCAAATAATAAATTCCTTGGAAAGTGTTGGTATGGAGGCCAACCGTGGATTCGGCTAGCGATGGAAAGTGAAAGTAATGGTGGAAAAATAAATAAACTTTATTTTCTGTTTGGGAACCGCCTATGATGTATCTAGGATGGAAAGGGTTGGGATCTCTAAGTTGTTTTTGTTGGTGGGAAAGTATGCCTCTCAAAAATGTTTTTATCCCTCAATTTAAGCTTTGAGCTCTGGCACCTCTACAAATCCCTACTTCCCTCCGCGAAGGGCCTTTCTTTTACTTATGCAATTTTATTTTGAATTTGAGTCTCCATCTTCTCTTATTAAGCACCAACTAAGGGGCACTATGATCATGTTCGAGCATTGGGTGTAGCTAATATTAGAGTGTGTTTCATGAATGGATCAATGATTGAGCATAATGGGCTAAGGATAACTTGCTTTAGTGTTGATATTTTGAAAGACATGGTCGCTTGTTGGTATGCTTGAGTATTAAAGTCTTCATGTCAAAACTAGACTATTGCTTTGAATCAAATAAAAGTCCATATGTCCATGCTATAAACAAAAGAAATGTGATGAACATGTTAGGCAGCATTCCACATCAAAAATTCTATTTTTGTCATTTACCTACTCGAGGACGAGCATGAATTAAGCCTGGGGATGCTGATACGTCTCCAACGTATCTATAATTTTTGATTATTCCATGTTGTTATATTATCATTCTTGGATGTTTTACAATCATTTTATAGTCATTTGATATCATTTTTTGGTACTAACCTATTAACATAGTGCCTAGTACCAGTTGCTGTTTTCTGCATGTTTTTACATCGCAGGAAATACATACCAAACGGAGTCCAAACAAAGTGAAACTTTTTGAGAATTTTTTTGGGCCAGAAGACATCCAGTGGGCCAGGGCTGCACTTGGGGGTGCCTCGAGGGGGGCAACACCCACCAGGGTGCGCCTGGGGGCCCAGGCACGCCCAGGTGGGTTGTTCCCACCTCAGGTGCCCCCTGAACCGCCTCTTTGCTATATAAATACCCCAATATTCCAAAAACCCTAGGGGAGTCGACAAAAATCAATTCCAGCCGCCGCAAAGTCCAGAACCACCAGATCCAATCTAGACACCATCACGGAGGGGTTCACCACTTCCATTGGTGCCTCTCCGATGATGCGTGAGTAGTTCTTTGTAGACCTACGGGTCTGTAGTTAGTAGCTAGATGGCTTCATTTCTCTCTCTCTCTCTCTCTCTCTCTCTCTCTCTCTCTCTCTCTCTCTCTCTTGAATATCAATACAATGGTCTGTTGGAGATCCATATGATGTAAGCCTTTTTGCGGTGTGTTTGTTGGGATCCGATGAACTTTGAGTTTATGATCAGATCTATGTTTTTATCCATGAAAGTTATTTGAGTCTTCTCTGATCTCTTATATGCATGATTGCTTATAGCCTCGTATTTCTTCTCTGATATTTGGGTTTTTTTGGCCAACTTGATCTATTTATCTTGCAATGGGAAGAGGTGATTTGTGATGGGTTCGATCTTACGGTGCTTGGTCCCAGTGACAGAAGGGGAAACAACATGTATGTATCATTGCTATTAAGGATAACAAGATGGGGTCTATTTCTACATAAATAGATCTCGTCTACATCATGTCATCGTTCTTATTGCATTACTCCGTTTTTCCATGAACTTAATACACTAGATGCATGCTGGATGGCGATCGATGTGTGGAGTAATAGTAGTAGATGCAGGCAAGAGTCAGTCTACTAATCTGGATGTGATGCCTATATAATGATCATTGCCTAGATATCGTCATGATTATTTGAAGTTCTATCAATTTCCCAACAGTAATTGTTTTCCCACCGTTTGCTATTTTTCTCGAGAGAAGCCACTAGTGAAACCTACGACCCCTGGGTCTCTTTTCATCATATTTGCCTTTGCGATCTATTTTCCTTTGAATTTATTTTCAGATCTATTAAACCAAAAATACAAAAATACCTTGCTGTGATTTATTTGTTTCACGATCTATTTATCCTATCTACCACTTTTATCTCACATTATTTGCCTATCTTGAGGCGCCGTACCCGAAAGGGATTGACAACCCCTTTAACACGTCGGGTTGCGAGTATTTGTTATTTGTGTGCAGGTGCTGTTTACGTGGTGTGACGAGGTTCTCCTACTGGTTCGATAACCTTGGTCTCATCACTGAGGGAAATACCTACCATCGCTATATTGCATCATCCCTTCCTCTTTGGGGAAATACCGACATAGTTCTAGCGGACATCACACGTCAAGTGTTCCTTGACGCCATCCCTTCTAAGACCGCTCATGAGTCTGAATCCAAGGATGTTGAAGACATTCCGGCTGCATCAGCCGATGAAGACAAAGCAGATGATCAAGAAGTCATTCCCCCTACCAGTGAAACTTTTGTGATAGAAGAAGAAGTGATTGTGCCCGACCCTCCAGTGATTGAAGCCATGGAGGTTGAAACCAATGCGGCTGCCGCCACCAACAACATTGAAGCCAATGACACAGTCATGGCTGAAGACAATGTGGAGCCTGAAGTCAATACTGCAACTGAAGATATTGTGCAACCAATCTCATTCGACGTAAATGTTCCTCCACCAGTGCCACACACTATGGAACAAGCTTACAATCATGGTGAGTTGGTGACTGTCAGATGGCCCATTATGGTACTACCCACTATTCCAAGCCCTCAGTACGATTATCATGTGGAGCAAAGGCCTCAAACTCTGAAGACAAAGCCAAGACTGCCAAGGCTTCCAAGTGCTGCAATAACCCAAGGCTCGTTCAGTGTGCTCAGCTTTAGAGAGCACAACACATTTTTTTGACAGCACCAATAACCCATACAGGAAGCCCAAGATCTCCTCTGACAGGTTTTGAAGCCGTCAGGAACGAAGCTATTACTCATACATCATATACAACCAAGACTAGATTTTTCCTCATAAGCGTCTGGATTGTGATGCTATTGTTGGGCTGCCTTGCCTTGAAGAGGCCCTTGACTGCTTCAGAGACGTCGGGCTACTGCCATTTGTGACTGATAAAGAGCACTAGAATGAAGAGCTTCTGCTGCTCTTTTATGCCACTTTGCACATTCGAGGCTATAACAGGGATCCGAAGACTTGGATCCTTGAGGGGATGACAGGTGACGTCCATCATGAAGCCAAAGCTCACGACATCATTGAGCTTACTTCCCTGCCCACTCCTGGTGAGTTGTATGAACCAGGTTGTCAGCTTCTTCAAAATGAACTGTAGAGCATCTTTCAGAAGCCAGAGCCCAACATGAGCCAGATGCTGAGCATGATGAAGCCCTTGCCCCATGATGCCGAATACCCCAAGGAGTTCTTTGTCCAGGACCTTGAGTACTTGCCCCACACAGTATATCATATTCCGAGGCGTACTCTGTGGCCTATCAAAGGAAACTCTTTTGAAGCCAAACTCGAAGGCGCCATGAAGACTTTGGTCTTCTATATCATCAATGGCATCAGATTCAATACCCAAGACTTCTTCATCCGACAACTTGCTTCTTCTGACATTGATCTCTTTGGACTGAAGTTTTATGCCCTGGGGTCATGCGCTTGATCAAGCTTCATTCCATTGTGAACTATCAACCTTCAGCACGCAATCATGTCGTACTCTTGCCTGAAGTTGAAATGTCTTATGAAGCCATCTACACTGATCCAGCAAAGAAGCCACTCCACTTGCAAAGTGCTGAATATCAAAGCTTCAGTCAGCCAATTGAAGGCCTTCATGTGGCAAATTCTGCTACTCCTGCTTATCCTCTGGCTGGCAACTTGCATTTGCCACATCCTGCCAATACTGAAGCCACTGCCAGCACAATTGCTCAAAGGCCTTAGAAGCGTCCCCGTGTACTCAACGACCATGAGCTTCTAGTATCTCTAAATCAAAAGTAGGATAGGCATCATGAATGGCTGAAGCGCCAAATGTAGAGTCTTCTGGTGGATGTTAATCGCATTCGCAACTTGGCCACCAAGAATTCCTTCGTCGCGCATGAAGCCTGTCGGTGGTCCTGGAAGAGCCTCACACTGCTTTGCTCTGAAGATGATCTTCGCGGAGATGGCTTCACAGAGAAATTCAAGTTTGACTCCAGGCCACCGCAATCTGCAAATTGGCATCCAACACCTTCCATTGAAGATTCTGAGTATTCATATTCGGCTGCAACTGTTGTTGCAAGAGTTCTTGATGAAGAAGACGACGCCACCTCACCAACATTGGCTTCACTGCATCAAGATTCTGCACCAGGCCCGTCTACACCGCCCAACTCCAACGTCGACCCTGCTGCTCCAACATCTTCTCCACCTGGGAACGAGTAGATACTCTATGTCTTCAAACCCTTTTGGTCCTTACTGACAAATGGGGGAGAATCATATGAGGTTGGTAGTCTTCAATAGGGTCCATATGGGGTGGTTGCCTTATTTTTGCTAAGTGTTTACAACTCTCGTTTTGAAACTATTTGGCTCTTGAGTTGTAACACTTAAACTTGATGGTCGTCCGCTACTCTTGCTGCTACTTTGTGATGCGATGATAAATTCCGCATGAAGTCATTCTACAGATGTTCAGTTCTCATTATGCATATAATTATCTTCATTACTTTCATATATGCATGATGAATTGTCTTCATGATTGAAGTAGGTCCCCACAAAGCAAAACCTGCCATGTGTATTCGCATTCAAAGGCAAACTACTTATATGCACATCTTCAGGGGGAGCCTCTGTTAATCTATGAAGACAATGCCTATGTACCTGAACTTTCACATACTTTTATCCCCATTGAAAACTTCAACTAGTTTGTCATCAATCACCAAAAAGGGGGAGATTGTAAGTGCATCTAGTGCCACCCCTAGTTGGTTTTGGAGTGTTGACAACAAACGTGGTTGAGGGACTAATGTGTTTGTGAGAATTGCAGGATAACACAAGTTAGTCGCTCATTAATTCTTACCTACCAGAGATGACCCCTAAAAATGTGTGAAGACATTGAAGACAATGGTGGTTCGTGAAGACATTCACGGTGAAGATAATGACGTGTGAAGACATTCACTTGAAGACTATGGAGTGCGAAGACATAGTTGTTTCGTAGTTTCTTTTTCTTCTTCGTTGAGTCATAGGAACCACCGTACTGTTAAGTGGGGTCCAAGTGAACAAAATCAAAGTGACTGATGTGATGCTCAACCAAATCCTATGTCTTTGAACGAAGACAATGAGAGCAAATTTTATCCAGAGCTGGATGAGTCAGCTTTGCTTGTAGCCCAAGCCAAGCTGCCGCGTGTGTTTGGAATCCGACCGTTGGACACGTGTCGGTTCCTTAGTGACCTAGGGTCACTTCGGACATATCAGGTCGGGTTGCCTCCTGGCTATAAATAGCCCACCCCCTACACCATAAATTGGTGGTTGCTCAGAGTTAGTGCACTGCTTTTGTCGTTTGAGAGCAACCCATCTCCGAAGCCTTAGAGAGAGAGATCCTTGCGAGGACATAGCCCAAAGCACCCAAAGCCAAAGAGTGTTAGGCATCACTGAAGTCTTTCTGTCTGCGTGATCTGAAGACTTGTTACACTTGAGGACTGTGCATCCTCCAGCCGGTTAGGCATCGCGTTCTGAGGATCCAAGAGTCATTGTGGATTGACCGTGAATGAGGTCTGTGAAAGTTTGGAAGTCTACCTTGAAGACATACCTGAGTGATAGGGCGAGGACTAAGTGTTCTTAGCTCTAGGGGAATATGGTGAAGACACAGTCTTCTGAGTTCAATCCCAGCCTCCCTAACCAGACGTACAGTTGTCACAACAACTAGAACTGGTCTACCAAATCCTTGTCTTCACCAAGAAACCGGTTCTATCCCCTACACTCCTTACTTTTCAGTTTGTCTTCGTGAAGTCTTTGCTTGCCTGCCTGATCCATTTGACTTCACTGAGTGAAGACTTATATCTGTTTGGCTTCATACTGTCTTCCATTCTGATCCTATCTACCTAGCTGCTGTTAGTCTTCGTGCTTTCACTGAACTACTTGCTTGACTGTTACTTTCCTAGTGTAGTTTACATTCCGCTGCATATAATATAGGTTCAGTATTACCTGTTTGTCTTCAAAACCCTCGTGTTTTAAAGACTTTCATAAAAATCGCCTATTCACCCCCTCTAGTCGATAACTAGAACTTTCAGCTTGTTATCTTCATCATATCCAGGTTGGTACTTGGCCAGGTCAAGTTCATCAACCATTTGAGTCGCCGCCGCCCACGTGCTCACACATCGTGCAAAGTCGTCTTGTGTAAAGTCGCTCCCATTAAGTTTTTTCTAAGGAAATCCGCCTACCATCTCGCACGGATCCATCTCAGGCAGGAAGACTTTTGCACGCGCAAGCACCATGTCAGTCCCGGAACGAGCCGCAGATTTGACCTTCTCTCAATCCGCTGAGGGATGGTCGACAAGTCCTTGAGCATGTCTTTGATCCTCTTGGAGTATGAGTCAGCGTCTTTCACTGCCATGATGGCGTACATGCCGCCAGTGTACAACTGCTCCACACAAGTATATATTGCCTTCAATTTTACTAGAGGTAGTTGGATACCTCTGCCATGTCCTTTCCTGCAAAAAAGATGCAGGCGAGTAAGTCGCTAGATGAATAACTCAAGCATTCACTTATCAAGACAATTCTACTTACCAAAGATAGCCACAATCATATTGGTGATGTGGCGTTTTAACACATTCAGCTCTTCTGTGACCGGCTCAAGCCGGCCCTCAACTTCCTCAACATTTTTTAACAATGTTGTTCTTTCCTCCTCGTATGAGGCCTTCAAAGAGCCCAATTGTTCAGAGGCAATCAAACAAAATTTCTGTAGTGTAGAAGAGGATGATTCTGCCTTTTCACGCAATTTCTTCTCTGATTTCCATTGTTCTTGAAAACTGGCGGCTTTTGATTCAGCCTCATTGACCATATCCTGACATACAAAAAACACATGCTCAATCTTAAAAAATTTGGAATTTCGAGCCGGCATAATCGCATGACCCAGTACTTAAGAGCTGCAAGAGGCAAACACTTATTCTACATTTCAAGTCCCAAGCAGTTGTCAGCAACATACATGGTACTTGGGGGCTAATGTATGGCATTTTTCAAGACAGCATACAAAGACAAGACCCGGCTCATCTCATGGAGATGAGCGGGCCCTTGGGGGCTACACGGTGTTCTTCAAATCTTTTAGTTGGCAACACATTTTTAGAAGACCCGACCCTCTCAAAGAGATGTGCCGGCCCTTGGGGGCTACATGTCACTGCTCAATCTACAAGAGGATATATTTTCAACGAACCGGCTTGTTATTTTCATAACTACCCGGCCCTTGGGGGCTACCGTAGGCTTGTCAACATTATATGCAAGTCTCACATACTCATCCTTTCCTATGTCTAAGACTTGGGGGGCTGTGAATACAATATGGAGCAGAAGAAATATTTCGTACCTCATATTTTCTTTTTAACATGTTTACCATGCTCGCCTCCATATCCCGGCTTGTAGATAGCCGGGTCAGGTAACCTTGATGAAGCTCGTCCACGCTAAGATCCTCAAACTTTGGCAACTCTAGTTTTGCCTTCCCCTTCTAGACACGGCCGGATCATCTTTGGTCATGAACTTGGCCAGCACGTTCAACGTATCCGAAGCTTTGTGTGCCTCCCCAGTAATGGTGACCTCATCATTGGTCATTACATCCATCTTCAGTCGCCTTTGAGTGGCAGAAGGCGGGTTTTGAGACTCGGGGATGGCTGCAGAAGAAGATGACTCGCCAACTTTCCTTTTCTTAATGGCTTTCGCCCTGCAATCATATGAATGTTCAAGATAACAAAGCAATTGTTATGATGAAGCATAAAATACTAAGTACTTACCTAGGTTTAATGACCTATGGGGGGAGCTGTGAGATGGATGAACCTCCAGACGACGGTGGTGACTCCTGATAATTCGAATCAGAAGAGTTAAGGGTTTGTCTAATAAGGCCGGCTCGTGGAAGAGACGGAGTTGGGCTATGAAGCACCTCATTTCGTCGCCTGTGGGCGACTGGTTCATCTGACAAGCCCGTCAATAACTCACCAGAATCACTTTGGAGCTTGCGTTTGGAGGTACCTACTTGGTGCGTTTTCTTCAAAAGAAATTTGGTATCTAGGTGAGCGTCTGGATGCGAAAAGGGAACCTTTATGATGACTCGTCTCGTTTTCTTCGGGATAAAAATATCCGAGCTAGTTGATAGAAATTACCTCAGCAGGGCCGGCTCGATTATTTTCGTGTGATCTTGAGAAGAAGGGGCATCAGTGAGTTGCATAAATAAACAACCAAGTGAGTCAAGCTCCACCTCCGACTCATTCCCAGTAGCCGGCTCGTCGTTGTTGATTGGTACATTCACTTGCTCAGTTGGCACCGGAGCAAGCTTGCGGGCCTTTTTCATTTTCCAAAACGGGGAGTGAACCTGCATGTTTTGATAGATTAAGAAGTGAGCCTTGGTCAAGCAAAGATTAATAAGCAAGATAAATGAATAGAAGCATACTTCTAGAGGTGCTGGATTTTTAATATAGAAAGGAGCAAGCCTCGTCTTGTTGCATGCATCTTGGGGGGTTCTCCTAGCAGTTTCTTCACGACCTTGTTTATGTCATTAGCTGATAAGTCAACTTGGCTGAAACGTTGTACGTCGGCTAAGTCGCCAGTATAATTACACATTAAGTCGCCCCTCCGACTTAATTATGGAACTCTCCAGCCGATCTAACACATGGTCAGATCGATCCTAGTGAGGATGTTTGCTGACAAGGCCCTCAATTGAGAGTATATATGGGCGACTTCTTGTCGCTCATCCTTAGAAGGCCAAGCAGGAAAAGCTTCGGCTGTGTTAAGTCGCTCAAGTCTGTAAACCGACAATGGATTTTCACCGGTAGGAGTAGTATTCTTACAGTAGAACCAGGTTCTATTCCATCCTTTCGGATGACTTGGCAGTTTAGCTTCTGGAAAGGGTCAGTTCTTCCGCCTCCGAATGGAAACCCCACCAAGCTCTATGCTAGGACCATACGCAAAATCGGTCTGGTGGTTGATATAGAAAAACTCCCTGAAGATAGGGATAGTTCCCTCTGTTTGAAGATAAACCCCGCAGAAGACTTGGAATTAGCACAAATTGGTCATAGAGTTGGGACCAATATCTTGAGGATGGAGTTTGAAGAAATTAAGGAAATCCTAGAAGAATTTTGACCCGGGTGGTGAGAAGCCCCTATGAAGATGGTCTGTGAACACAATGACTTCTCCTTTGTCAGGTTGGGGGGGTGCTCTCTTCATCAGGCGCCCGCCAGCCAACTAATGCTTGAGCCTGAAGAAGACCTTGCCCCATGAGGTCATCAAGTACCAGGGTTGAGACTTGAGATCAGACACAGTTAGGCCTTATCGGTCTTAGCCTTGTCAGTCTTGGCCATGATGAGTTGCCCAAAGGATTAAAACTGCAGGCAAGATATGAATGGTGGGTCATTTTTTTGGAGCGATAAGTCACCAGTTGGTTTATAAGATGAGCTGGCAAAATAATGAGATTACTACAATTTTTGGGGCAAGCCAACACGTTTGCTCTATCATTAATGAGTTGCCAAGGTATTCAAAATATTGAATCGGACAAATAAGGGACAACTATGACTATCAAAACTAGGCGAGTTACAAGATGTAATAATGAGCCGATAAAGCATAGGGTGACCCATCCTACTTAAAGACCTCTTTGGTTTTCGGCTAAGTGTTGATAGAAGCAAGTGTCTTCTGAAGCGATTGCCACTACGGATCTACAAATTGGTTCAAAAAGTAAAATATTCACTAAACCTAAAGGCGTGCAGTGGGGGTACTAGCTAGTCTATTGACAGGAGTTGACAAAGGAGTAAGTTTCTGATGCAAAAATGGTGCCACGACTATAAATGGAGATTTGCTATGAAGAGGTTAATCAAGTTTAGATCTAGTGGCGGAAAATGTCTATAAATTGATGAACACCACGAGCATCGATGAATGCCGACAAACTAAAAGAGGAAATAAAGGTGCTGTAAAAAGTATGGGTTTGGGCATACCTGGATGCGGAGTAGTCCGTTTGAAGTGTTCCTGAAGGTTCCGGCGATGATCCAGATGGCGTAGAGGTTGAAGTAACCGACGAGCTTGAGACGGCACGATGGTGCTCCGGACGTGAAGGAGCTCAGGCTCGAGGAAGAAGAAGGAGAAGTGCGGGAGCGAAGAGGTAAAAGGTGAAAGTTGAACCCCTACGGTCGTATTTATAAGATAAAGAGAAGGGAAAAGGTAGGCATGAAAATAGAGGAGGCACAGTAACTTTTCGAGTAAGGGATGCCTCGATCTTTGGGCCTAACATATATACACAAAAGATTTGCTGTGATGTCACACTTGAGCTTCTGAAATTCCAGAAGATGACATCATGTTTCCAAGAAATAGAAAATGTCAAGTGTGGAAGTGTCATAAGCCGGAACGTATGACTTGGCCACAATGCAGATTCGTAAAGGGAAGATGACCCGGATTTCTTATCAGTCTAAAGATTAACATGGATGAATCCAAGTCAATCTGGGGGCTAATGTTGGGGATATAACCCCACGGTATGACCCGCCCATTTAGGGCCGGGTTATCCAGTGGCGGCTTGACGAGAGACTTGATATGGGCTATGGTGACCAAGACTTCATGGCCCATGTGGCGACTCATTCAGTAGGCCGACAGCTCATCGAAGGGCATCTTAGTTAACTTATTGGGAAATAAGACAAATAGGAAATTTATTAGAGCATGGATCATAGTATGACACGGACTCTGTTGTAAGTGCAGGACCTCGACCTGTATATAAAGGTGAGCCCCTGAGGGAGAAAGGCTAAGTTACAAGCTCTTGAGTACTAGGATAGCCAAGTTGCACCCTTGTAATCGAGATCCCACGCAATAACAAAATCAAGCAGGAAGTAGGCTATGGATCATAATACGACCCGGACTATGTTGTAAGCCAAGGGCCTCGACCTGTATATAAAGGGGAGCCCCTGAGGCAGAAAGGCTAAGTTAAAAGCTCTCGAGTACTAGGATAGCCAAGTTGCACCCTTGTAATCGAGATCCCACGCAATAACAAAATCAAGAAGGAAGTAGGCTATTACCTCCATGAGAGGGGTCGAACCTGGGTAAATCCTTGTCTCTCGATTCTGATCAACCCCATTCAAGGTACTACCTCGCAGCAATGGCCTCACAACTAAGTCCTTTCATGAGGACATCTGCCGTGACAAAACCATGACATCTTCAAAGAAAGGTACCGTGAGGATATCATTTTCTTCTGCCATGACTTGTGGAATGCTATTTGGGTTTCGCCAAGTGTGAAATTATTTTCATCCGATGCCCCGTACAAAGATTTGTATTATTTGGTGATATCCACTGTTGATCTCTACCTAACCTTCGATCCGCCCCTTATCTCGTTGGTGACTAAAAATACACTTCATCTCATGCCGACCATCGGCGACGAGTTGGAAGTAACGTGTATTATTGTCTCCCTTCAAGATGAAGTCGGCTTTAGATCTTTGGTAATATTTGATTTCCTCTTCACGCAGAAGACATGCAAATTTCTCATTTGATTGATTTTTCAATTCAATATCCTGTTGCAACAAGATGCGAGTCTCTGCGATTTTATCGAGGTCATCAACAATAGTGCTTAGGCGTTGCTTTTATTTTTGTACATCCCATTGATACGTTTCTCCCATCCAGAGAGGTGTTGCCGTGTGGCCCTTATTTTAAAGTTCAATCTCTGAATAGGTGTACGACCAGCGGCGGGCATCTCCTATACATTCTTTATTATGCCCCCGAAGCATTTCCGATGCAACCATCCAAATTCAAAATTGAAAGGGCGGTGAGCAGTTGGGCTCATAGAGTTAGAATCAAGAGTGATAGGAACATGATTTGACGCCTCGATACGCTCTTGGGCCCGTACCGTTACCAATTACCATAGGGAACTTTAACTCCCAATCGATATCCATGAGAACCCTATCAAGGTTCTCGTATGTCGGCACAACAAGGTTATTGGCCCAAGTGAATTGGCGGCCCGACATACCGACTCCCTGAAAATTCAAACTGTCAGTGAATGCATTGAATAGGAAAGGCCAGTGTATGTCAAAGAGGTCATTATTTTTCTCTTCCTAATACCTATGGATATTGAAGTCCCTCCAATAAGCATTGGATGTGGGTTATCCTTAGCCAGATTTACCAATTCCCTAAGGAAAGTAGATTCATGCTCATCTTGGGTAGCACCATACACTGCGACCAGACTCCATGTAAAATTATCAGCTTTGTTTCGGAGGTGGAATTTGATGTGAAATTCAGCAGTCGAAAAAGCTAACAAGTCCATGGTTGTGGTCTGTATCTCAAGTAAGATTCCTCTGAACCTTCCACGTGCTGGCAGACTATGTCATGTGTAGTCGAAACCACCTGATAGCTAGGTGATCATGGACATGTGTACGAAAGTCACATTTATCAGCCTAATTTTTTCCCACAAAATCGAGCCCATGGTCTCCAATCATCAACGTGTTTATGTTTAGCCAAGTCTGAAAGACCTCTGCTATTCCAGACCGCGCCTCTCATGTGAAAATTCAGGTCGGGGTGGAAATCTTAGCCTTCTTGGGCGGTTTTTGTTTCTTTTTGGAGTAATAGGATTTAGATTTATGCAAGGACATTGTGAACTCACAAAAACTGGACCCATGTCTCGCATCCTCCAAACCAACCTCGGTAACCACACCAACCAAGTTGGATAGAAGCAGACCATCATATGCGGCATATGCTTCTTGCTGTCTGCAAATGGCTTTGGACGGCGGATTGCTTAGCCATGCATGATCTTCCTTACAACAAGAGTTGTGTCGTCTATAACGCCGGTGAGGAGGATGCTGATCATCTTTTGCTGGGCTGCTCCATATCCAACATAATTGTGCGTAACTCCAAACCAGATCGGGCTTCCTAATATCGCTCCAGCCGTGGTAGTTCCTTCGTGAACTGGTAGACAATAACTAGGACGAGTATGTTGGAAATATGCACTAGAGGCAATAATATCGTATTATTTTATTTCTCTATTCATAGTTAAGATTTAATATTCTATGCTATAACTGCTATGATCCTGGAATATGTGATTCAGTGGAAAACTCAAATGCACATGTGGAATACTAAACGATAAAATAAGATTCCTAGTCTTGCATGTAAGACTAGCTCAAGTGTTGTTAGTGATCATGTTTTCCGAATCTTAGGATGTCGTTAGGTGTAACAAAAGTCCTAAAACAACATTAAGAGTATGACGTTAGAAGAACGATCATATTGAATCAACCCAAACTTGTTTATTATACTTTGAGATAATATCGTCAG
The DNA here is from genome assembly GCA_021437245.1 of Aegilops speltoides. Lineage (NCBI taxonomy): Eukaryota > Viridiplantae > Streptophyta > Magnoliopsida > Poales > Poaceae > Aegilops > Aegilops speltoides. The sequence continues at coordinate 361,701,582 of CM038147.1, read as the reverse complement.
AAGTCAATTGTTATAACACAGAGTGTTAACGTGTGATTTAGTTCCTTAGACCGAGAATATCGTAGTCACTTCGTACCATATGATGAACTTTGGGGTTGCTCAAATGTCATCTGTAACACAGTGATCATAATGACAACTTACAGGTTCATCGGAAAGTTTGACAAGGGACTAACTCGAGAGTGGAATTTGCTCCTCCGACGATGGAGAGATATTCTTAGGGCCCTCTCAGTGTGATGGCATCCATCGTTGTCTGGCCATACACAAGTGATTATGTCATGGGGATGCCAGAACATGTCAACAAGAAAGAAGAACAAAACCGGCAACAGAAGACCGGTATAGTGAACATTTGTATGACTCAGGAGGATATTGATATATCTTACCTCGGGTTTTGTAAAGTATCGTGAAGCAAAGGGAATAGCACATGATAACCAAAGGTTCCTTTGAATGTCATTCGCGTACTCATAGGGATCGATATGGACGTCCACGGTTCCGCTATCAGTCACTGAACAAAGAGATTTTGTTCATGTCTATGTTTTACCGAACCTATTGGGTCACAAGCTTAAGGTAATCATGATCTGCTGAGTGTTAGTAGGAATGGGGAATATCGAGAATATGTTTGTGAAATTGTTTCATTAATATTAGAAATAGTTTTGAGAGGAACCGGAAGAGTTCATAGTTTATCGGACAATACCGGGTATTACCGATAAATAATATATATGTGAAAAATATTTTCAGAGATGTTAAATTAATAATAAAGGCTCTAGTAATACTTATGAGGCTTTTATATTTAATTTAATATCAACGGGTCTTAAAATGCCAAGTGGTGAAAGAAGAATTGGACCACAAGGGCCCAATAGGGGGAGGCGCCCCCCTATTGGCACCTTTTGAGCATACAAGTTTTGGAGCCTCCTCTAGTTTGTAATTCTAGTTCTAGTTGGTCGAAGTTTAACAATTAGAGGTAGACCTAGATCATCTAATTCTCATAATTAGAAGTCCAGTGTGGTTCTAATCTCTTCCATCTAATTCTCTGGCGACTATTAGCTCTAGACGGCGAAGCGTTGTCGGATTATGAAGACCGTAAGCTTGCAACCCGTAAAGAGGTAAATAAGAGTCCAAGTAACGTGTACATGTCCACTTCTTGGCGTAAATTCAGGTTAGTTAGTTCTGGCCGCTGCATGTACTTCGTGGGATGGCACGAAACCAGTGCATACATCGCCATTGTAGTTGGGTTCAGGTGGACGTGGGATGGCGCGCCCGATAGACCTACTCGCCAGCTACTTTCTCTCGTTTTCAGTTGTGATCCAAGTCTCTGTACTGGACTGGATAATAGAAGAAACAGAAAAGGCTGCAAGTGTTGCACGCAGCGCAAGCTTTCGGTCTTCCGTTCGAGGGATTGTTCGTGGCGGTTCGCGAGATTGTTCATCTACGGTCGAGGGACTCCAAGTACGATCTACACCGACTCGTCTTCTTCTGCTTTAACTCGGGGTCGGTAACGATTGATCCAAACTGTTTATGGCATCTTCATACTGTTGATCGTAAAGTGACATTGTTTTATTTTCTACCACGTTTTCTAACAGAGTGTACCTTGGGTTGAGATAAATAAGTTAAACATCATGGTCGTCTTAGTGGCTTCGACAATAGCGAAACAGTAGGTTCTTTGATAACAAACTAATTCCATTGATTGTATCTTAGACAATAAAATGTCGATGCACTCAATTGGTCTAAACCGGGCACTAAACGCACGAGGTCGTTCGCCTAGGGTGGCTTTTGTCTTAGCTTTTTGCCTTCTTTTGTTCCTTTTGTTTTTTCTTGCCTAGACTTTTTTTTTAAGAAAAGTTTCTATCTATTCATTTTAGATCATGGCGGTACAACGAACATTGTAAATAATAAAAAGTATATCCAGTTTCGTAGACCATCTAGCGACGACTACAAGCACTGAAGCGAGCCGAAGGTGCGCCACCGTCATTGCCTCTCATTCGGCCGGAGCCGGACAAAACTTGTGTAGTAGATAGTCGGGAAGTTGTCGTGCTAAGGCCCCATAGGACAAGCGCAGCAAAACAGCAACCGCCGCCTATGAAGAGTAGCGTAGATCGAAAAGATCCAACCTGAAGAAACACGAACGTAGATGACGTACGATCAAATCCGAACAATCCACCAAAGACAGATCCGCTGAAGACACATCTCCACACGCCCGCCGATGATGCTTAGACATACCACCGGGATGGGGGCGGGGCCGGGAGAATCTTATTTCATCTTTAGGGAAACGTTGTCGTCTCATCTTCCTGAGTAGAACACAAACCCTAACAAAATTCGAAAAACATCTGAAAACAAAGCCCTTCTGCCAGCAAGGGCCGGGATCCATCGGGCCGCCATGATTCTAAGGCCATTAGAGCCGAGGCGGACCAGCGCCGGCGCCGGCGGAAGGCTGAGGAACCCTAGTCTTTTCTTAAAGAAGGAGGCTGGTGAGGCAACCATTAATTTCTTTCTTGCTAGGTCGTTGCTATCTCTTACCTTCTATATTAATCACACACAGTTCTCTTGCATGGTTTTGAAAAAAATTCTGCCAATCAAGCAAACAATAATACTCCCTCTGATCCACTTTGTACTAAATCAACGGCAATTAATATGATCAGAGCGAGTAATATAAAAAAGGGAAACACAGAAGTTGCTATGTAAACCCTGTAATTCAAAGAGGCCCAATCGTCCAGCGTCCGCCGCCGGTCGTCTACCCTGTGATCCCGGCGAGAACATTTCTATTCCACGTGTGCAATAGGTGAAGGAACCAGCCCTTGCAAAAGAAAAGAAGTGGAGAAACCAAGAACTGTGTGCACACCTCTCCTGCCAGGAAGGTCCCGAGGCCCCCCTCTGAATACAATTGAATTGAACATGATCTTGTCTCATGAGCAAGTATTTTTTTTTCTGCGAGGGTCATGAGCAAGTTGTTAACTACTGTAGAATAATATAAGTGCACTTGGAAGCATAAAACATTCACGTGAGCTCCACGTCGAAGAGAGGAAGAGATCCTATGTTTTTAAAAGGGAATTCTGTCTGGTTGGTGTACTGGTACTGCTGAATTGGTGGTGTTCCATCCATGCTGTTGAAATTGCCAGAATGCAAGTTTCAGCCTCTGTTCAGGTGGCCCCGACTCTCCTGGGCCCAGGTAACATTTCCCATTTCTTTTCAAGTCGGCCCACCCTGACCCAGAGCCTTAAAATCTCAAATAAAAGAAATACATTATTCTATTTCTTTTCATCCCCCAAAATATACATGTACGGTACTCCCTCCGTCCAAAGTTATCAAAATGGATAAAAGAAAATGTATCTAATCTAGATACATTTTAGATACATTTTTTTTATCCATTTTGACGATAAGTATTTTCGGACGGAGGGAGTACTATTTAGTCATGTGATTGTTTGCATATATAAATTACTCGTGGTTTCTTTTCTAGGCCTTGGGCTGGGCCGGGCTCTGGATGGGCCATGTTCTGCATGCTTATGCTTTGGCGGGCCTGATTCACTAGGGTTTGTACTGATTCCTCAAAGAAAAAACGTAGGGTTTGTACTGTAACTGTAGAAGCCTAGCCCTAGTGTTATCCATGGGCTGTCTTCAACGTTCAAAACCTGAACTGCCGGCGCTGGAAAGATGAACACATCTGGCTCTTCTTCCTGTGAACAGTCAAAAAGAAGCAGGCATCCATATTATTCCATCATCATCTTTTCGCTGCACAGTAGTTTCAGCTTTTCAACTGAAGAATCAGAGCCCCAAGTGCAAAGTCGACTCAGCATGTCGATCAGTAAGCCGGCCGAAAAGAAATTTCCGAAAAGGATAACACAAAAAGGAGAGGGGGAGAGAGAGAGAGAAAATTCCTGGACATAATGCTTTTTTGCATTCCTTTTTCTTAAGAGCACATCATAGGCTAGCACACAGCCAGCATATTTACATTTTCAGAAAGAAGCACAAACACGGCACATTTCAGAGATCCATTTTTTTTCTTTTTCTCCTTCTCTTTCCTGCCTCTTTTCCTACTGTTTCTCTTGTTTATATCAAGCTTCAAAACACACTTGATTTTAACATTTATCTGACGACGACGACGACGATGACGACGGTGATACAGATCCACCAAGGGCATGCGCATCATTAACCAGACCCTTGGGGATAAAACCAAGAATTCCTTCTTGGTCATCTTTTCCATGAGGTGACACCGACCGCCACATTGCTGACCTGAATCAGACGCAGACAAATTCAGTAAATTACATAGATAATTTCTTTGCCATAACTAGCGATGAAAATAGAGGGTTTTGGTAGAGTGTTAGCTAGAGATGAGGCTGGTTACCAGTTTGCCCTTGTCGTTCATTGTCCTGGGATTCTCCACGAGAACTGTCTGAGGCCGGGCATGGGCATCCTGCAAGTAGCACGGACAAAGTTTAGCTAGAGAATAAAGCCGGCTGGCGCCGCCATCAACCTTTGACAATAAGATTCAGATTGTTTGGCCGATGATCATTCCAATGGACCACACTGCACTGGTACGTATGTAATTTTCATACAATTTGATAACACGGATGGTCCAGAGAATTTGATAACACGAATGGTCCAGAGAATTTGAATGCTAGTCTGTGGTACGTACGTAGCTAATCATCTATATTATTCTCAGGTACTTGCCTATCTGAGCAGTGGGAACTGATTCCATGACGAAGCTATGGAGCAACCTGAACCTACCATAGTGGTGATCTTTTCAAGAAATTTTGATGCAACAGGAGAGGGTGATCGCACAATGCATGGCCCATGTAGCTTTGGACCACACAAATATCTCCGTAAACTGATTCTTTGTGCGGGAAACCGTGCCGACTAGTAGCTACAACGTTGCGTTCGAAAATATCACATGGCATTCTAGACATGCATAGACATAGCCTCTAAGAGAAGTTAGTTTTCAAAGATCAGGCCACTGATTACGGGAGGCATAGTAAGATTTAGCTAGTGCGATCGAAGAAGGCGTGGGCGCTTACCGGAGGAGCCGAGGAGCCCTGGGCTCTGACGGGGTTGACGTGGTGGCACGTGGCGCACCCCACGGTGGAGGCCCCCGGCGGGTACATGAGCGTCGTCCGGCAGCCACCGCACTTCAGGTGGGCGTACTGGCTCGCTGCCAAACCGTATGTGAATACCAATGTCAGTCCAGTTCAATGCAACAAGCAGCTTAGCTAGGTGATGAATGCAGCTCAGTTGCAGCAGCAGCCCAGGAAACATGACTGGTGTGAGTGAGTAGCTGCAGAAATGATTAAGCAATACCTGATCTTGTGGAGTTGAGCATGTTGCATCGGGAGCAGCGTACGTTGGCTGCGCCGCGGTTGTAGAGCACCAGGCTGAAGCAGCCGTTGCAGATGAGCTCCGACATGGTCGCTGTCTCCGTTTGGTAATTGACCGACGAGGTGCACCTAGGCATGCCTGCAGATTACATCTGTCGTTGTTAACGACACACACACATACACACATTGATTCTGCTTACGTAGGAGTGTATATATATATATATATATATATATATATATATATATGCAAATATGCAATGCATGCTCGATCAGTACAACTATATATGTAGCCATACATGCATCATCAAGAAAAGAGCCGCAGAAGGCTATAGATAAATTTTGCAGAAAGAAGTATTCCTATTGTATTTCCTGGCAGCTACATGCATGCCTACATCATATCGATCTAGGAGGATCGACAGCATTGAGACGTACCAAGCAAAGAACCCAACAATCGGTTTGCTCGGATCGCCGAAGCGCTGAGAGAGAGGTGCGTGGGAGAGAGGGGGAGGTGGAAGAAGTACGTAGCCAAGGAAATGAGAGATGAGAGAGAGCTGGGCGAACTCCACGGTGGCAAGAAACGTCTCGGGGGCGTGCAATTTATGGGCGAGGGATGGCCGGGTGATGGATGGATTTGCTGGCTAGGATATATTCGCGGAATCCGAGAAACCGCCGGGCCGGGTCGGCGACGATGGTGGAAGGGATGGATGCCTTTCGGATATGGCCGAATTGCTGTCTCTGCCCCTCCTCCAATTCCATACTTCGAGAGAGAGAGAGAGAGAGATTGCTTTGGTTCGTTTCTCTCCCTATCGTCGAATCTTTCCTTTCTCACTCCTACGCGACGCGCCAATAATTCATTCGTCGTTCATTCCTCCCGCCCGCGTCCAGCTCTAGCTTGGTTTCCTTTCTTTCCGCTTCCTTTAGCTTACATAATTATTAATCTCCTATGCTAGTCTGATTCGATGCTCCATCCTTTGTTCTTCAATTGAGCCCGCTGCGTTTGAGTTCCGCTTGGGCGCGCGTCCCCCCTCCCAAGTCCCAACTAACCAACCAACTTCCCAGCAGAATTTGTTATTGTTAATCCTACTGTTGTCAGTTAGAGCAACTCTAGCTGATCCCCTAGGACCGGTTAGAAAAAAAATCGGTTTCCCTCTAACCGACACCTAGCCGAAGCCCAGAAATATTTTAGAGGAGTTAATTTTTTACTTGAGTGACACAGAACTTTTATATTTACTCCTCACGGCTGCGGATTAAAATTCAACTGTGCCTCTCCACCTCTCCTCCATCCAATCCCAGCTGCCCAATCTACGACGGCGAGTCCCGCACCCACTCCAGCGCTGATAATGGTTGGATGCCACCGCCGCCGCTCCCCATCGACCATCCGCAACACAGATCTGCGCCACCACAAGTGGTCCTGAGGCCGTGGCCGCGCCGCCGCTTCTTCTTCCCGCAGACGCCTGCGCCGCTTCTCCGAGCTCCTGCCGCCGTCGCCGTCGCCACAGAGGCAATACATCGGTGTGCAGCAGTGGAATTGGGGAGTGTGGGTGGCCGACATAACCAACTGACACACCCACAAGAAAATCTTGATTGGATCCTCCCATTCCGCCGGCGGCGCGAACAAACGATATCATGTATGTCCGCCTGCTTGGCGCCGACGGCCACCGAGACTTTCCTTTTAAGGAGATGCCGCGATTGGAGCCCGTCGACCCACGGGTGGTGTCTGCGCGGGAGAGGAGGGAGGACCGAGAGGCTCGGAAGCGCATCGTGGCGGAGGCCACGAATGAGATGTACATGGCGGAGCTCCGCCCCCATCAAGGCAGAGCGCCGATTTTACGAGAAGTTAGCGGCTAGGGGGCGGACGTTATCATTCTGTCCAGCGACGACAATGATAGGGGCGAGGACGGCGGCGACAACGGCCAAGGCCCCGACCCGATGATGAGTGGGCTGATCAGAGGCTATTGAAAGAAGCTCGCCCAATAGATGGATAGGAATTAGTAAGTTTCGATTAGTTTAGTCTAAGTTTCGGTTAAGTTCATCTAAATGTCAATGTAAAATATTATATATGAATCGACACCGAATTTAGTTTTAGTAGCTTTTATACATATTTGTTTGAATCAAATTTGTGTTTATGTGCACCGAATTTGTGCTTATGCCACTCAATTCTTTTTTACTCGGCCAAGTTTAGAGGATCCGCTAGAAACGACCAAACTTTAGAGGAGTAAAATACTCCACTAAAGGATACTCGACCGTTTACTCTAAATTTTAGGGGATCGATTAAAGTTGTTCTTAGTATAGTTAGTGCTGGCACGAGTGGTTTTCAGATGCGCCATACGTGCAACTTGCACCCATGAAAAAGACAAACAAAGGCATGTTTGGGAGGATTTTTGCCTCGCCTGACATGGTGAAGGAGTCATAATACTACCAGCGAAGCACACTACACTCGTGGTAAGCAATCCAAACTTAATGAAAAGGAAAAATAATACCACCAGCGACAGTGCACCCCATGGACAGGATTAGCCTCCGCGTTGCCTCAACGACGAGTATGGCACATGCCCTGCCAATTTGCGAGCAACACACGAAGGTCGCCTCACCGCTGCCATCTTCGAAGTACCCGGGCTTCCGTTGGCTCATTCAAGCAACGACAAGGAGCGTGGAGGAGGGAAAGAACATACTGTTGTTGTTGGGGTTTGTCGCCACCTGAGTCGTCCAAGTGGAGCAACACGGGGTAGTGAGGCATTTTTTTCTTCCTTTGGTTGATTAATTTTTCATAAAAGCATTTTGTCTCATCAAAGTATATATGCGGCCTACTCTGGCTTGTAATTTAGCTTGAACTATCTCCTTAATGAAAATGCAGGCAACTCTTTTATGTATTCTTGAAAATTCATGTCTTCTCTGATCTGACGACCTTACCACCGGCCTCTCTAGATAGTTTCATGTTGATGCTAATTCGATCTGCATATGCAGAGCCGAAGCTCCTCTCGAAAATAAAAAATGCAATTTCGGATGAAAGAATCATGATTATCTATCTAAATTATTATCCACGAGAATCTACGAAAAGAGGGAAAATATGTGAACAATAATGGCAGCATTGGTAAAGCAAGTAACGAACACACGCTTGTTTGAGATTCTAGATGGAGATGGAGGGTGATGGCAGGATGGAAGATGCATCTATGCTGCACCAAAAATCAGTGGCCACGTAGCCGTTTGCAAGCCAATCGTGTAGTGCTCTTTTGGCTTTCAAGGTCGGTAATGACACGTCGGCGTTTGCTGGTCGTGTCAAATCAGCTAGCACGATGTAAGTCCACGTGGATGGCCGGTATTGCATCCAAGGGCCATGCTGCACGACCAGAGGCATCCCCATCCGTCACCAATCATGCGCTGATGCATCTTGGAAAAAGCATAAGATCGAAGTCAAAATTGAACAGGACATCGTGGTTCACAAGGGACCATTGCCCATCTGTTTCCTTGGCACTCCCGCGTTTTCCTGGTTTCTACGGATTGTTCAAATCGATTTTGATAGCAGTCTAGGATGTTTTCTTTCTGGCTAGCAGTATTTTTTTTTCTGCTTGATATTATGTTTTCATCGAATGTTGCTCTAGTGAGCGGCCGATAATAATAAAATTTATTTGGGCAGTCAATTTCCTTTGGCACAGGCATTGCTGTTACGGTTTGCTTATAATTAGAAGTTAGCGAGGAGGAGGGGTTTAAATCTCTATGTGACTATGTCCCCTCTGGCTTAAGAGGATGGCAGCGGGATAAGACGATGAGGGCATCTCCAACATGGACCCTGCCCGGCTTTGGCGAGGGAGGGACGATGACAGCGGCGCGTCTTCGACTCGTTTCAGTGCTTGTAATCGTCGTTAGGTGGTCTATGGATCTGTATGTAATTTTTATTATTTCTAGTGTTCACGTACTATCATGACGCAAGATGAATAGATTGAAAGTTTTTTCGAAAAATAATCACCCACATATGTTCGGACCATGAGGTCCGGACGTGTTTTGACATCCAGCGTGGGCTTGTATCGGTCCGCTCAGCGGTCGGGTGCATCCCCCCTGCAAACCGAAGACAAAGTGGTGGTGGTGGTGGGGGAGGGGATGGGGGGCTTGTGGGCTTCCGGACCGTTGCCACGTCCGCTTCTAACTGCCCTGGCCCACCCAAAACCCTCCTCCATCGTCTATGTGCTTTCCCGTCCGGCGCCAGCTGCCCGCATTCATACCGCTGTCAGCGGCCGCTCCGCATTAACACTATCCCAGAGTGGATGGGACCTCTCACTGGCGCCGTCATTGAAGTGGCGCGACGGCTGAGAGAGCGCCGCCCGCTACATGCCCGGCTGAACACACCTCCGAGCCTGCCCAGCTGAACAAGCCTCCTCGCTTGCATCCATTAAATCCTCACATGTGCCAAGAAACCTACCCCGGCCACACGTCCATTCGCGAGCCGGCCGACATTAAACACAATGCCGGTTGGCTCCTCGTGTCCAGCAGCTATTTAAACGAGGCCAGACGCTGGGCAAGAACCCACCACACCTCCGCTCCCCATCTCCTCCTTGCACCATATTCTCCAGACTGTTCATGGCATCCGGCGAGCATGAAGAGGGGTTCTCCGGCATAAAAGCCGACCGGGTGGCCTGCCGAGCCAGCCGGATACGAGTTAGGCAACTCGCTGCTCAACCTCCCTCGCCACCCGAGGCTGTAATAACCATGGGCGTGCCTGCAGGCTGGCGCACGGAGGAGCAACTGGTCGCTCCGAGCCGGCGCATGGTTTAGTAAGTCACTGCTCCAAGCCAGCTCGCGGAGGAGCATGTCAGCACGAGAAAAGTTGTTGACATGGACGAGGCAGTGTCGTACCGCTCCTCCCACCATCCGTCGCAACTTGCGTGAAACCGCGCCCTGCCGATGGAGAAAGAAGTCGGCGTCATGGAGATAAATGAGGCGGCTAGCACGTCCATGGCCGTCGTTGGCAGTGAGGAAAAGTAGATTATGGGGGGCCGCCTCCGATTGGGTCCCACGAAGGCCCCAACCGGCGTGCACAACCAGTGTCTTGCCCTCTATGCAGGCCACCTTTGCCTCCCGCTCCAAAAACCAACCCTGATCCATGCTTCAGGGAAGTGGAGGCCACTCCGATGAGTGGCCCAGCCGTACATAGGGAAGGTATGGGAGAAGTGGAGGCTATTATTCCCATCTCGCTAAAGCATATCCCTCCAAGGCATCCGGCAGTCCGACGAGCGGGCTGTCGGACATGGGAAAGACATGTCAGCGGAGGGGCCACAGAGGGCTGCTGAGGGTCAGGGGCTTCATTTTACATGGATCATGGCCGGCCGGAGATGGGGAACGGGCGTCGGCGGTCATTTTAGTTTAGGTTTAGAGTCCGGTCTGGTTGAAAAACGTCTAACTGTAATGAATTTGCTCCGGTTTAGATGAAAAGCATCCAGTTTTATGTAAAAAAGGTCAGGTTTGTTTGAGTTTGAATCAAATTTGTTTATTTTCATTGAATTTCATTTGAAATGTAAACGGATATATGCAGCTAGCTTTGGATCAGAATCAACTAGCGGCGGTGCATATATCCGACCCTATGCCCGCCGCTAGTTGATTGTGAAGTGACTTAGTAGAGAAATTTCCCGAGGGCTCCTATTTCTATGACGTGAAATCTGGTGCCATCGACATGGCAACACCTACCACAACGGAGGAGAACGCTAACCACTCAATGGACTCTAGGGGGACGAAAGAGCAGGGGAATGAGAGATTTCAGCCTGCCTCAGCAACCGCCATGGCCATCGAGATAAATGGCTGCTCTGATAGGCAAAGAGTGGCGAAAACTAAGCAAGGAGTGGTCGGTCATCATGCCAACTATCTAATAGAAATGAGTGTTAGTGCCTCTCTCCACCGTCACCGAAGCCCTAGACGGAAAACCCATTTGAGGGATTGAATGGCCTGCCAAAATTGAGAGCCTATGGTTGTGGAGCAAACAATGAATGATTGCCCCTGAATATATTTGGCCCTAATAAGGTATAAAAAAGACCACCATCTCTCTGGATAACACGCCAAATCCATTTGTTCACGAGTCAAGACCCCCTGGTCTTTTGGCATGCAACTGTCCTGCCATTTGACCATATGGTATTTTTGTCTATCTGTTTCACCTTGTGAGAAAAATTTGGATTGTTATTTGTCCATGTCTGCATGGGCCCCTTTTGGGAGTAGGTATAGACCCATATAAACATTGGAAGGTTGTCCAGGGAAGATATATTGAGAACTGATTTCCCGACCTTAGAGACCAATCTTCCTTGCCACAAATCAATCAATGAAAGGGGAGCTAGAGGTGGTTACATGACGGAGAGAGAAACAGGAGAATGAATAGTGCAAGTGGATGGATAGAGAACTAGGTGAATGAATAGTGAAACAATGCAAATGAATAGTGTAAGAGCATCTCCAACACTGACCCTTAAACCGAACACACTATATGTTCGCGGACTAGTCCGCGTACATGGATACGGGAGCCGACCATCCAACCTTGTCCTCTAAACGTCTGTCCCTATTTTTTTTCTCTAGGTCCACAAAAGTCAAAATAATTATAGAAAATAGCACAATTCATCCATAAATAACATGCAAATATCCCTAGTACAACAATAGTTCAAATCTAAAAATTATATCCGAGATAACCAAATGTTCAACAAGTTTTTTGAATTCATCGATTCTAGATTCAACATACTCGAGTCAGAATCCACACATGTCATCCCATGCACTGTTCCACTTGAACTTCATCCAACACCGTATGAACATAAAGGGTCTGTTCTTAGTCCTCTGGTACAACACGGTAGCGTGTCTGGACTATACAACCTGATGATTATTATGTTGCAACAATGAGTGAATCAATGAATTGACCAACATGTAGAGCAACAAGAAGCAAACCTTACGATCTATGGTTGACGAGCACGTCATCCTCCTTCTTCCACTTGTTCAATCGCACCAGAAAACTTTATGACGAAGCTGGAGATGGTGTATCACTAATGGGCTAGCAACTTCACATTGTGTTCTTGGATCACGTGGAAGTTGTAGGGCGCGAAGTGCTTTTTCTCATGAAATGAGGCATGTCATTTTTCCAAAAGGCCAAGCCCCCTTGCCTCATGTCTACAAAGTCCGTAGATATGACCTTCCATGCATCGCACAACAACTCATCGATCCTCCATCACCGAGTTTCCCACCATTGTTCTTACTTTATAAAACAATAAGAAGGTTCAATAAAAGCTCAATGGCATTTGGACGAACACCCGCCAGGCCTGGTGTCCGCCATGGACGACATTAGTGGGGTGACAGAGGGTACCTGGCTGCGGATGGGTCTTGGGTGAACAACAGTGTAGTCCAAGGCGGGCAAGGGTGTGGGTGGGGGTTGCAGACGCTCGTTAAAGCCTAGGTGGCGACTAGAGAGGTACATCGATGGCGTCGAATGATGAGGGTGAGATGCATAGTAAGGGGGAGCAACGGCAGAGTGGAAGAAATGACAAGATTATGCCTGGAGTGATCCGGGAGGCTATTTGAGTGGGTCGAGTGTGTCGGACTCGTATGTGGTGGAGGTCTGGACACCCGTAATCCTCCCCCAGTTTTTGTCCAGTCTGCGGTAATTTGGACAAATGGGCGTGTTCGCGCCCAATACGGGTCCGCGTGGATGGCAAACTATGCTCGGACAACACAGTTTGGATGTATGCATACATTTTGAGGGATGTAACTGGAGATGCCCTAAGGATTTCATTCGGTGAGTCAAAATGCTCACTGTTTCTTTCGGATAGTCTAAGTGAGGTCGCTCCCCTGGATAACTTGCCATTCGACTTATTATTTGGAGCATTTGGCGTGAAAGAAATAACAAATTAATCGCTTCATGCCTTCACATAGAGTCATTGATGACATCAAAACTAACGCTAGCCAATGGAAGGTGCGAGTTTTGGAGTACTGATCATTCATTAGTAGGCGGCTAGTTGAAGTCGTCTTGTTTGCATCATCTGTACTACTATGTATTTTTCTCTCTGTGTAGTTTTGTAGTTTGTCGGACTAGCCATGGCGTATGTTGTACCCCTAATACTCTTTAATATAATACATGCAACACTTCTGCATGGTTCAGAAAAAAGAAGTCAAAATGGGTTGCAAGCCCCCCCCCACACACACATACAACATGCATGCCTTCTTCTAAGTTGTAACATGCTACTAGTGAAAATACATCCAATGAAACAGCCAATGCACCCCGTGATTTTATTTTTGAAAAAATTATAACTGCAGAGTAAAAACCCCACAACCTTCATTTTATTCAAACCAAAAATAGAGGTCCAGAAATAATTACATGCATAATTACAAGGCCAAAGTGCCTAAAAAGAAAGAAGAAAATAAAAAAACTCAAACTATAACAAACCTTCTACAGTTAAGGGGGTAGGTGAGACACCCGTCTAATCGGGTCATCCTTGTATTGAGTTTGATCCTATAAGCTTGTAAGGTAATATCCTTAATGAATCCAACCTTCCATTTGGCAAAAGTGGGTCTCTCATTTCTAAAACCCTTCCCATTCTTCACAATCTAGTAACCTCTAAAAAAAGGTTGCCCAAAATCCCTCCTGCTTGTGAAGCAATAGCATACATAGCATCCCCACCAGGCCATTTAATTTGCAAGTAATTCCAAATCCTTCCACTAAAGTTGCCAGTGAAGAACAATGGTACGTGTCCTCCCTGCTGTGTGTTGCGCATAAAATACAGTTGGTCCCATCTAAAATAGTCCAGTGCCTTCTTTGTAGCATAACCTTTGTATTTAATCTATCCATTATCATCATGCAAGCAAAGACCTTGATCTTCAAGGTGCAAAGAGACATTCCTATCCATAATAGAATTGTGTTAGAGACTATTGTGGAGTGAATTAACTCATAGTATCTTTTGGGCGTGAAGCCCTTCTCAGTGCTTCTCCGTAGCCAAATATCATTTTCATCAGGTTTCCTTGTTAGGGAAGATATCATTGATCCTTTTCAATTGCCTGCATTTCCTAGTAAGCAGCATCAGACAGTGGGAGATGAAACAAGAAAATAAGACCATTGCATTTGAGCACCTCCTAAACACTAATGTATGGATCCTTTGCAAAGGATAAAAGTCTTCTAAAGTTGTGTTGCAAGGGAACCACTATCCTTGAATGCTGCCAGAAATTATTCTGGAAAAGCACCATGTCTCCTCTATTAACTTTAACCCAAGTCAGATTCCTGAAAGCATCCAACAGTTGCAGGATGTCCCTGCACCAATATGACCCACAAGACACAATGGCTTGAGGAGCTCTCCCATCATAATATGACTACATATTAAGTTAACCCATGGAACAACCAGCCCATTGAGGAATTTATTTGCATGTTTGAAAAGGAGGGCATCATTTTGGACCACCAAGTTAAGAATTCCCAAAGCACCCTTTTTCATAGGTCTACAAATTAGGTCCCATGATGCTAGGGAGGGTGTAGGTTCCTACCTATTTTTTCTTCAAAAATAGTTTCTTTGTGTTCTTTGTAGGTGCTTAGTAATTCCAGGTGGCAATTTAATGGTACACATTAGAAAAATGGACATGGAGGATATTGCAGAATTAATCAGCCGAAGCCATCTTGCTTGGGCCAGAAAGGATGAGCTTGCAGTTAATCTCCTTTCCATACAGTCCACTACATGAAGAAGATCCACAATTCTAGGACCGCTGGTGCCCATAGAAAGACCCAAGTATGTAAATGGAAGTTTCCCAACTTGACGTTCAAATATCCCTGCAAGCCTAACTATCTCCTCTTCAGACACATTAATTGGCAGTAAAATACTTGTTATAATTAACCACAATGGCAGTTGATTCAGCAAAAGAGGCAAGCATTTTCTACAAAGCCAGCAATTGAGACTCCTCGGCTGACAGAATCAATAGGGTATCATCTGCATATTGGATAATTGGGAAATCATTTTCATGGAATGGGACTGGAAAACTCAATTCAACTCCTTGCAACATCTCACTTACAATGGATTGTAACATGTCAGCAGCAAACACAAAAAGAAGTGGGGAGAGGGGGTCACCCTGCATAACCCCACTATTACATTGAAAATGCCTCCCATGAACACCATTTAATAGGATAAAAGAAGTACCAGCAGAAAGAAACCCATTAATCTAAGAAATTCATTTTGTATCAAACCCATCGGACTGGAAATTATGATAAATAGCTTCATGCTCTACAGTGTCAAAGGTCTTCTCAAAATCAAGCTTCAAAATTAAAATTGGGCTCTTGGACTTATGACATTAGTGCAGGTACTCTAAGGTCCGTGCCAAACAATCTATGATGGTTCTTGTGCACACACTCCATTATTACCCCCTTTAACCTATTTGCAGCCATTTTACTTAAAAATTTGATAGGAACTCCATGTCAAAGACATAGGCCTGAAATCATTGATAGGTTCAGGAGGTGGCCTTTTTGGAACCAGAGTATTGAAAGACTCATTAACAGATTCCAAATTAACCCTCCTAGCATGGAAGTCCTCAACGGATCTGTAGAAGTCTTGAAAAACCAGGTTCCAACACTTTTCCAGGGCAACCCATTAAACCCATTAGGACCAGGAATGAAAAACTGAGGGATAAGATCTGGCCTGGGCGTGAGTTGATCGCGTATTCACAGAAAATATCAACCATTTCATCACAACAAACCAGTATAGTCTAAAGATTTGCTATAAGACCCCATCTTTCATTAAAATCAATCCATTATATGGAATCCTGGCAGATACTAGACTGCAGGTTGATTAATTGAAATATAAAGTACCTTTTTACAAGCTATGTTCATAGCCTAGTCTCAACCATCAGAGTTGTGCCGTGGTGTGGTAGATACAACACTATGACCGGGAATTTTTTTCTCATTAATGCGTGTCTCTCCTCCCATCCTATGTTCACATGGGTTTCTTCATATTGTCTAAGGGCACGCATGAGGGTTTTGACAAGCATAGGGGTGCCTTTTTTGGGATTCTTATGATAACAAGCGTAAATATAGGTTTGTCAAATGGAATATCATTTGTAGACCTAATAGCCTTGGGGGCTAGGGATTTTGAACACCTTGGTTATGAACAATTGCCCCATCATTAAATTGTGGTGAAGGATCATGACGTATCTCCTGGTACCCTTTGGTTCGATCTTCTAAAAGCTAAGTACTTCCCTTCCGGTTGTCCCATGTTTGCTTCGGCGTCACGTGGGTCTCAGTTTGGAAATACCTAATCAGAGTGAGGGATGTGTTTCACGAACATGTCAAGTTTGTTGTTAGGAACGGTGCTTCTACTCGCTTCTAGTTGGACTGCTGGTCTGGCGATGCCTCTTTAGCTTCTTCTTTTCCCGTTTTATTTTCTTACTGTTCCAACCATGAGATCTCAATCTCTGAGCTCTCTGGTAACAACTGGGATCTGGGCTTCCAGAGATCTCTTTCTCCCATAGAGTTGGGGGACTGGCACCGTCTTGCTGCTTTGTTCCCTATCCTCTTGGAGGAGGAGGATTCAGTGGCTTGGCCCCATGTGGCATCTGGGCAATTTATTGTCAAGTCTCTTTGTGCTAGGATTATTTCTGGATCCCCTACTTCAAAGTTCAAGCAAATTTGGGCTGCCAGGATTCCCCCTAAGATTAAGATTTTTATTCGGCAGGCCTTTAGAGGTCGCTTGCCTTCTGCTGATTTGATCCGAAAAAGGAATGGCCATCGCTCTGATAATTGTGCCTTGTGCTCTACCCCGGAAGACACCAACCATATTTTCTTTGGGTGTGCGCTGGCCAAGCTGGCCTGGGGATGTGTTCGCTCTTGGTTGAGTGTTTCATGCCTCCCAACTCATTCTCGGACTTATGATTGTCGGATGGCAACCTCCAGGGTGTTTCTAAGAGGCTGTTTTGGGCTGGGGTGCTTTATGCTGGTCTCTGTGGACTACTAGGAATAAATTCATCATTGAGGGTGTTTTTCCTAATAAACCTGTTGATGTCCTGTTTAAAAGTCTATCTTCTTGCAGCAGTGGAAATTACTGACTAAGCCAGTGGATCGGGATGGTATGGAGGTGCGGATCAACAAAGTGTGGGAGTCTGCCAATCTGATGTCATCTCCTGCCGACGCAACTCCCTCCTAATTATGTGGTCTCCTTCCTTTTAGAAGTAGGTGGTTGGCCTATGTGCCTTCTAGTATATCATTTGGCCATGCGTGCCAATGAACTTATGTTTATTCGACTTGTGGTTGTTCGCCTATTGGCGTGGTTGTGCTGTGTGCGTGTTGCTAGTGTGTTTGGTACTCTGCCGTGTGGCTTTATTTATAAAGTCAGGCGTATGGCTTTTCTCTGAAAGAAGAAGAAGAAAGTGTTACACAAAGTTCACTAAGTGGTGTTGGACCTGCCTATAGATCAATGATGGAACGTGCCTAACTTTCGATGCAAGTGTTGAGGAATAACTTCAATTATTTTTATTTTTTCAAAAAAGTCTAAGTCCATATATTAGATAAAACCATGCCTTACAAGAACTTCCTTACAATAATAAGAAATTATGTTCAAGTCCTTGAAGAAATCAGCATCTTCTTCCTTCCGCAATGACTGGCGGCGCACTAGAAAGCTTATTGTTTCCTCCGAGTCTCCAGTCTCAATGGAGTAATCTTGTTGAAACCTAGGATCTTGAAGAAGCAGCGGCCGGATAGTCGACAATGTAGACCAAAAGATGTTGACGATCATGATCTGAACATATCACAATCTTGAAGAACCTAGCCCCGAGGAGGACTATAAGATAATCCCAACTCCCGCTAGATAGATGAGGGGGGCACAAAGCTCACAAGTTCCTCGACGAAGCCCCATATGTCTGAGGATCATCAGAAGGAGAAGGAACTCAGTAGGGCATCGTCGATTACCTAGTAGATTAAAAGAAGATAAAAACAAGGCCCATGATATTTCCCTCACTGAAGCTCCACACTCCCTTCGCTAGTGCCAAACAGCATGGACGGAACGATGATGAGACATGAATGACTTATTCCTCGTTGCTGATGGCACCTCACCTCACCACCACCAACTAGACACTTAGACTTCTAATTAAAGCTAGAGTGATGAGAGACTATAGAGCCAACCTAAACTGCACCACCTCATTGGCGGAAGAAGGCACCTGGAGGTGATGGCAACCGACGACAAAGGGGCCCTTAGGAGGTAATCCTGGTGTTTCTTTTTATTAGGAGGAGGCGGCAGTTGCTAACCGGGTTGGAAATATCTCCTTATCTATGCTACCATAACTTCAAATTCTTTAACTAATGCATTGAAGTTTGGCACATGATTTGTGTATGTCATAAGGTCCTTTATGTTTTCTACGGTCAATAATATATATCATTTTCTATTATTGGCCCTTTCCTTTTGTTGTCTACATTTGTATGAGGATCTATTTTTTTCCTTTTGGTGCTTCATTTAATTTTGTTTTATGAACTATGATTTCATTTCTCTAGCATTGTACAAAAATAGTGGTGCATGTGTGAATTTTCCTGTGCGAGCCTCTCATTAGACCTCGCTTCCAGAAGAATGGCCCCAAGCTGCCAAACCCACAACAAATCATTATTGGTCGACTATTGTGACGCCCCCGATTTAATTGTACACTAATCATGCACGCAAACGTGTACGATCAAGATCAGGGACTCACGGGAAGATATCACAACACAACTCTAAAAACATAAATAAGTCATACAAGCATCATAATACAAGCCAGGGGCCTCGAGGGCTCGAATACAAGTGCTCGATCATAGACGAAGTCGTGGAAGCAACAATATCTGAGTACGGACATAAGTTAAACAAGTTTGCCTTAAGAAGGCTAGCACAAACCGGGATACAGACGAAGAGGCGCAGCCTCTGCCTGATCCTCCTAAACTACTCCTGGTCGTAAATCGCAGCCTCGCACGTAGTAGTAGGCACCTCCAAAGTAGTAGTAGCCGCCGACGGTGGCGTCTCGCTCTGGTT
Organism: Aegilops speltoides; assembly: GCA_021437245.1. Classification (NCBI taxonomy): domain Eukaryota; kingdom Viridiplantae; phylum Streptophyta; class Magnoliopsida; order Poales; family Poaceae; genus Aegilops; species Aegilops speltoides. The sequence goes on along the minus strand of CM038147.1, from coordinate 361,682,321 downwards.
CCAAAGATCTGTTGCGACAACCGTAAAGGAAGGAAAGGGGAAAAGGGGGAGAAAGCAACCGTGAGTACTCATCCAAAGTACTGCAAGCAAGGAGCTACACTACATATGCATGGGTATATGTGTAAAGGGCCATATCGGTGGACCGAATGCAGAATGTCGAGAATAAGAGGGGATAGCTAATCACAGTCGAAGACTACGCTTCGCAGCCTTCGCCTTCAAACATGTAGAAGAGAGTAGGTTGAAGTCCTCCAAGTAGCATCTCCAAGTAGCATCTCCAGTAGCATCGCATAGCATAATCCTACCCGGCGATCCTCCCCTCGTCGCCCCGTGGAAAAGCGATCACCGGGTTGTCTGTGGAACTTGGAAGGGTGTGTTTTATTAAGTATCCGGTTCTAGTTGTCATAAGGTCAAGGTACAACTCCAAGTCGTCCTGTTATCAAGATCACGGCTATTCAATAGATTAACTCCTGCAGGGTGCACCACATAACCCAACACGCTTGATCCCATTTGGCCGACACACTTTCTGGGTCATGCCCGCCTCGAAGATCAACACGCCGCAGCCCCACCTAGGCACAACAGAGGTCAGCCCGCGGTCTAAATCCTATGCGCGGCGGGGTGCAGGCCCATCGCCTGAAAGCACACCAAGACGCTAAGTAGGGCGGCCGAAATGCAGACCTAGCAACCTCCATTACAAAGGAAGTTGCGTTAACGCAGTCCAATCCGGCGCTGCCCGCTCGTCGCCGACGCCAAGAAGGCTTCGGTGATACCACGACGCCGATACCCATAACTACTCCCACGTAGATGGTTAGTGCGATAGACCAAATGGCCGACTCGGATAAAATACCAAGATCTCGTTAAGCGTGTTAAGTATCCGCGAACGCCGAACAAGGCCAGCCCACCTGCCTCCTAGGTGGTCTCAACCTGCCTGCCGCCTCCGCCACAAAGTAACATCGGGGCCGTCGGGAACCCAGCCCACCTCTACCGGGATGGAGCCACCGTCCTTTCAGCCCCCTCATCGTAATCACTTATGGTACTCCTCGAGCTGACCCGACTTTAGTCACCATCTGTATAGTATGTATGTATGTATAGTATATACCCGTGATCACCTCCCAAGTGATCACGGCCCGATAGTATAGCAAGGCAGACTGACAAGAATGTAGGGCCAATGATGATAAACTAGCATCCTATACTAAGTATTTAGGATTGCAGGTAAGGTATCAACAGATGTAGCAACAATGTCAGGCTATGCATCAGAATAGGATCAACGAAAAGCAGTAACATGCTACACTACTCTAATGCAAGCAGTATAGAGGAGAATAGGCGATATCTGGTGATCAAGGGGGGGGCTTGCCTGGTTGCTCAGACAAGGAGGGGCCATCTTCGGTGTAGTCGAACACACGGACATCGGCACCGGTCTCAGAGTCTACCGGAAAGAAGTAATGGAGGGGGAACACAATAAATAACAGAGCAATCAAATGCAACATAAAGCAAGACGCAGCAATAAGCGGTGCTAGGGGTGACCTAACGTAGTGGTAGGTGATACCGGCGAAGGGGGGAAACATCCGGGAAAGTATTCCCGGTGTTCCGTGTTTTCGGACAGATGAACCGGAGGGGGAAAGTTGCGTGTTTGTTATGCTAGGGATGTGTGGCTGACAAAGGGGCTGCGTAATCGGATTCGTCTCGTCGTTCTGAGCAACTTTCATGTACGAAGTTTTTTCATCTGACTTACAGTTTATTTTCTATGGTTTTCTAAAGTTGAACAAATATTCTGAAGTTTCTGAATTTACTTTAATTCGAAATAAAAATAGGCAAATTGCTACGGATACACAGGAGTGTACCCAGCAACGTCTGCATGTGCATGACATGTGGAGCCAGGGGCTGGGTTGACCCGATCAATATATTGACTGATCAACCAATGAACAGTGACTGTGGCCCCGCCTGTCATACACACAAAACCTTTAATTTTATTTAACATTTAATTAAAAGGAGGGCCTGCGTGTCAGTTGCATAACTAGCTAATCCTACCCTAACACTAAACAAATCCTATCACTAATCCAAAGCGTTGGCTGGCTCAAGCACGCACAGGAGCGCGCATCGCATGTCCGTGAGCATTGGATGCTCGTGTGCTCGCATTCCTGGACAGCCATGGACGAAGCACATCCCGACGAGCATGCACAGAAGGCCGTGGGCCGACGAGCAGCGGCGAGTTCGGCCGGTCGCGGCAGCAGCGACGAGTTCGACCGCCATGGCAAGATAATAAGCAAGCAGCAGCAAGCGAAGGCAACAGCGGTAGCGAGGCGGCGGCGAAGCGGGCAAGGAGGCTACGCGCGCAAGCACACGGACGCGAGGCTGTGGCGCGCAGCCACGCAGCAGCGGTCGCATCCAGAGGGCACGACCGATGCACACAGGGCGCAGGGAGTACAACGGGAGTGGTGGTGAGCACAAGCTCCCACAGAGATCCGGCGCGCGTGGTGGAGGCATACGACAATGGATTCGATGGGGAAGAGGGGGAATCGGACGAGGGCCTCACATTGCGCCTGTAGGGGTGCACAGCAGGCTCGGGGAGGCTTGGGGACGGCAGATTCTGGCGATGGCGACGGCGGTGTAGAGGAGGAAGACAATGTCGGGGACGGCGTTCCGAGGCGCCCGGCACCGCACAACTTGACGAGGAGGCGTAGCCGGCGGAGGTGGAGCGAGCGGACACGTCGGAGAGGCGAGGCGGCAGCCGTAGCTATGCGACGGCGGCGCCATAGCCATGGCGGCCAAAGCGTGGCGGATCTGGATCGCAAGGGCGAGAGGTAGAAGGAGAGGGCGAGGGAGCAGCACCGAGTGGGAGAGGGATCGAGGGGCGCGGCCGCCTCTTATCCCTCAGATCTGCCGGTGAGGTGGTGTGACGGAACACGGGAGGAGCCCGGTCGGATGAACAGGGAGGAAGAGAGGACCGGGAGGTGGGCTATCTAGGTTGGGCCGGCTGGTCCGGATGGACTAAGGCCCGTGGAGGGGCAGGGAGTTTTCTTTCCTTTATTTCGCTTTTGTTTTCTCGTCTTTGATCTTTTCCTTTTTCTTTTCTGCTTTTAATTTTATTCCCAAATAGTTTTAGTTTTGTAAAATATTCAATTAGCACCTAACATAGTAACATTAATTATACCACTGCCACAATAACTTTGGCACCTAACTAAAATAGTTTAGTATTTTATAAAATGCAAAAGGCATTTATTTAATTGTTTTAGCTACTATATTATTCATTTTAGAGTATTTAAACGCTTTATAAAAGTGTGGTTTCACCACCATAATTACCTATGCATTATTCGCTCCACCCGAACATTTTAGTTTTATATTTGAAAACTTTTGTTGTTTGCCTATATTTTAAATTTGAATTTGAATCGGTTTGAACTAGCGTGAGATTAGCAATAGTAACAAGGTGACGTGGTGACATTAACGTGGGATTACTGTAGCATAATTATCTGGGCGTCACAATTCTCCTCCACTACAAGAAATCTCGTCCCGAGATTTAAGAGGGGAGCAAGGGGGAAAGTTCTGGTTACGATATGCTAACGGATCTTCTCGAAGAAGTTAATCCCCTTCGTTGATGTCTTCAATTCTTTATTCCAATGCATCATGATGAAGTTGTCGTCCTTTCTTCGGGAACTCCATCGTATTTACGATAGGAAAGGGCAGCCCCACAACGATAGGATGTTATAAGGAGAATCATCTAGGGGTATTCCAAGAGTGATCATATGAGGATCTATCGAGTTGAACAAATGAAACACATCGAGAGCAAAGTAAGACAGGCAATAAGAAGCTTCAAGCGGATAGGCAATCGCTTGTTGCTCGACACGAATGTGACAGGGTTCAGCAATGGGAAAGTATTGCGTCTGGTACCAATATAGATCACTAGGCAGGTGGCCGTGAATCACATACTAAGTCAAGCACGAGGAATAACTTCGACAACAGGTGTATAGGAGAGTCGTTTTGATCCTGTGGAAACTGTGGGTTATGGGCCCACCATGTGGGATAAAGGTGGAAAGGGCGATGACTTCTTGCACGATCATGCAAGTAAGGCATGTCGAGGATAGCCTATCGCTATGTCGGCGCCAACATTGGTACCAAGGGCGAGGGACGAAGAGAACCATTTTCCTGCTCGTTGAACGAGGCGGACCACTTTAGGCAAAGTTCTCGCCCATCGGTGGCTACCGAATGTCATCAACAAAAGTAACAGGTCTTACTGACAGAGTGGTACAACGAGCTGTTTACCTAAGCAGGCAAATATTACTGCTGATATAATATAGATCACAAGAAACGTTATCCCAACAAATGGAAAGAAAAATATGATTATCAGATTAAACAGAACAATGGAAAGGAAAATGTGTTAAAACACATAGTTTAGGAGTATTTCCTTCCCAAGGACAACAGAGCATGATATCCATGACAGATATAACGAGAAAACCATTTAGGTTAGGAGAGAGAATTTCATGACATTACCCAAACAAGGGTGTTTGGATAATTGAGCAGAAACATTTAGCATTGGGCTTCAAATGTTCTTGTTGAAAATCGGAGTGCCATAGACAAAGCTTGAGACAAGATTGACATGGTCTTCAAGCAAAGGTCGCTTTGGGTACAAAGGATCCATCGAAAACAACTTATAGAATAAGTCTTACGCTTTCCTCATGGAAGAATGGATAACCTTGTTAAAAAGGAAACTATAACACTCGATCCTCCGGCCAGGTGTGCTAGGCTCATCACCTTATCGGTTCATATAAGGACCAATGTTATGACACTTAGAAAATATCCGAACCATCATATCTGACCGAGTCTCAGATCTGGTTGGGGTCTCGGGATGCCTGAGAAGGAAAGGTGCAACACAAATTGACGAGAAGACATCATAAGATCCTCGAAATGAACTATGGAAGCAAGTTCAAACATGAGTTCATTAGTAAAACAACGAGAGGATGAGGAGGTGGCTGATGGAATCAGCGCAATTCATCGAGATTAACAAAAGATGGATTTCCACAATTATGTGAACAAGGAGATAACATTTGTCGATCGACGGTGTAATGATGTATGTTCGAGGAAAACATACACAATTAAACATTGGTTGAAAGGTGCACCCGAATATGGGCTGGGTTGCACGACCAATGTTATAATGGTGACTTGACTAACAAAAGAATTGGAATGAAACTCGTCCATTCACTTCAAAGCAATAGGGTTGCTAGAAGTTTTGAATTCACACATCATAGTTCAATTGTCGGTATTCCAGTTAGAAACAACACGGGTACCAAGAAAGAATGGTGAGGGTGAGAAGTATCACCATACCAAGAATTCTTAAGAGGTGGTGAAATCCTCACAACATTCTTGATATATAAGATGGTATTACTTGAGGTAGGACATAAGACAAGCGGATAGCCAGAACTCAAGGTACAGCCACAACACGAACAGTTTGTGTTGGAAAGAAGGCAAGGAAGTAGTCGATGACAACACAAATCATCGAGGGCAAGGATGGTAATTCTCATCATGAATTTGATTGATATTCGAAAAGCTCGAATACTGATGATGATCACGACACATTTGTCGAGAGATTTCATGAAGATGTAATCGATCGATGATGACATCAAGTCAAACGAATGATGAAGTAAAGGTTATTTGAACCACGAGTACGACACAAACTCGAAATCAAGCTTGTTGTACAAGGCGAAATGATATGACGAGGAAAATCGACGTAAGCTTAGCTCTTAAATCGAATGTGGTGCTCCGAGAATAAGGACCAGGCAGCACAGTTAAAATCATCAAGACAATGATATAGCCAAACAGACTAGGAACGGCCTGATCGGGTACAAACTCGTACTTAAAGAAGATTACTAAGAGTTGTTAAACCGTAGTGCGGACTTGGTTTAGTTATCGGTGTCTTTGAGTGTTTAATAACTCAGAGCCCATGAAATTTTTTAATCGGTGAGAATGTAGTACTTGATGAAGAACTCATAAGAAGTTATGCAGTTCCAAGATAATCTCAAGATACCAGGGGGTAATACTCGAAGACAGATCAAAGTAGAGGTTGGACTGGGGTATTGCTTCAGAGAAGACAAGTGCTTAAACTTGCCCGAGAAAAGGATCAAAGATGATCAATCATGGTCGGAACCACGGTCGCAAAGGACCAACATAGATACAAGATGAACTTATAACAAGGGGACCATTATAAATACAAGAAGCTTTCATGATAGATTTCACATCGGGTCCATGGGCATGAACACAAAGTTCAAGGTCGACTCCCACTTCTCCAAAGCAGAACCTTACATTCACTTCTTGTTTTGATAATGGTATTAGTGCTGAAAGTTTTACCTGGTGAAATACCAGATGAGTATGGCCCGTGAAATCTTTCGGGCTCACATAGATTAGTTAAGGTATCGGTTCAACCCATTGAGGCGTCTTAGGAACATATACCACAAATTTTTAGAAGTAATTAACACAAACTCGATAGTAGAGCAAGTTCAAAAGCAGATGATACAATTTACCAAAGGCATTATATACCCATGGAAAGGTTCTCAAGGTTATTCAATATGAAGGACACTGTCGGATAGAATCCAATAAAGGAACCGATGGTCCACAAGGGATCTGATGTGAGCATCGATACTCAACCAGAGGAAGAAGAATGCACGGGCATCATATTATAGAACATCTGAACAATTCGATGCTTAGATAACAAAGGAATTATGATTTCCAAATCAAGGGATCAGAAGCAGACGCTCTGATCAAGTATGGATAAGTTGGATAGACCAGAGGCACAATTGACGACAAATAGTTTGGTCGAGAACCAGCTCATGTTCAAAAATGATGTCTGTGCCGGAAAGATAATTTAAAGGATCAACCGATGATTGCGTGCTTTCACACACATGTTGAATCGATAGGATCAAAATGATCGTGTCAAAGGATACTAATGAATATCGCTACACATATGGAAAGCATCCATATTGCAAGCGCATAAGTATTTGCCGAGCAATAGTTTGAAGAGGATACTCGGAAGATCGGGTAGTATTTCCAAGTAATTTAAAAGCATATGAACAATCGGGGATAAGCGGATACTCGATAAGTGCGAGAATTATCCGTAGGGGTATTCAGTGACAAAGAACAGCAAGGCAATAAGCTCAAGGATTATCGAAACAATGACGAGTATTTCGGGTATCTTGTAATAACAAGACTAATCGATGAATGTAAGAATAACAACCGCAAGTAGTTATCCATAAGGGTTGACAAAGGAAGGAATTGCAAACGCGATGAAGACAAGTTCTCGGGTAAACCGCGGTGAGTATCTTCGTGGTCTTCATGTGCAGCGATTTATCCTTAGTAATACGGGCTCTCCGGTGAAAGTGATAACGAGATCCTAATCTTAGATTTAGCAAAATTCATTTAACCCGAATAGAAGAGAGATCGAGTCCCGAGTAAAGGTCGAGGAGTAAAAGATCCTACTACCACCCAATGGCGACGCAGTGCCGTAAGACACACAGCCATGTTAGTAAAAGTTTTGTATTGACTAGACCCGACTTCGCCAAGGAGTATAGAAGGGGATTCCTACAGTATCCGCTCGATACCAACTTGGACGCCCGATTTAATCGTACACTAATCATGCACGCAAACGTAATGATCAAGATCGTGGACTCACGGAAGATATCACAACACAACTCTAAAAACATAAATAAGTCATACAAGCATCATAATACAAGCCAGGGCCTCGAGGGCTCGAATACAAGTGCTCGATCATAGACGAAGTCGTGGAAGCAACAATATCTGAGTACGTACATAAGTTAAACAAGTTTGCCTTAAGAAGGCTAGCACAAACCGGATCTGACGAAGAGGCGCGGGCCTCCCGCTCGGGATCCTCCTAAACTACTCCCAGTCGCCGCCGCGTGCCGCACGTAGTAGTAGGCACCTCCAGTAGTAGTCGCTGCCGACGGTGGCGCTCGCTCTGGGCTCCAACATCTGGTTGCGACAACCGTAAAGGAAGGAAAGGGGAAAAGGGGAGAAAGCAACCGTGAGTACTCATCCAAAGTACTACGCAAGCAAGGAGCTACACTACATATGCATGGGTATATGTGTAAAGGGCCATATCGGTGGACCGAATCGCAGAATGTCGTAATAAGAGGGGATAGCTAATCCAGTCAAGACTACGCTCGCAGCCTCCGCCTTGCAAAGATGTAGAAGAGAGTAGGTTGGAGTCCTCCAAGTAGCATCTCAAGTAGCATCTCCAAGAGCATCGCATAGCATAATCCTACCCGCGATCCTCCCTCGTCGCCCGTGGAAAAGCGATCACCGGGTTGTCTATGGAACTTGGAAGGTGTGTTTTATTAAGTATCCGGTTCTAGTTGTCATAAGGTCAAGGTACAACTCCAAGTCGTCCTGTTATCAAGATCACGGCTATTCAATAGATTAACTCCTGCAGGGTGCACCACATAACCCAACACGCTTGATCCCATTTGGCCGACACACTTTCTGGGTCATGCCCGCCTCGGAAGATCAACACGCCGCAGCCCCACCTAGGCACAACAGAGGTCAGCCCGCGGTCTAAATCCTATGCGCGCTGGGTCCGGGCCCATCGCCTGAGCACACACCGCAAGACGTTGGAGGGCGGCCGGAAATGACCTAGCAACCTCCATTACAAAGGAAGTTGCGTTAACGCAGTCCAATCCGGCGCGCCCTCCGTCCGCCGACGCCAAGAAGGCTTCGCCGATACCACGACGCCGATACCCATAACTACTCCCACGAGATGGTTAGTGCGATAGACCAAATGGCCGACTCGGATCAAATACCAAGATCTCGTTAAGCGTGTTAAGTATCCGCGAACGCCGAACAAGGCCAGCCCACTGCCTCCTAGGTGGTCTCAACCTGCCCTGCCGCCCGCCACAAAGTAACAATCGGGGCCGTCGGGAACCCAGCCCACCTCTACCGGATGAAGCCACCGTCCTTTCAGCCCCCTCATCGTAATCACTTATGGTACTCCTCGAGTGACCCGACTTTAGTCACCATTTGTATAGTATGTATGTATGTATAGTATATACCGTGATCACCTCCCAAGTGATCACGGCCCGATAGTATAGCAAGGCGCATCGACAAGAATGTAGGGCCAATGATGATAAACTAGCATCCTATACTAAGTATTTAGGATTGCGTAAGGTATCAACAGATGTAGCAACAATGTCGCTATGCATCGTAATAGGATCAACGAAAAGCAAGAATATGCTACACTACTCTAATGCAAGCAGTATAGAGGAGAATAGGCGATATCTGGTGATCAAGGGGGGGGGGCTTGCCTGGTTGCTCAGACAAGGAGGGGCCATCTTCGGTGTAGTCGAACACACGGACATCGGCACCGGTCTCAGAGTCTACCGGAAAGAAGTAACGGAGGGGGAACACAATAAATAACAGAGCAATCAAATGTAACATAAAGCAAGACGCGGCAATAAGCGGTGCTAGGGGTGACCTAACGTAGTGGTAGGTGATACCGGCGAAGGGGGGAAACATCCGGGAAAGTATTCCCGGTGTTCCGTGTTTTCTACGATGAACCGGAGGGGAAAGTTGCGGTTTGTTATGCTAGGGATGTGTGGCTGACAAAGGGCTGCGTGTCGGATTCGCCTCGCTGCTACGAGCAACTTTCATGTACGAAGTTTTTCATCCGACTTACGCTTTATTTTCTATGGTTTTCTAAAGTTGAACAAATATTCAAGTTTCGAATTTACTTTAATTCGAAATAAAAATAGGCAAATTGCTACGGATACACAGGAGTGTACCCAGCAACGTCTGCATGTGCATGACATGTGGAGCCAGGGGCTGGGTTGACCCGATCAATATATTGACTGATCAACCAATGAACAAAGGATCGTGGCCCTTTCATCATACACACAAAACCTTTAATTTTATTTAACATTTAATTAAAAGGAGGGCCTGCGTGTCAGTTGCATAACTAGCTAATCCTACCCTAACACTAAACAAATCCTATCACTAATCCAAAGCGTTGGCTGGCTCAAGCACGCACAGGAGCGCGCATCGCATGTCCGTGAGCATTGGATGCTCGTGTGCTCGCATTCCTGGACAGCCATGGACGAAGCACATCCCGACGAGCATGCATAGAAGGCCGTGGGCGACGAGCAGCGAAGTTCGGCCGGTCGCGCAGCAGCGACGAAGTTCGACCGCCATGCAGCAGAAGAAGCAGCGGCAAGCAGCGCAACAACAGCGGTAGCAGAGGCGGCGGCGAGCGCGCAAGGAGGCTACCGGCGCATGCAAGACACGGACGCTGAGGCTGGGGCGCGAGCACGCAGCAGCGGTCGATCCAGAGGGCGCGACCGATGCACACAGGGGCGCAGGGAGTACAACGGGAGTGGTGGTGAGCACAAGCTCCCACAGAGATCCGGCGCGTGGTGGAGGCATACGACAATGGATTCGATGGGGAAGAGGGGAATCGGACGAGGGCCTCACATTGCGCTGTGAGGGGTGCACAGCAGCTCGGGGAGGCTTGGGGACGGCAGATTCGCGATGGCGACGGCGGTGTAGAGGAGGAAGACAATGTCGGGACGGTGTTCGAGGCGCCCGCACCGCACAACTTGACGAGGCGAGGCGGCGGAGGTGGAGCGAGCGACACGCCGGAGAGGCGAGGCGGCAGCCGTAGCTATCGACGGCGGCGCCATAGCCATGGCAGGCCAGCGGCGTGGCGGATCTGGATCGCAAGGGCGAGAGGTAGAAGGAGAGGCGAGGGAGCAGCACCGAGTGGGAGAGGGATCGAGGGCGCGCTGCCGCCTCTTATCCCTCAGATCTGCGCCGGTGAGGTGGTGTGACGGGAACACGTGGGAGGAGCCCCGGTCGGATGAACAGGGGAGGAAGAGAGCGACCGGGGGAGGTGGGCCATCTAGGTTGGGCCGGCTGGTCCGGATGGACTAAGGCCCGTGGAGGGGCAGGGAGTTTTCTTTCCTTTATTTCGCTTTTGTTTTCTGCTTTTGATCTTTTCCTTTTTCTTTTCTGCTTTTAATTTTATTCCCAAATAGTTTTAGTTTTGTAAAATATTCAATTAGCACCTAACATAGTAACATTAATTATACCAACGCCACAATAACTTTGGCACCTAACTAAAATAGTTTAGTATTTTATAAAATGCAAAAGGCATTTATTTAATTGTTTTAGCTACTATATTATTCATTTTAGAGTATTTAAACGCTTTATAAAAGTGTGGTTTCACCACCATAATTACCTTATGCATTATTCGCTCCACCCGAACATTTTAGTTTTTATATTTGAAAACTTTTGTTGTTTGCCTATATTTTAAATTTGAATTTGAATCGGTTTCAACTAGCGTGAGATTAGCAATAGTAACAAGGTGACGTGGTGACATTAACGTGATTACTGTAGCATAATTATCTCAAGTCACAATTCTCCTCCATTACAAGAAATCTCGTCCCGAGATTTAAGAGGGGAGCAAGGGGGAAAGTTCTGGTTACGATATGCTAACGGATCTTCTCGAAGAAGTTAATCCCCTTCGTTGATGTCTTCAATTCTTTATTCCAATGCATCATGATGAAGTTGTCGTCCTTTCTTCGGGAACTCCATCGTACTTACGCATAGGAAAGGGGCAGCCCCACAACGATAGGATGTTATAAGGGAGAATCATCTAGGGGGTATTCCAAGAGTGATCATATGAGGATCTATCGAGTTGAACAAATGAAACACATCGAGAGCAAAGTAAGACAGGCAATAAGAAGCTTCAAGCGGATAGGCAATCGCTTGTTGCTCGACACGAATGTGACAGGGTTCGAGCAATGGGAAAGTATTGCGTCTGGTACCAGAATAGATCACTAGGCAGGTGGCCCGTGAATCACATACGAAGTCAAGCACGAGGAATAACTTCGACAACAGGGTGTATAGGAGAGTCAGGTTTTGATCCTGTGGAAACTGTGGGTTATGGGCCCACCATGTGGGATAAAGGTGGAAAGGGCGATGACTTCTTGCACGATCATGCAAGTAAGGCATGTCAGAGGATAGCCTATCAGTTATGTCGGCGTCAACATTGGTACCAAGGGCGAGGGACGAAGAGAACCATTTTCCTGCTCGTTGAACGAGGCGGACCATTAGGCAAAGTTCTCGTCCATCGGTGGCTACCGGAATGTCATCAACAAAAGTAACAGGGTCTTACCGACAGAGTGGTACAACGAGCTGTTTACCTAAGCGGGCAAATATTACTGCTGATATAATATAGATCACAAGAAACGTTATCCCAACAAATGGAAAGAAAAATATGATTATCAGATTAAACAGAACAATGGAAAGGAAAATGTGTTAAAACACATAGTTTAGGAGTATTTCCTTCCCAAGGACAAACAGAGCATGATATCCATGACAGGATATAACGTAGAAAACCATTTAGGTTAGGAGAGAGGAATTTCATGACATTACCCAAACAAGGGTGTTTGGATAATTGAGCAGGAAACATTTAGCATTGGGCTTCAAATGTTCTTGTTGAAAATCGGAGTGCCATAGACAAAGCTTGAGACAAGATTGACATGGTCTTCAAGCAAAGGTCGGGCTTTGGGTACAAAGGATCCATCGAAAACAACTTATAGAATAAGTCTTACAGCTTCTCATGGAAGAATGGATAACCTTGTTAAAAGGAAACTATAACACTCGATCCTCCGCCAGGTGTGCTAGGCTCATCACCTTATCGGTTCATATAAGGACCAATGTTATGACACTTAGAAAATATCCGAACCATCATATCTGACCGAGTCTCAGATCTGGTTGGGGTCTCGGGATGCCTGAGAAGGAAAGGTGCAACACAAATTGACGAGAAGACATCATAAGATCCTCGGGAAATGAACTATGGAAGCAAGTTCTGAAACATGAGTTCATTAGTAAAACAACGAGAGGATGAGGAGGTGGCTGATGGAATCAGCGGCAATTCATCGAGATTAACAAAAGATGGATTTCCACAATTATGTGAACAAGGAGATAACATTTGTCAGATCAGACGGTGTAATGATGTATGTTCGAGGAAAACATACACAATTAAACATTGGTTGAAAGGTGCACCCGAATATGGGCTGGGTTGCACGACCAATGTTATAATGGTGACTTGACGAACAAAAGAATTGGAATGAAACTCGTCCATTCACTTCAAAGCAATAGGGTTGCTAGAAGTTTTGAATTCACACATCATAGTTCAATTGTCGGTATTCCAGTTAGAAACAACACGGGTACCAAGAAAGAATGGTGAGGGTGAGAAGTATCACCATACCAAGAATTCTTAAGAGGTGGTGAAATCCTCACAACATTCTTGATATATAAGATGGTATTACTTCGAGGTAGGACATAAGACAAGCTGGATAGCCAGGAACTCAAGGTACAGCCACAACACGAACAGTTTGTGTTGGAAAGAAGGCAAGGAAGTAGTCGATGACAACACAAATCATCGAGGGGCAAGGATGGTAATTCTCATCATGAATTTGATTGATATTCTGGAAAAGCTCGGAATACTGATGATGATCACGACACATTTGTCGAGAGATTTCATGAAGATGTAATCGATCGATGATGAAATCAAGTCAAACGAATGATGAAGTAAAGGTTATTTGAACCACGAGTACGACACAAACTCGAAATCAAGCTTGTTGTACAAGGCGAAATGATATGACGAGGAAAATCGACGTAAGCTTAGCTCTTAAATCGAATGTGGTGCTCCGAGAATAAGGACCAGGCAGCACAGTTAAAATCATCAAGACAATGATATAGCCAAACAGACTAGGAACGGCGTGATCGGGTACAAACTCGTACTTAAAGAAGATTACTAAGAGTTGTTAAACCGTAGTGCGGACTTGGTTTAGTTATCGGTGTCTTTGAGTGTTTAATAACTCAGAGCCCATGAAAAATTTTAATCGGTGAGAATGTAGTACTTGATGAAGAACTCATAAGAAGTTATGCAGTTCCAAGATAATCTCAAGATACCAGGGGGTAATACTCGAAGACAGATCAAAGTAGAGGTTGGACTGGGGTATTGCTTCAGAGAAGACAAGTGCTTAAACTTGCAGAAAAGGATCAAAGATGATCAATCATGGTCGGAACCACGGTCGCAAAGGACCAACATAGATACAAGATGAACTTATAACAAGGGGACCATTATAAATACAAGAAGCTTTCATGATAGATTTCACATCGGGTCCATGGGCATGAACACAAAGTTCAAGGTCGACTCCCACTTCTCCAAAGCAGAACCTTACATTCACTTCTCGTTTTGATAATGGTATTAGTGCTGAAAGTTTTACCTGGTGAAATACCAGATGAGTATGGCCCGTGAAATCTTTCGGCTCACATAGATTAGTTAAGGTATCGGTTCAACCCATTGAGGCGCCTTAGGAACATATACCACAAATTTTAGAAGTAATTAACACAAACTCGATAGTAGAGCAAGTTCAAAAGCAGATGATACAATTTACCAAAGGCATTATATACCCATGGAAAGGTTCTCAAGGTTATTCAATATGAAGGACAACATCGGATAGAATCCAATAAAGGAACCGATGGTCCACAAGGGATCCGATGTGAGCATCGATACTCAACCAGAGGAAGAAGAATGCACGGCATCATATTATAGAACATCTGAACAATTCGATGCTTAGATAACAAAGGAATTATGATTTAAAACAAGGGATCGAAGCGACGCCTCGATCAAGTATGGATAAGTTGGATAGACCAGAGGCACAATTGACGACAAATAGTTTGGTCGAGAACCAGCTCATGTTCAAAAATGATGTCTGTGCGGAAAGATAATTTAAAGGATCAACCGATGATTGCGTGCTTTCACACACATGTTGAATCGATAGGATCAAAATGATCGTGTCAAAGGATACTAATGAATATCGCTACACATATGGAAAGCATCCATATTGCAAGCGCACAAGTATTTGCCGAGCAATAGTTTGAAGAGGATACTCGGAAGATCGGGTAGTATTTCCAAGTAATTTAAAAAGCATATGAACAATCGGGATAAGCGGATACTCGATAAGTGCGAGAATTATCCGTAGGGGTATTCAGTGACAAAGAACAGCAAGGCAATAAGCTCAAGGATTATCGAAACAATGACGAGTATTTCGGGTATCTTGTAATAACAAGACTAATCGATGAATGTAAGAATAACAACCGCAAGTAGTTATCCATAAGGGTTGACAAAGGAAGGGGAATTGCAAACGCGATGAAGACAAATTCTCGGGTAAACCGCGGTGAGTATCTTCAGGGTCTTCATGTGCAGCAGACGATCCTTAGTAATACGGGGCTCTCCGGGTGAAAGTGATAACGAGATCCTAATCTTAGATTTAGCAAAATTCATTTAACCCGAATAGAAGAGAGATCAGAGTCCCAGAGTAAAGGTCGAGGAGTAAAAGATCCTACTACCACCCAATGGCGACGTGTGCCCGTAAGACACACAGCCATGTTAGTAAAAGTTTTGTATTGACTAGACCCGACTTCGGCCAAGGAGTATAGAAGGGGGATTCCTATAGGCAGTCGGCTCTGATACCAACTTGTGACGCCCCCGATTTAATCGTACACTAATCATGCACGCAAACGTGTACGATCAAGATCAGGGACTCACGGGAAGATATCACAACACAACTCTAAAAACATAAATAAGTCATACAAGCATCATAATACAAGCCAGGGGCCTCGAGGGCTCGAATACAAGTGCTCGATCATAGACGAGTCAGCGGAAGCAACAATATCTGAGTACAGACATAAGTTAAACAAGTTTGCCTTAAGAAGGCTAGCACAAACCGGGATACAGATCGAAGAGGCGCAGACCTCCTGCAGGGATCCTCCTAAACTACTCCCGGTCGCCGCCAAGCAGCTGCACGTAGTAGTAGGCACCTCCGGTGTAGTAGTACGCCGACGGTGGCGTCGCTCTGGTTCCCGAAGATCTGGTTGCGACAACCGTAAAGGAAGGAAAGGGGAAAAGGGGAGAAAGCAACCGTGAGTACTCATCCAAAGTACTCGCAAGCAAGGAGCTACACTACATATGCATGGGTATATGTGTAAAGGGCCATATCGGTGGACCGAATCGAATGTCGTAATAAGAGGGGATAGCTAATCTCGTCAAGACTACGCTCGCAGCCTCCGCCTTGCAAATGTAGAAGAGAGTAGGTTGAAGTCCTCCAAGTAGCATCTCCAAGTAGCATCTCCAGTAGCATCGCATAGCATAATCCTACCCGGCGATCCTCCCCTCGTCGCCCCGTGGAAAAGCGATCACCGGGTTGTCTATGGAACTTGGAAGGGTGTGTTTTATTAAGTATCCGGTTCTAGTTGTCATAAGGTCAAGGTACAACTCCAAGTCGCCCTGCTATCAAGATCACGGCTATTCAATAGATTAACTCACTGCAGGGTGCACCACATAACCCAACACGCTTGATCCCATTTGGCCGACACACTTTCTGGGTCATGCCCGCCTCGAAGATCAACACGCCGCAGCCCCACCTAGGCACAACAGAGAGGTCAGCCCGCCGGTCTAAATCCTATGCGCGCGGGGTCCGGGCCCATCGCCGAAAGCACACTCAAGACGTTGGAGGGCGGCCGAAATGCACGTAGCAACCTCCATTACAAAGGAAGTTGCGTTAACGCAGTCCAATCCGGCGCTAGCGCCGCTCGTCGCCGACGCCAAGAAGGCTTCGCCGATACCACGACGCCGGATACCCATAACTACTCCCACGAGATGGTTAGTGCGTATAGACCAAATGGCCGACTCGGATCAAATACCAAGATCTCGTTAAGCGTGTTAAGTATCCGCTGAACGCCGAACAAGGCCAGCCCACCTGCCTCCTAGGTGGTCTCAACCTGCCTGCCGCTCCGCCACAAAGTAACAATCGGGGCCGTGGGAACCCAGCCCACCTCTACCGGATGAAGCCACCGTCCTTTCAGCCCCTCATCGTAATCACTTATGGTACTCCTCGAGTGACCCGACTTTAGTCACCATCTCAGATAGTATGTATGTATGTATAGTATATACCCGTGATCACCTCCCAAGTGATCACGGCCCGATAGTATAGCAAGGCGATCGACAAGAATGTAGGGCCAATGATGATAAACTAGCATCCTATACTAAGTATTTAGGATTGCAGGTAAGGTATCAACAGATGTAGCAACAATGTCGCTATGCATCGTAATAGGATCAACGAAAAAGCAAGAATATGCTACACTACTCTAATGCAAGCAGTATAGAGGAGAATAGGCGATATCTGGTGATCAAGGGGGGCTTGCCTGGTTGCTCAGACAAGGAGGGGCCATCTTCGGTGTAGTCGAACACACGGACATCGGCACCGGTCTCAAAGTCTACCGGAAAGAAGTAACGGAGGGGGAACACAATAAATAACAGAGCAATCAAATGTAACATAAAGCAAGACGCGGCAATAAGCGGTGCTAGGGGTGACCTAACGTAGTGGTAGGTGATACCGGCGAAGGGGGGAAACATCCGGGAAAGTATTCCCGGTGTTCCGTGTTTTCGGACAGATGAACCGGAGGGGGAAAGTTGCGTGTTTGTTATGCTAGGGATGTGGGCTGACAAAGGGCTGCGAATCGGATTCGCCTCGCCGCTCGAGCAACTTTCATGTACGAAGTTTTTTCATCTGACTTACAGTTTATTTTCTATGGTTTTCTAAAGTTGAACAAATATTCTGAAGTTTCTGAATTTACTTTAATTCGAAATAAAAATAGGCAAATTGCTACGGATACACAGGAGTGTACCCAGCAACGTCTGCATGTGCATGACATGTGGAGCCAGGGGCTGGGTTGACCCGATCAATATATTGACTGATCAACCAATGAACAAAGGATCGTGGCCCTTTATCATACACACAAAACCTTTAATTTTATTTAACATTTAATTAAAAGGAGGGCATGCGTGTCAGTTGCATAACTAGCTAATCCTACCCTAACACTAAACAAATCCTATCACTAATCCAAAGCGTTGGCTGGCTCAAGCACGCACAGAGCGCCAGATCGCATGTCCGTGAGCATTGATGCTCGTGTGCTCGCATTCTGGACAGCCATGGACGGCACATCCCGACGAGCATGCACAGAAGGCCGTGGGCCGACGAAAGCAGCGGCGAAGTTCGGCGGTCGCGCAGCGGCAGCGACGAAGTTCGACCGCTTCAGCAGCAGAATAAGCAGCGCAGCAGCAGCGCAACAACAGCTGGTAGCAGAGGCGGCGGCGAAGCGCGGCAAGGGAGGCTACCGCGCCATGCAGACACGGACGCTGAGGCTGCGCAGCGCGCAGAGCACGCAGCAGCGGTCGCATCCAGAGGGCGCGACCGATGCACACAGGGCGCAGGGAGTACAACGGAGTGGTGGTGAGCACAAGCTCCCACGAGATCCGGCGCGGTGGTGGAGGCATACGACAATGGATTCGATGGGGAAGAGGGAATCGGACGAGGCCTCACATTGCGCTGTAGGGTGCACAGCAGCTCGGGAGGCTTGGGGACGGCAGATTCTGGCGATGGCGGCGGCGTGTAGAGGAGGAAGACAATGTCGGGACGGCGTTCCGAGGCGCCCGCACCGCACAACTTGACGAGCGAGGCGAGCGGCGGAGGTGGAGCGAGCGGACACGCCGGAGAGGCGGGCGGCAGCAGTAGCTATCGGACGGCGCGCCATAGCCATGGCAGCTTCAGCGTGGCGGATCTGGATCGCAAGGGCGAGAGGTAGAAGGAGAGGCGAGGGAGCAGCACCGAGTGGGAGAGGGATCGAGGGCGCGCTGCCGCCTTTATCCCTCGTGATCTGCGCCGTGAGGTGGTGTGACGGGAACACGCGTGAGGAGCCCGGTCGGATGAACAGGGAGGAAGAGAGCGACCGGGAGGTGGGCCATCTAGGTTGGGCCGGCTGGTCCGGATGGACTAAGGCCGTGGGGGCAGGGAGTTTTCTTTCCTTTATTTCGTTTTGTTTTCTGTCTTTGATCTTTTCCCTTTTTCTTTTCTGTTTTAATTTTATTCCCAAATAGTTTTAGTTTTGTAAAATATTCAATTAGCACCTAACATAGTAACATTAATTATACCACTGCCACAATAACTTTGGCACCTAACTAAAATAGTTTAGTATTTTATAAAATGCAAAAGGCATTTATTTAATTGTTTTAGCTACTATATTATTCATTTTAGAGTATTTAAACGCTTTATAAAAGTGTGGTTTCACCACCATAATTACCTATGCATTATTCGGCTCCACCCGAACATTTTAGTTTTTATATTTGAAAACTTTTGTTGTTTGCCTATATTTTAAATTTGAATTTGAATCGGTTTCGAACTAGCGTGAGATTAGCAATAGTAACAAGGTGACGTGGTGACATTAACGTGGGATTACTGTAGCATAATTATCTGGGCGTCACAACTATATCTCTTAATTCAAGTAGGGTCTTGTTTTCCTTAGATTTTGGTTCCTTGGCAGCATATCAATGAGATGGTGATGATGATGACACATTGAAATAAGATCTCTTGGGAGTCTTCGTACCTCGAGGACGTTCGATCTGATGCCAAAACATGGCAGTGCGGGTAGGTGTTGTCAGATCTTGACAGTTGGTGTGTCAATCAAGGAAAGCAGATGGTTGAATCTTGGTGCAGTGAGTTCGACATCTTCGATTTGTTTAGTGGCATGGTATGATTTGTCCAACCCTCTCGACTGATCATGAACAATTGTAAGCATGTGGTCCATGGGTGATGCCCTAGTCTTTTTTCCTTTAGCGATTTTTAGATCTCGTATCAAGTGATCAATGAGTATTGTGATCTTCAAAGCCTCAGTACAATTTTCAATATTCGGCAAGCGGCGTACAACCGAAGAAAGAAGATGACCAATATGATTTTCAATGTAATTTTATTTGTACTAGTCATTCTGTATTCGGTTGTCTTTCCATTGTACTCCTTCCCAAAAATATAAAGCGCGCTTGACTTCGTATTGTGTTTGATGCATAATTTTGACCATCAATATATATCAAATTACTACATGGATTGAATATCTAAAACTGTATCGTCTTATCATTTTGTTTATAAATATAAGTTTGCGTTGTTACCACGTATTCCACGTAGTATATCGTTTTACTTATCTTGCAAAGCAATTTTGTTTTTTGTTTTTTGCGGGGGAGCAATTTTGTTTTATATGTCTTCACACTAATTTTATAGTCATGGAATGGATGAAAATCATAGTCAAAATTATGGGATGAAGATTAGAAAAATCTAGCATGCCTTATATTTTAGAAAGGAGGAAGTACTAGAACTGTTTTCTGAGTGCAACATTTTAGTGACCGGGCTCCATGGAGCCCACAATTTAAAAAAAAAACAAAATTCAAACTTTTCAATTTCAAAATAACTGAAGAAAAAGATGCAAGTATATAAGAATGAAATGTATATGTGTACAAAAATTCAGGATGAAATACGTTGAAATGCGACCTATACAAAAAACAAACAAATTCATGGACTTTGAGAATGAATAGTATCATGTGCAAAAATCCCTAGGATTTTTTTGCACAGTTCTCATTTCAACGTATTTCGTTCTGAAAATTTACACACATGTACATTATGCCTGCATGGATATCTATACTTTTATATTTCTTTTTGAAACTTAGAGTTATGAACTTTAAAAATTGCAAATGGAGGCCTTCATGGAGCTCGGCCTCCAAAAGCAATTTTCGCTGTTTTCTATATAAGATACACACTCTGCGTCTTTTCTCAAAGAAAATACACTAAAGCACCTGACACGTAGTTTGTGACAAATTCAGGGATAAAAACATACTTATCCTCTAGAACTGTATGGTTCCCTAGATTTTTTTTTCGTGAATTTGTGGAATTCCATGGGAATTTACAGATATCACCTGAGGAAAAGAAAAAGTACATCGAATCTAACAGTGCAGAGTATACGTGGAGTATGTGTCGTTAATTGACCGAAATATTCACACGCAGAAAAAGGTAGATGCGAATGCATGCATACGATCGAGGGCGTCCACATATTGGTGTGTATCTCTGTCGACTGGTCGACTACTCGACTGTCCAGTTGCACATATTATTATGGTTCAGATGGTTTGATCGGAAAAGAGTAAGAACACCACGTAGCAATTCTTATCCCCAATGTTATCCGGCTCCACTATGTCATTCACTCGTTTATTATTCCCAACGTTCGAGAGTATTCATATGTGTACACAGGCATGAATGCACATATATATACCTACACGCCTACATTCATCGGCTGTAGGAGTCCAACGTAGCAAGCTAGATACCACGGAGTTTGTTTAGTTTTTCCATGTGACCAAGACGTATGCAAAAGGGCGAATATGAGCCGATAATTCAATTCGGAGCCCGGGTTATCTACACCCGATGAACAATAAAACAGAAAAAATAGCAAAGAAAATGAAAAAACTCTGACTTTTTTGACATTCAAGATGCTCAAATGCGTCATATGCCCGTGGAAAAAATTCAGGGTGTTTAGACATGCAAGGAGCTCGTGGCAAAAAAAAAAAAATCAGGTTCAAATAGTGCTGTTCAAAATCCCGCAAAGAAAAAATAGTGTTGTTTTCAAAAGTTTCTCACACACCCAAAAATTGTCTTTTTTGCCACGAGCTCCTCCAATGTTCAAACTTCTCTAGATTTCTCATGGCACCACGCACTTGAGCATCCTGCACCGTAAAAAAAATCAATTTTTTTGTTTTTTCTAAAACGATTTTACTGTCTACACCGGGCTGCAGAATAGCACCTACAGATATTTATGGCTTATATGGTATCGAGGAGAAAAGAAAACTACGGCACATCCCTTCGTGAAAAAGATCTCAACAGGTAGTAGTACGTTCTGCCTATGTTGATTGTTCACATTCGTACTTTAACTAGGAATAATTACTCTATTTAAGACCCAGCTCAATTGCTACTTTTTCATCAAGCGTTTTCATTCGTTTTTCATTCCTTTACTTCGACGGCTAGGACAAATTCTGCCCTCCAGACTTTGTCAATGATCCCGGGATTCGCCTCTCTCCGTCGGTCACTCTAGTGGCCGGCGGCGAAGAGGGCAATCCTGGTGCTAAGGATGGCAATGGGTAGGGTATGGGCAGGGTAGAGCAATACCATACCCATACCCGTATAGTTAGTGGGCACAAAATTCTACCCATACCCGTACCCATGGGCATGAAACTTTACCCATACCCATACCCAACGGGTACCCGTACCCATTGGGTACCCAGCGGGTAGAACAAATAATACACAAGTTGCTCACAATTTTACGCTCATTGATAGAACAATTGACAAAAAAATCAATTATGTCATCTCAATAACAGGTAGATGAGTAATTGATCAATATCAAAATTTAGAAATCACAACATATTCTTAAGTCAATAGGAATAGAAGAGTCACATGACAAATTAATGACTAATTAAGGACAACTTAACATTAGTTCACCAACGGGCAAGGTATGGGTATACCCGTGGGTACAAAACTATACCCGTACCCTACCCATGACTTAATGGGTAGGATATGGGAACTACCCGTGGGTATAAAAGTGTGCCCATACCCTACCCATGCGGGTACGGTACCCGCGGATACCCGTACCCGTGGGTAAAATTGCCATCCTTACCTGGTGCCTTTGCTCCGGCTAGTAACTTAGGTTAAGGTTTTTTAGTTCTTGCAGGTGCAACACTCGCTCAGATGCAGGACATCATCGAGCTGCAGGACATCATCTCCGCCCAAGCCTACGCCCACCTCCTGTGACGTGGTGCAAGTGTCCTCATCGCCTGGCGACGCCTCCTGGTTGAGCTGGATCGCACCTTGCTTTGGTGCCCAGATGAGGCCAGCCGTGGTGTGCCCTGCCGCGCGGTATCAGGAGGCCTCCCCTCGCACAACAATGCAAGACATCATCGAGCTGCACCCATCGACTCCTCTTGTGCATCTTTGCAGCGCTGCTCCACCACCACTGATGCTGACTGCTTCAACCTCCCATGCCTCGCCGGCTGACCTGGAGGCGGAGCCGACAACTCCGATTTTCATTCCGATGTCAAGCCCACCATTTAGTCCTGCTGTGACTGGTTCTGATGAACCTCTTGTGCAGTCCCCGCTGTTTGTCACCTGTGCTCCGCCCCCTGCTGCCTGCACCGAACTCTACACCACCGAGGCTACCCAGGACAAGGAGGAAGACACTCGCGGGTGTGTCGGGCTTCAACCTCAGCCGACGCAGCCCTCGGCTTCAAGCAAAGAAGAGAGCTTTGCCGGTGGCGCAGATGGCAAAGAGGCTTCTCTGTCAACGCATGGGCATCATCAATGAAGGACAAGAAGTTACTGAAGAAGCCATCAGGAAATTTGTTGCCATGTTCAATGGGAAACTTCCGGACATCACAGTGGCGGCCCTTCGAGCCCTCTTCAACCTTGACTGTGACCTTGCGAAGGCCGTCGAGGACGCACTGGTGGAGCATGGAGGCGAGGCTGGAGCAGAGCTGCAGTCTGCGAATGGAGAGGTGGCCGGCGAGGCCGCGTGACTGGACTGCTTTGGTCACTGAAGATGTAGCTTAGTTCTATATGTTAACTAAGGCCTACTGTTGCTTTCTGTCTGTGTGGGTGTATGCCTGTTTCCTGCTGTCGATGAAGATAGCTGCCCCTTGTTGCCTGGCAAGGCGAATATGTGTGAGTCCTGTAGTTGTTGTAGCTTCAGCTGTTACCTGATGATGCACTTTCATTATCACAACTTCGCTACACCAAGATGCTCAATGGAGTCTGTCCTAAACGCCCAAGGCAGTTCTTACTTGATGTGTCACTTCTTGTTGCTCCACTGCTGATGTATCCCAGGTTTCAATATGCATGATCAAGACCGAGTATTCGAATCGAATGTTCGTGGCTTAAATGTCCCAATCACCGCGCAACTATACGAGAGACCGTCGCTGCTACGCCTTGCCATCTAGTATGTCTACAGGAGACCAAACTCGAGCACGTCGACCCC
The DNA here is from genome assembly GCA_021437245.1 of Aegilops speltoides. Lineage (NCBI taxonomy): Eukaryota > Viridiplantae > Streptophyta > Magnoliopsida > Poales > Poaceae > Aegilops > Aegilops speltoides. Next base: position 361,658,369 of record CM038147.1, on the reverse strand, counting down.
TTCATGGCTTCCTCTCTTGGAGGTCAGAGGCTCAAAGGCTTCGCACAATGACCTGCTACTGGTACTCATGGTGGCCTCCTGCTTCTGTGGGACGAAGACCTCGTCGAGGTTAAGGACATTAACACTAGAACTTTCTTCCTCTCGGCTACAATCACTATTATCCGTACCGACACTTCCTTCAAGTTGACAACCGTCTATGGACCAACTCGCAGCAACCTCAAAGACATTTTCTTCCAAGAGCTGATCTCTGAGAAGCCTACTCCTAGTACTAGATGGCTGCTAGCCGGCGACTTTAATCAGATTTATCGCACAAGAGACAAGAACCGCGCTAACAGTAATCGAAGCCGCATGACATGCTTCCGTAACACCCTCAATACCTGTGAGCTGAAAGAAATACACCTACAAAACATGAAGTACACTTGGAGTAATGAGCAAAGTGATCCAACCTTATGCAAACTCGATTCGTTTTTCTGCAATGAAGATTGGGACATCGACTTTGGCAGTCATCTACTTCATGCCCTCTCTTCATCTCTCTTTGACCATTGCCCTCTCCTTCTCACAAATGTCCAAGGACCACCTAAGTCAAAGTGTTTCTGCTTTGAGAATTTCTGGACTAAAATGCCCAGATTCAAGGAGATCGTTCAAGGCGCTTGGAACCAAAGGGTGAACCACTCTGACCCCTATCAGATCCTATTCCACAAGCTCAAGAAAACTAGCGAAGCACTAAGGAAATGGAGCAAGACGATTTTTGCACACTCAAAGGTGCAGCTGTTCATGGCTCTGGAGGTCATTCTCCGCCAAGATGTGGCACAAGAGCTCAGGCCTCTCAGTGTGGAGGAGCGTGATATTCGTAGGAGGCTCAAAAGAAAGATTATTGCCCTGTCTGTGATGGAGCGTGCCCGAAAGAGACAGAATTCAAGAATCACCAGCCTCAAAGAGGGTGATGCCAACACTCGTTTCTTTCACCTGCGGGTCAATCACCGAAGAAGAAAGAACTTCATTCACCGTCTGAAGCACAACAATGGCTGGGTGGTGGACCATGATCACAAAAAGTACGTCATCCAAAACCTCTTTGCCGAGGTCTCCAAGTGTGGCCCGCCACGCCATCAAGACATCAACTGGGACAACATTCCGGTGCCTGCAAGTGACCTTTCAGATCTTGGGGCGGCCTTTACGGAGGAGGAGGTTAGGAAGGCAGTTTTTGACCTTCCCCATGACAAAGCACCAGGGCCCGATGGCTTCTCTGGAGCTTTCTTCAAAGAGTGTTGGGAGATTATCAAGGATGACATTATGATTGCTGTGAACCACTTCTCAAACTTGCACACATCCAATCTTCATTGGCTCAACTCGGCCAACATTGCTCTCATACCAAAGAAAGATGGAGCGGAATGCATCTCGGACTTTCGCCCCATTAGCCTCATTCACGCCATTGCGAAGATCCTAACAAAGGTGTTGGCTACGCGCCTAGCTCCCCATATGGACAACCTTGTCTCCAGTGCGCAAAGCACCTTCATAAAGAAGAGAAGCATTCGCGATAATTTCATGTATGTCAGAAACTTGGCGAGGAAACTTCACAGAAATCGTACACCCACCCTGTTGTTCAAGCTTGACGTCAAGAAGGCTTTTGACTCAGTTAGATGGGACTTCCTTATGGACCTCTTGAGGCACCTGGGATTCCCGTCCAGATTTCGCGATTGGGTTTCGGCACTACTCTCCACTGCCACCTCGAGGGTTCTTATCAATGGGGTGGTGGGTGATCCGATGAAACACGGCTGTGGCCTCCGGTAGGGAGATCCATTATCCCCGCTGCTCTTTGTCCTGGCAATCGACCCCCTGCACCACCTCCTCAACAAGGCCACTGCACAAGGACATCTTCAACCCATCTGCGGAAGTGCTCCGACCATCAGGACGTCCTTGTACGCAGACGATGCTGCCATCTTTGTCAAACCCACCAGGGGTGACGTCCAATTTCTTGCTTCCTCCTTGGCTGCTTTTGGAGAGGTGACCGGCTTGCATACTAACTGTACCAAAAGTTTGGTGGCTCCTATTCGCTGCGACAACACAAATTTGGATGACATTCTCGAGGCCTTCCCGGCGGTGCGCACGACATTCCCGATGCGGTACCTTGGCCTTCCGCTATCGGTCAAGCGCCTCAAGAGCATTCATCTTCAACACCTTGTGGACAAGGTCGCATGCAAGCTCCCACCTTGGTAGGGAAGTCACGTCGCTACTGCTGGGCGTGTGGTGCTTGTAAAGGTGGTCCTCACGGCCATTGCAATTTATCATCTCACGTCTCTCGACATCCCCGTGGAGATCCTTAACGTAATTGACCGACTTCGGCATGCTTACCTTTGGGAGGGTACCGACAAAGTCTCGGGAGGGTCATGCAAGATCAATTGGGACCTCGTCTGCAAGCCTAAATAGTTTGGTGGCTTGGGTGTGCTTAATTTGAACAAATTCGCTAAGGCCCTCCGACTTCGATGGCTATGGTTCGAGTGGGTGGACAAAAGCAAGCCTTGGGTTGGCATGGGGTCTCCATGCACCGAGGACGACCGCAAATTTTTGCGGCTGCTCTGATGGTGATTGTGGGAAATGGGCGACGGCCGATTCACTCCCTTTGGTTGCATGGTCTCTGCCCCTGTGACTTAGCGCCGAATATTTTTGCCATCTCCCGCAAGAAGAATTCCTCCGTCTAGCAAGCCCTCACCAACAACAGCTGGATCTCCCTCATTGACACCTCCAATGGCCTATCGTTTGCACACGTCCAACAGTTTGCCGACCTCTGGTAGAAGATATCCATGATCGCTCTGAATGATGACATAGAAGATTCCATCACCTGGAAGTTCACCTAGGATGGGATGTACTCTGCTTCGTTTGCTTACAAGGCACAATTTGAGGGTCTCACATCGTCCGATCTCGTTCACTCTGTGTGGAGGGTTTGGGCGACCCCTCGGTGCAAGTTCTTTGCTTGGCTAGTCCTTCAAAACAGGATTTGGACATCGGATCGTCTCATACGTCGCGGATGGCCAAACTGTGGCCTCTGCCCACTTTGTAAGCAATGCCAGAAGTCAGGAGCCCACCTCCTCTTCCAATGCTGCTTCACCATCCGCATTTGGAACCATATTCTTATGTGGCTTGGCATGCACCACATTTCTACGACGATATGGCAGACGAGGACTTCGGTGAAAGACTGGTGGAACGGCAACCTTCAGATTCGCTTTGGCTCCCCTAAGGCGCTAGCCTCCTTGATGATGCTTATCTCATGGGAGATATGGACAGAGCGTAACGCTAGGGTCTTTCAAAACACAGCCATCCCTTCCATGGTCCTAATCTGTAAGATCAAAGAGGAGGTGTCTCTTTGGGCAGTGGGGGAGGGGGGGGGGGTGCAAAGCACATGAGTGCTGTAATGCCGCGAGAGTAGACATTTTATTTTGCCGCCTTGCGGCCCTTGTTCGATCACTCCTTTCTTAATCAATGAAATGACAAATCTTTTGCCTTGTTTTAAAAAAACACTCGCTCAGATGGCAACACTTCTTCAATTTTGTCATTCGGGCTCTGATCCTCCTTGAGGTCGTCCATCTGTACGTAGTCGATGGATCTTAGACGTATATTCCTCTCATGTCCTTGGGGTGGCGACGTTAGGATTTTTCATCATGCATGCGCGAGAGCGAGATTTTGGTCAACTGATTCAGATCTATTCAACAGTTCAATAATGACGGCTTTGGCTCCATGGCGCTGGTCATTAGAGGCATGTGCATGCAGGCTTCTCAGTTGTCATTGACCAGGTCAAGCCGGCTCCAGTAGAGAAGTGGTGACAATGGCACGTTGACGTCTCGTTCTAATGGAGATAGTGATCGTTCAGTGGTCTAGAGAACATGATATAACTTTTATTTGTTTGAAGTATTTTTATACTTCTGATGAACTCTTATTATAGATCTCGATCTATTTCAAAAAATAATCAGAGTATTTTTCACAAATAATAATATTTAGTGTATACTCAAATAACTTGTGGTTTCAGTGGGAGTTGACATTTCTATTTATAGCAAGGTGTATGTGGTGGTTTTGTCAATCTCTAAACTCTGCGGCCTCAGTTAGATTTTCAGGAGACACTATGTGTAACCGGTGTTTCTAAAGAATAGCTAGATTTGTGCAACTCATTTTTTCGTGGCTATGTTTTTCAATCATTGATATAATATTATAGACAAATTTACGTCCCAATCTCAAATTTGGACATGCAAAAAATTCGCCAATTTTGAAATGAGTATCATGGACTTTTTTTTTGGCTCAAAATGCCTTCAGTGTGCGCATGTCTACATGTCTACATTGTTTTTGAAACCAATGTCGTTAGAGAAGCAACCCAAGCGTAAGAACTATTACATCAAGGTCATTGGACCACCCAACAAACACTACTTTATGCGCGTTGTGGTCGCTCCCCTATCGGAGACGGCCTAACCTTCTCGATAACATGTGAGAATTCTTCGTGAGCACGCCTTTGAGGGCCGCCACTCCAAAGCCGGATGAACTCTTGAATAGATCAAGTACACCATACCTGCTACCGAGCCACCACCGACGAGAAACCAACGAATAGAGCGAATGACGTAGCCATCCTCCTATGCAGGATCCACCTGTTTCCCGCCGGTGTTCGAGAAAGTGTCGTTGGAGCAGGAACGAAGCTGAGGAACAAAACCGCCTAACGAGGTTTTTATCGCCTCCTTGCCAACCTCACTTAGGAAGTACGGTCATGTTGTCCGATTTGGCAGAAGTCAGCCGCAAACTTCATCACAATGTCCCATAAGACTTTGTGGCGACGACGAAGCCGCAACAAAACATGATGTGATGTTGTCACTCCCCAATAGAGGCACCGACGTCCAACACCAGGTCTCGCTGCCATGCAAGCACTCCCCAATAGGCAGTAATCTCTAGCGAAGCTCCATCGGCTCCGCCCCGATAGATGAATTGGATTTGAGTCCGAAAACTATTTAGTCAACAAAACCCCCTCATCCCGCCCCTCAGAACCTACCCCTACCCTATCTAAAAGCCGGAACCGAGACACTAGATTCCCCTCCCCGCCAGCCAGCCGCCAGAGTGATGGATATAGAGGGGAGGCAGACCCATGGTATAACTAGCGGAGATCCATGGGGATGCGTTGTCCTCCCTTTTCACCTACTGGGATGGCGTCCTTGGGGTGATCCCATAGTTCTTACGGGTGTAGACAACTGGGTTGGCCCATGGATTTTCCTTCCTTTTGCTACATTTCTCTCAAAGGGTTGAAGGGATATGGTGCATCAAGTTATTCGTAGGGGACAACCTGATTCTATTCCCTAGTGATGTCCTGGACTAGGAGGTATTGACCTAGTCGGCCCGTAGTCCGTGGGCTAAGCCTATGGCCCACCATTCTTACAAGGAAGGACTCTGGAGGCCCCGCACTTTGGCGTGATCAAGGTCGACTTTGCCGAAGTCTTGACGTGTACTCCAAGGACTGCGTGGACCGTTGGCATGCATATCCCTAGATTGGCAAACGACCATGTATAATCCTAGGTACTCCCAGTGTCTATATAAACTAGGGGTTTAGTCCGTAGGGGGGACGGTCACAATTACAACCATCTAGCCTTAGTAGTAGAACTCAACTTACGATCTTGAGGTAGATCAAACTTGTACTAGACACATCATCATCATACAATCAAAGCATGACGTAGGGTATTACCTCTTCGAGAGGGCTTGAACCTGGGTAAATATTGTCCCCTTTGTCTCCTATTACCCATAGATCCGGGATCCACAGCTCAGGACCCCCTACCCTAGGTCTATTGGTTTTAGTACCGACATTGGTACTTTCACTGAGAGTTTCGCTGTGTGACCGAAAAAGGGTCAATGGCTCATCTACAGATCAACTACGACACTGGCTGTGGTGACATCTTCATCCATGGGTAGCTTTTCGCATTCAGCAGCATTGCCTTGCATGCCAACTCAGTGGGCCATCTCGCCCGTGTCAAGAATTTCACCCCGGACCAAGTTGTCATGTTCGGGAGGCTGGAATACACCACTTATTCAAGTGGTGAGCTTATCCTTTCTAATTGAATGACAGGTCGGATCGAGAATCCATTAGCCACCGCAGGCTTGACCTCAGAACTGGCTTACAATCTGGGCCAAGGATCGGATCCCGCAGCGGATCCAGCTAAATCACAGAACTGGTAGTCACCACATCGAGGCTTGACTCCGGCATGGACCCTATCCTCTCATCAGGCCTTGACCGTGACTCAAGCTCGAACACAGACCCATGGTCAAGCTCAAAGCCGGTCACCTCTGTGGACAATCAGGGATCAATCCTAGCTGACCATCGAAGCCACGTCGAGCGAGTCATGGATGATGCTTCAGATCTGCCCGGCCTATAATTAGGCCATGAGCTCCGAGGATTTGTCTCACCTTAATGAGATGCTGGATCGCAGGGATTATCAATTTCGAACGAACAGACCCCAACCTATGACAAGATCGGACTTAGAGCCGACAATAGGGAAATTTACATCCCAACCACCGTCCACCTAGTCGCCACCGTTGATGACTTAACCAACGTACTAGACTATGCATCTGAGGAGGCCACCGACATGTATGAAGATGTCTGCGCCACACTTAGAGCGTCCACGACCCTAACTCATACGGGCAGATGGGCCGCCACTTCCACTTATGACGTCTATATGGTCGATACTCCCAAGAATCCATCAAGACACCGACGCTGACGACTGAAAGGTACCGGCGACGGCCCCAACAAGAATAATATGAGTGCTACCGATAACAACGGCATGGACAATGATGCTAAAGACCAGGGAGAGGATATTCAAGCCTCGCCAAGGCGGAGAATAGCCCTACAGGAATACTCGAGGGTGAAGACCCCGACGGTCCCTTTCGTGGTTCTAAGTCTGACAGTAGAATAGGGGGGTAGGAATGGAGAGGCAAGATCCTAGCTATGGAGTAGTTGTATACGCAAGATGTTTACGAGTTCAGGCCCTTCTCGTAGGAAGTAACAGCCCTACGTCTCGGAGCCCGGAGAAACCCCTATCGTTGGAGAAACCCCTGAGGCTCGTGCCTTAGAAGACGACGCCAGCCAACTTGGTGAGCGCACTCGATTGAGAACCTCCAATGAAAGCATCGACGAAGCGTCTTGCGCAACGAGTCCCAGATTCTAGTCGACATCAACTCTTTCCACCACCGACTCAGGTATATCGAACTCCGATTCAGAATCTAGCAGCTGCAGCCCGTATAGCAGAGTCGATTCAGCCTTCCCAGTCAGAGGTTGGTAGAGGCTTGTTACAGATCAGAGATTTACTCCGGGAAGTAGGAGATCAAAATTCAGCAGATCACAATCGCGAACAGATTCGAGCAGATCCGCTGCCATTTAATACGATCCAATCGCCCATAGCCCAAGATCGCCCCCGAGGCGTGAGGAACGTGGAGGCCGGCGTGATCAGTATGATGACCGATTCGATCGTGACGATCGATGTCGAGTGCCCACTCCTCCCCCAAGGGGTGGGTCTTACGCGCCTCGACAATAGGATGACAGACGCCAAAGACAAGGTCGAAGGGTTCCAATAACCCGAGAACCGTGCTTTGATGCTAGATCCATTATCGCTCAAGGTTTGGTCGACAGAACAGAGCTCACAGAGAAGGCCATGACAGAGATGTGCCCACCAGCAGCAGAGTTCATGTCTCAGACGTAGTGTTTTAGCGAGCAATCGTGGTCATGTGATTCCTCCCAACTTCAAAGTTGGCGATCGAGTCGAGAAGTTCATCGGTGAGTCCAAGCCCGATACTTGGCTTGAGGACTACCGAGTGGCTGTTCAGATTAGGCGGCAATGATGAGGTGGCCATGAAACACCTACCTCTTATGTTGGAGGGCTCGGCCAGAGCATGGCTGAATCAGTTGGCACCTAGTAGCATTTACACCTGGGAAGATCTTGCCCGAGTGTTTGTCAGAACATTTGAAGGAACTTGCAAGCGACTAGCAGGGTTGACAGAGCTGCAGGTTTGTGTGCAAAAGTCGAATGAAACTCTGAGAGATTACATCCAGAGATGGATCACACTGCATCACACGGTAGAGAATGTATTTGATCACCAGGCAGTCTGTGCCTTCAAGGAAGGTGTTAAGAACAGAGAGCTAAGTTTGAAATTCGGTCAGACCGGATACATGAACTTGAGTTGAATGATGGAGAGTGCCACCAAGTATGCCAATGGCGAATAAGAGGATCGGCTCCGGAGTGGCAAGTACAAGCGAGCCGTTCATGAAACCGGGGGAGGAAACTCCAGTCGGAAGCAGAAGCGGAAAGCCGAGCCAGCTGCTCCTGGAGAAGCCTTGGCCGTGACTCAAGGAAAATTTAAAGGGAAGCCCAAAGGGTCTTGGAACCCTAAGAAGGTGAAGGACAAGGAAGGAAATGACGTGATGGATTTGTCGTGCCACATCCACATAAAGAAAGATGAGAAGGGTAAATTTATTTACCCAAGACATACCACTCGACAGTGTCGGCTCTTGATCCAGCAATTCCAGGGGAAACAGTCCAAAGATAGGGAGAAGGAGTCGGACAAAGTTGAAGACAAAGAAGATAGTGATGATGGATACCCTCTGGTCAACTCCACCCTGATGATTTTTGCTGATGTTGAAAGCAAAAGTCGATTGAAAGTTATCAACCGTGAGGTGAATATGGTTGCTCCGGCAACTCCCAGTTATGTGAAATGGTCTCAGACCGCCATCACATTCGACCAGTCCGATCAGCCGACACACATTGCCACCCCTGGGAGGCAAGCTTTGGTGGTCGACCCAGTCATCGAAGGCACTTGACTGACCAAAGTCTTGATGGATGGTAGCAGTGGCCTGAACATATTGTATGCGGAGACGCTGAAAGGGATGGGCATTCCGATGTCCAGACTCAGTACAAGCAACATGAGTTTCCATGTAGTCATTCCTGGGAAGAAGGCTGAGTCACACGGCCAAATTGCTCTTGATGTGGTTTTCGGTGATTCAAAGCATTACCACGAAGAAAAGTTGACGTTTGAAGTTGTGGATTTCCAGAGTGCTTATCACGCTATTTTAGGCAGGCCAGCTTATGCACGCTTCATGGCTCGACCATGTTATGTGTACCTCAAATTGAAGATGCCTGGTCCCAAAGGTGTGATCACCATTACTGGCAATCGGAAAAAGGCAGAAGAGTGCTTTCAGAAGGGCTCAAAGATTGTTGATGCTGAGATGGAAGTGGTAGAGCTGCAGGAATACCAGAAAACTGCAGATCCGAGTGATTTGTTGCGAGCCAAGAAGCCTGCTACGGAATCAGCGTTTCAGTCGTCCGGTGAGACAAAGCCGATTCACATTCACCCGACCGACCCCAGTGTTGCTCCGACTCATATCTCTACAACACTTGACTCCAAATAGGAAGAAGCGCTCATCCAGTTCCTTTGTGAGAACTGTGACATCTTCGCATGGAAGCTTCCTGACATGCCGGGTGTTCCCAAGGGGCTGGCTGAGCATCGTCTACGAGTCGACTCAAAAGTGAAACCTGTCAAGGAACATCTTCGACGGTCCGCCGTCCAGAAGACAAAGGCCATTGGCGAGGAGGTGGCTTGGCTCCTAGCAGCAGAGTTTATCCGAGAGATTTACCACTCCGAGTGGCTTGCCAATGTTGTCATGGTCCCCAAGAAGGACAAGTCACTTCGCATGTGCATTGACTTCAAACATATCAATCGGGCCTGCCCGAAAGATCATTTTCCTCTCTCCCGCATCGACCAAATAGTCGACTCGACTGCGGGGTGTGAGCGCCTGTCTTTTTTAGACGCTTATTCCGGTTACCATCAGATCCTTCTGTATGGACCCGACAAGATCAAAACAGCTTTCAACACTCCATTCAGGTGCTTCTGCTATGTCACCATGCCATTCGGCCTCAAGAATGCCGGAGCCACGTTCATGAGGATGATTCAGAAGTGTTTGCTCACTCAGATCAGTCGGAATGTGGAAGCATACATGGATGATATTGTGGTCAAATCACGGAAGGGTTCCGACCTGTTGACTGACCTTGCTGAAACATTTGCCAATCTCAGGAAGTATGATATCAAGCTTAATCCATCAAAGTGCACATTCGGAGTTCCTGGTGGAAAGTTACTCGGTTTTCTCGTTTCCGAACGAGGAATCGACGCCAACCCAGAAAAAGTTGGTACTATTCTCCGAACAAAACGTCCTGTGCGTGTGCACGATGTCCAAAAGCTTACTGGATGCTTGGATGCTTTAAGTCGATTCATCTCTCGTCTAGGTGAAAAGGCATTGCCTCTTTACGGACTGATGAAGAAGTCAGACAAGTTCGAGTGGACTCCCGAAGCTGATGCAGCGTTTGCAGAGCTAAAAGCTCTGCTCTCCACCCAGCCGGTGCTTGCTACCCCAATCAGCAAAGAGCCTTTGCCGCTTTACATTGCAGCCACAGGACAAGTCGTCAGTACAGTACTTACGGTTGAGCGGGAAGAAGAAGGAAAAGCCTTCAAAGTTCAGCGCCCAATATATTATCTTTCTGAAGTGTTGACCCCATCATAGCAAAGATACCCTCATTATCAGAAGCTTGTATATGGGATTTATATGACCACGAAGAAGGTTTCTCATTACTTCTCTGACCATTCCATTACAGTCATCAGTGACGCCCCATTGTCAGAGATTCTGCACAACAGAGATGCAACTGGTCGAGTGGCGAAATGGGCGATTGAACTCCTTCCCTTGATATCAAGTTTGAGGCAAAGAAAGCCATTAAGTCCCAAGCAAGAGCAGATTTCATCGCCGAGTGGATTGAACAGCAACTTCCGACTCAAGTTCACTCGAGTAATCGGACCATGTTCTTTGATGGTTCTAAGATGCTGAATGGTTCGGTCTTTGGGTAGTATTGGTTTCCCCCCGAGGAGATAAGCTCAGATATGTGCTCCAGATCCACTTTGATTCCGCCAATAACGAAGCAGAATACGAAGCACTTTTGTATGGGTTGCGTATGGCCATTTCACTCGGCGTCCGTCGCCTCATGGTCTATGGTGACTCAGATTTGGTGGTTAATCAGGTGATGAAGGAGTGGGACGTCAGAAGTCCAGCCATGACTGGTTACTGCAATGCAGTGAGAAAGCTAGAGAAGAAATTTGAGGGGTTAGAGCTCCATCATATACCCCGACTGAAAAATCAAGTGGCTGATGATTTGGCAAAGATAGGTTCCAAAATAGAAGCCATTCCCACTTATGTGTTTTTAGAACACATCCACACACCATCAGTTCAAGAGGATCCTTTCATTGAAGAAGCCGCAGCCGAAAAGTGTTACAAATCCGACTGAAGTTGAGGTCCCAGCTGTGGTCGACCTGATCATGGAAGTTTTGGTCATCACTCCCGACTGGACAGTGCCATACATTGCGTATATCCTAAGAAAAGAGCTCCCAGAAAATGAAGAAGAGGCTCGACGGATCGTCCGTCGATCCAAAGCCTTCACTGTGATAAAGGGACAGTTGTATAGAGAAAGCGCGACTGGAGTCAGCCAGAAATGTATAACACCAGAAGAAGGTCAGATAATCCTTGACGACGTCCACTCGGGGACCTGTGGTCATCATGCATCCTCTCAGACCATTGTGGCTAAAGCATACCGAGCGGGATTTTACTGGCCAAGAGCAAATGAGATGGCGAAGGAGATAGTCGACAAGTGTGAAGGATGTCAGTTTTATTCCAATATGTCACACAAGCCGCCTCGACCTTGAAGACCATTCCACTCATCTGCCCTTCGCTGTGTGGGGATTGGATATGGTTGGACCACTGAGAACTGGCAGGAGCGGCTTCACCCATGTACTGGTGGGAGTCGACAAGTTCACTAAGTGGATTGAAGCTAAACCTATCAAGAATCTGGATGCCGGCACGGCTGTCAGCTTCATCAGAGAGTTGATATTCAGATATGGAGTTCCACATCGCATCATCACTGATAATGGGTCAAACTTCAATTCCGATGAATTCAAAGCCGTTTGCGCCTCTCAAGGCACATGGGTCGACTACGCTTCAGTCGCTCACCCCCAGTCGAGTGGACAAGTGGAACGAGCAAATGGTCTAATTCTCAAAGGACTGAAACCCCGGTTGATGCGTGATCTCAAGCATGCAGCATGAGCGTGGGTCGACGAACTTCCATCAGTTCTTTGGGGATTGAGGACCACTCCTAATCGGTCGACTGGGCGAACTCCATTCTTTCTGGTTTATGAAGCTGAAGCAGTCCTGCCGAGTGATCTGCTTCACAATGCACCCCGAGTCGAGCTCTACACTGAAGATGAAGCAGAGCAAGCCCGGCAGGACACAGTCGATCTTCTAGAAGAAGAAAGAGAGATCGCCATGATCCGATCGACTATCTATCAGCAGGACTTGCGTCGATTCCATGCCAGAAATGTGAAGAGTCGAGCCTTCCAAGAAGGAGATTTGGTTCTCCGAGTGGATCAGCAGAAGCCACACAAGCTTGCTCCTACTTGGGAAGGCCCCTTCATCGTCACCAAAGTCCTCCACAATGGAGCGTACCGTCTTTGCAATGTCAATCACCAGATTGACGAGCCACGAGCTTGGAACGCGAAGCTGCTCCGCCCCTTTTATACTTAAGTATTCACTCGGATGAGATGTAATAAAAGTACTTCTGTAGTTTGTTTTTCAACGACAGGAGTGTTATAATTTTCCCAGCGATTGTTGTTACTTTTGTTTACGTGAGAAATCCCCCAGTGGGTGGCTTAGTTGCGAATCCGTTTCGCCTAAGTTTGTAAAAAAAATCCCTACCGAGTGGTGAGCCAGCCTCCCACTCGGGGGCTTAGCTGCGAATCCGTTTCGCCTAAGTGTTTAAAATCCTACCGAGTGGTGAGCCAGCCTTCCACTCGGGGGCTTAGCTGCGAATCCGTTTCGCCTAAGTGTTTAAAATCCTACCGAGTGGTGAGCCTGCCTTCCACATGGGGGCTTAGCTGCGAATCCGTTTCGCCTAAGTGTTTAAAATCCTACCGAGTGGTGAGCCTGCCTTCCACTCGGGGGCTTAGCTACAGTCCAGTACTCGCCTAAGTGTTTAAAATCCTACCGAGTGGTGAGCCAGCTTCCCACTCGGACGCTTAGCTGCAGTCCAAGAACTCGCCTAAGTGTTTAAAATCCTACCGAGTGGTGAGCCAGCCTCCCACTCGGAGGCTTAGCTGCAGTCCAGTACTCGCCTAAGTATTTAATACGATCTGTGCTTTGCAAGGATGACGAGGTGCAGGTCGACTGCTACCTTCTCCTTCCGAACTACGCCACAAATACAATGTGTGCTTTGCAAGGATGACGAGGTGCAGGTCGACTGCTACCTTCTCCTTCTGAACTACGCCACAAATACAATGTGCGCTTTGCAAGCATGATGAGGTGCAGGTCGACTGCTACCTTCTCCTTATGAGCTACGCCACAAAAAATCATACTGAGTGGAGAGCAAACCTCCCACTCGGGGGCTTAGCTGCAGTCCAGTACTCGCCTAAGTATCTGAAAATCCTACCGAGTGGAGAGCAAACCTCCCACTCGGGGGCATAGCTGCAGTCCAGTGCTCGCCTAAGTATATGAAAATCCTACCGAGTGGAGAGAAAACCTCCCACTCGGGGGCTTAGCTGCAGTACAGTGCTCGCCTAAGTATCTGAAAATCCTACCAAGTGGAGAGCAAACCTCCCACTCGGGGGCTTAGCTGCAGTCCAGTGCTCGCCTAAGTATCTGAAAATCCTACCGAGTGAAGAGAAACCTCCCACTCGGAGGCTTAGCTGCAGTCCAGTGCTCGCCTAAGTATTTGAAAATCCCACCGAGTGGAGAGAAATCCTCCCACTCGGGGGCTTAGCTGCAGCCCAGTCTTCGCCTAAGTAATTGATCTATTCCGCTCTGCAAGGATGACGAGGCGCAGGTCGACTGCTACCTTCTCCTTCCGAGCTATGCCACAAACACAATGTGCACTCCATCCTAATCCGCAGGGACGCAGGTCGACTGCCATCTGTGCTCCATCCCTACCTACAATAGCAGTGAAATGCAGGTCGACTGGACTTTCCACCTCAGAGCTGCATCTCAAGCGTTAAAGTGTATTCTGAGTGAAAGACAAAGTTCGCTCGAAGGCAAGAGCAAGCATATTTAATGATAAGCCAAGTCCAGATAACGTCCTACGGATTCGGAAGTGCTCAGGCGTCAAGCCTGTAAAAGGTTATCGGTTACAAAATCACTCGGCATTCCGAGGCAAATTTAAGACAAAGCATAGAAGTTTTTTACTCCTCAGGTGGAGGACTGGAGGGCGCGACGAACTGGTCCAGGTCGATTCCGTCAGCAATCCGAGTGGCAGCAGCAATGAAGGTCTCCATGAAAGATTGGAAGTCATGCTTCTTGGTATTGGCCACCCTGATGGACGCCAACTTGTACTCTCGCGCATCCTTGCAGTGAACACGTACCAGGGACAAAGCAACATCAGCACGACACCTGGCGAAAGACTTCTTCCATTCCTGCACTCGACCTGGAACGTCATTCAGTCGAGTCATTAAAGACTCGAGGTCATTTTGAAGCGTCTCTCTTGGCCAGAGTGTCGTGTCGATCCGTAACACCGCAACCTTCAGTCGAGCGAGGTAGTCGACCACACCAGCAATGCGAGACTCCAGTCGGAACACGTTCATAGCAGCCTCATCCTTCAGAGGAGAGTTGATGGGGTCCAAGTTTGTCTCCAGTCGACTGGTCTCCTCCTCGAAGTTCTGGCAGAATTCTGTAAACACAGTTCAAAGTTAAGCCAATAGTTCTACGATGAGTCGATGATAACCAGTCAGTCGGATAAAAGAGATTACCTTCAAGCATGAGGAATAACTTCTTGGCGAGCCCATCTAGATAAGCCTCCAGATCGTTCTTCTTCCCCATCAGTTCGCTAGCCTTGTCACCCAGAGCTATCTTGTCATTCTTCAGATGGCTGACCTCCTTGTTGGCCCCATCGAGAGCAGCTTTCAGATTGGTATTCTCCTCTTCAAGTTTACTGACTGAAGCCAGCTTTTCTTCTGCGAGCTTCGTCTTGTCCGAAGCCGCTTTCTGCGCCTCGGCGAGGTCAAGGTCCTTCTTCTTCAGAGCCTCCTTTAGTTTATCTGCAAGGTGACAATGAGATCAGAATCAGGAATGGACAAAAAATAAAGGCAATCATCAAGATTCTCACCAAACATACCTTTTGCTTCCTCCTTCGCCTTCGTTAAGTTCTCCTGGACAAGCTTCAACTCAAGTTCGAGCTGGATATGTTTGTTCTCCAACTCAGTATAGCGAGCCACAAGCTCGCAATATTTCTGCGAAAGGACAGTTGAAAAACATTAAAGATAAGTTGCTTCCGAGTGACTAAGAGAAAAATTGTAGCATTTCTAAGACTACAGCCGAATCAAAATATTCAACAGTAGTCTCGGGGACTATACCCAGTGGGTGCACTCAGCATGCCCCCACTGGTTCTACCGACTCGGTTCGATCAGTCGACCGAAAGAGACAAAAAGTTACGATCCTAAACCATAGCTAACTGCCAGCAGTCAGCCACGGTATCATCATGATTTAAAAAAAAGAAAAGAGAGATGTTCTTCAGAGCTTAGTTTACTGCCAGCAGTTGACCATGGTCTCGGGGACTACACCCAGTGGGTGCACTCAGCATGCCCCCACTGGTTCTACCGACTCAGTCGACCAGACCGAGTGGAGAAGTTAAAGTGAAGAAATTCAAAGTATAAAGACTATAGTCGACTGCCAGCAGTCCACCATAGTCTCGAGGACTACACCCAGTGGGGTGCACTCAGCGTGCCCCCACCAATCCAAAAATTCAATCGACACACCTAGTGGGTGTACAGATACAAAGACCTTCAGAAAGAAGAGTTTTCAGGTACCATATCCTAATAGAACAAGCGGTGACCAACTAACCTGGACGTTGCTCTGAAGAGCTGAGCTTGCATCATAAGCTGCTTGGCTGGCATCTCGGATCGCCTTCACCTGCTCCATCATGACCGCCGCCTGGCGTATAGCCTCCTTAGCAGCACCCGCTTGGTCCTCTGGGACGTGGTGTGTGGCGAAAAGGGAAGGCGGATCAGCAGTTGACAACGAAGGGCGAGCACTCGTCAGCGGCACAGCAAAGGACACGGAAGTCCGAGTGACGTTGCCTCCCTCTTGAACTAGCATCTCAGGTGCTGATACAACCTGAGCAGTCTTGCCAGCAGGCGCCTTTTTCTTCCTCCTCGGCCTCGGTGGCGCCTCATCGTCATCATCAGGGAGATCAATGACATGAGGTGGGGCTATAGGAAAAATTCAAAGTTAAAAATGAAGATCAAATCGACCAAAAGCGAAACTCTAGAGATCATACCAAGGTTAGAGGTGGCAGCATCTTCCATTTCTTGGTCTTCGTTCCTGACTGAGGTCTCGGAGGTAGCAGCACTGCAGATCTCAAAAATTAATCGGTTAGTCAACAAGTCGACCAAGAGTCTATCCATGCTAAACGGGAAAACACAAGTTCTGCTGTTACCCGGAAATGGTGGGGATGGCCTTTCTCATCTTGGGCAGGGCCTTCGACGGCTTTGATGATGCCGCTCGGGGATGCTTCAGTGCTTTTTCAGTCGGCGCCGGAGAAGTTGTTCGAGGACGTTTCGTCGACAGCCCAACAGGCACAGTCGCTTTGCCACGCTCGACTGCGGGGTCATGGGCGAGCTTGGATCGCCTTTCAGTACGAGGAGGGTCGACTTCCTCCTCCTCTTCCTCTTCACCGGAGCCGTCGTCATCTTCATCCCCCTCACCATCAGATTGCCACTCCTCCTGACTTTCACCTCCGCTTGCCTCCTCCTCTTCGACCTGATCTTGCGCCCCGTTGGGCATCAAATACATCTCAGTGGTGACCTGGAAGACAACAAACAAGGCAAAGGTCAGTCGATTGATTTTAAAACAAGCAGAATGAAGAAAACAAGATCGTAGTCGGAGATGCAGAATTGGACCTTGTCTACTTCGTATGATTGGTCGAGTGGAGGAATCCTCCTGGCTCCTCGGGGGTTGTCCTTGTTCCCTGTGATGGCAGTCATCCACCTCTCCAGCGTGGCATCCTCAACCTCCTACGGGTGGATCCGAGTGGTGTCTTCAGTGCCAGAATACATCCACATCGGATGGTCGCGATATTGAAGCGGCTGGATGCGTCGTCGGAGGAAGACCTCCAAGAGATCCATGCCGGTCACCCCGTCACGGATAAGCTGGACTACACGCTCGACCAGCACCTTAACCTGCGCCTTCTCCTCTGGAACCACCTTCAAAGAGGACAGCTTCCTCACTCGGTCCATGGAAAAAGGAGGGAGTCCAGTCGACTGCCCTGGCGTCGGCTGGTCTTGGCAGTAGAACCAGGTCGACTGCCACCCACGGACCGACTCGGGAAGGACCATGGTCGAAAAGGCACCTTTTCCTCTCATTTGAACCCCAAGACCCCACACATATGAATCACCTGAGTTCTCTCGTCACTTGGATTGGCCTTTTTCATTGTCTGGGAGCGACAGGTGAAAATGTGTTTGAACAGACCCCAATGAGGCCGACAACCCAAGAAATTCTCGCACAAGGACACGAAAGCAGCGAGATACACGATGGAGTTGGGTGTGAAGTGGTGGAGTTGTGCCCCAAAGAAGTTCAGAAATCCCCGAAAGAAAGGGTGGGGCGGCAAAGAAAACCCGCGGTCAACATGGGTGACCAAGAGGACACACTCACCCTCCTGAGGCTGCGGCTGCCACTCCTTCCCCAGGAGCCTCATTGATCCATGGGGGATCAGTCCTTCATTGGCCAGGTCGTCAAGATCTTTCTGACGGATAGTCGAGCGGATCCAGTTGCCCTGGATCCAGCCCTGTGGCAGGCCGGCCCTTGACGAGGATTCGCCCCGACTGGTCGCTCTTCCCTTCGCCTTCGCCGTCGCCTTCTTCGTCCGCTCCAAAGCCGCCGTCTTCTCCTTCACCATCGTCGCTGGCGAAGCGCGCACGGAGCAGCAGCGTTGGGATGGAGGCAAACGCGCCGGATGAGTCCGAGGAAGAGGGAGAGGGAAATGAGGGCGCATTGTTCAAAAACCCCCGTCCGGCGCCTTATATGAGGTTGCTTCCGAGTGACTGACTTGTAGGCCCGGACGATCCTGTCAAATCCCGCAACAGTCGCGCGCGTGATACATGGCGAAAAGGTGGCACGGAGATTGAGGTGTTCCTGCCTTATCCCATCCGAGTACCGCGGCCTCCTCCGCCTCGTGCGCTTCCCGAAATTCAGATCCCGCTAAATCTGCGAACTGCAGGGCAACTTGTCAGACGGGAGATTTCCTCCGCTTTGTCATTCGGAGATCTCCAAGTGCAGAAAATTCACTCGACGGATACAAAGAATGGACCAAGGCGACTGAAAAAGAAGTTGATGCCGTCACTTAAATTCATCGATCCAGAACAAGACATGCTCATAGCATGAAAAGTGGGTCGGAAGAGTTCTCAACTCCTTCCCCACTCAAACCTCGATCCATTCGGGGGCTAATGATGAAGCCATGTACTTAGGGTAGGGTCATGGACCTGTCCAAGATACCCTCCCCAAGGACATCTCTAGAAGAAACCACTTGTCAGTCGACTTAGAGGTTATCCACTCGACGGACTTGAAGACACTCGACCATGAAACCAACCACTCGACCACCAGGAGATCCAAAGTCAGTCTGCATACAAACGGTCGGTTATTAAGTAGCTTTTATGGTCATCATAGCACTTTATGTAAGGCGTTACCAGTAACCCCGATCTTAATGTACTTTAAACCCTGCATAACTGAGGGTCGGAGGGGTCTGGCGAACTCTATATAAGCCACCCCCACCTCAGTGTCAAGGGTTCGCACCCCTGTAACTCATACGCACATAATCCAGTCGACCGCCTCCGGGCTCCGAGACATAGGGCTGTTACTTCCTCCAAGAAGGGCCTGAACTCGTAAACATCTTGCCTATACAACTACTCTATAGCTGGGATCTTGCCTCTCCATTCCTACCCCCTATTCTACTGCCAGACTTAGAACCACGACAGTCCCTACGATGGGGTCGGTAGCAACTATCTACCTGAATCCGAGGGAGATGAGAGCCTTGGAGCTAAGGAATTCGTAGACCCCGAGAACCTGTACGAACAAGAGCGGTTCAGATGGTGGTTGGTGGCAACCGCCAGGAGCATGAAAAAGAAGCAGCAACAGCTGCACGCTGATCAGAACAAGATCAATGACAAATGGGTTGAAGTTCTCACAGCTGAACAAGACCTCGAAGAACATCGGGAGAGCACATCCAAATCTTATCCACGCTGGAGTCTGCTACCGGAATTTGACGACGAGGCAACTGATAACATGCTTTTGGCACGAGGTCATGCCGACCAGCCTGACTGCCCCCCTAGAGAGCACAACAGGCCGAGTGGGGAGTATAGGAACCCCCAAACAACAAATTGCCATTATGGCAAGGACCCCGTTAAATACCCTGAGTACTACAACACAAGTAGAAGGCTAGAAGCAAATTGAGCCCCTCCATGATCCATCTACGGGTCAAGGGGACATCCGCCAGTTAGACTCGACGACTACAAGGCCTGGTTAGATAGGCACCATACGGCTCGACAACTGGCATATGCACGGATGTCTCTGAATATTCGACATAATACGACTCGATTTCGAGGGCCTGCACATCTGATATGTTTCAGATACGAGGTGATGGAGTGATACGTCTCCAACGTATCTACAATTTTTTATTGTTCCATTGTTGTATCGATCTTGGATGTTTTATATGTAATTATATATCACTTTTTGGGACTAACCTATTAACTTAGTGCCAAGTGCCAGTTGTTGTTTTTTTGTTTTTGGTTTTCTAGAATATCAATACCAAATGAAGTCCAAATGCCACAAAACTTTTTTAATATTTTTTCTGGACAAAAGAGACCCTGGAAGCTTCGGGAAAGGGCAAGAACATGAAGGAGTAGACCACAAGGCACCAGGGCGCACCTAGAGGGGTAGGCACGCCGTGCTATCTTGTGGGGCCCACGTTCAGCTATTTTACCTAATTCCGCCTCTATGAATTCTCTAAAATTGGGAAACCAATAGAGAGCCACCCAAAATACTTTTTTTGCTGCTGCAAACTTCTGTTCTCGAGAGATCCCATCTGGGGCCTTTTCTGGCACTCTGCCGGAGGGGGAATCAACCACGGAGGGGTTCTACATCAACCTTGCCGCCCCTCCGATGATATGTCAGTAGTTTACCACAGACCTACGGGTCCATAGCTAGTAGCTATATGACCTCTTCTCTTTCTTTGATCTTCAATACAATGTTCTCCTTGACGTTCTTGGAGATCTATTCGATGTAATCACTTTTTGTGGTGTGTCTGTTGGGATCCGATGAATTGTGAGTTTATGATCAGATTATCTATGAATATTATTTGAGTCTTCTCTGAACTCTTCTATGCATGATTATTATAGCTCTGTATCGCTCTCCGATCTATTGATTTGGCTTGGCCAACTAGATTGATTTTTCTTGCAATTGGAGAGGTGCTTTGTGATGGGTTGAATCTTGCGGTGTTCAATCCCAGTGACAGAAAGGGACATGACATGTATTTGTATCATTGCCATTAAGGATAAAAAGATAGAGTTTATTCATATTAATTGAGTTTAATTTGTCTACATCATGTCATCTTGCTTAAGGCATTACTCTGTTCTTTATGAACTTAATACCCTAGATGCATGATGGATAGGGTCAATGTGTGGAGTAATAGTTGTAGATGTAGGCAGGAGTCGGTCTACTTGTCTCGGACATGATTCCTATATACATGATTTCTACTTCCTAAGCTTGCGTTGATTTTTTCCCTTGAAGAGGAAAGGGTGATGCAGCACAGTAGAGATAAGTATTTCCCTCAGTTAAACCAAGGTATCAATCCAGTAGGAAGCAAGTCCGCAATAGATGCACCTTCACAAACTAACAAACACTTGAACACAACGCAAAAAAGGGGTTGTCAATCCCTTCACAGTCACTTGAAAGAGTGAGATCTAATAGGGATGGGTATAAAAGATAACTAAAAGGCAAAATAAAGTAAATATAAATAAGTTGCAGTGAGGTATTTTTTGGTTTTTGCTTTTATAGATGTGAAAAAAATATGATGATAAATAGACCCCGGGGCCATAGTTTTCACTAGAGGCTTCTCTCTTGAAAGAACACATATGGTGGGTGAACAAATTACTATTGAGAAATTGATAGAAAAGCGCAATGTTATGACGATATCTAAGGCAATGATCATCAATATAGGCATCATGTCAGTGACAAGAAGACCGACTCCTGCTTGGATTTACTAATATTACTCCACACATCGACCGCTATCCAACATGCATCTAGTGTATTAAGTTAACAAGAACGGAGTAACGCCTTAAGCAAGATGACATGATGTAGAGGGATAGATCCAATCAATATGGTAAAACCCCCATCTTTATATCCTTAATGGCAACAATACAAATACGTGCCTCGCTGCCCCTACTGTCACTAGTTGAGGACACCACAAGATTGAACCCATCACAAAGCCTCTCCCATTGCAAGAAAAACCAATCTAGTTGGCCAAACCAAATCGATAGATCAGAGAGAAATACAAATCTATCTTAATCATGCATAAAAGAGTTTAGAAAAGACTAAAATAATATTCATAGATAATCCGATCATAAATCCACAATTCATCAGATATCAACAAACGCACCACAAAAGAAGATTATATCGAATAGATCTCCAAGAACATCGAGAAGAACATTGTATTGAAGATGAAAGAGAAAGAAGAAGCCATCTAGCTACTAGCTATGGACCCGCAGGTCTGTGATAAACTACTCACACATCATCGGAAGGGCAACAAGGTTGGTGTAGAGGCCCTCCGTGATGGAATACCCCTCCGGTAGAGTGTCGAAAAAGGACCCAAGATGGGATCTCATGAGAATAGAAGCTTGCGGCGGCGGAAAAGTATTTTTGGTGTGCCCCGTGACGTAAGAGGAACATTTACGTATTTATAAAGCTGGAATTAGGGTTAGGAGGTCTACGAGGGGCCCACAAGCCTAGGGTGCGTGCCCGTAGGGCTAGTGGCTCCCTCGTGGGTCTTGTGGCCTCTTCCCGAAGCTTTGTTGTTGTCTTTTGGTCCAAGAAAAATCCTCAAAAAGTTTTGTTCCATTTGGTATTGATTTTCTGTAAAAGACAAAAAAGAAGGAAAAACAACCACTGGCACTGGGCACTAGGTTAATAGGTTAGTCCCCAAAAATGATATAAAATAGCATATTAGTGCATATAAAACATCCAAGATAGATAATATAATAGCATGGAACAATAAAAAATTATAGATATGTTGGAGACTTATCAATGATCATTGCCTTAGATATCACCATTATTATTCGCTTTTCTATTGATTACCCAATAGTAATTTGTTTACCCACCGTATGCTATTTTCAAGAGAGAAGCCTCAGTGAAAACTATGGCCCCTGGGTCTATATAAATCATACATAAAAATCCAAAACTATATTCGTGCACTTTTATTTGGTTTATTTTATTTTGTGTTTTATTTATCTATCTATCAGAACGAGATTTGATCCTTGCAATTAACCTCCAAGGGATTGACAACCCCTTGTTTGTGTTGGGTGTAAGTATTTGTTATTTTGTGTGTAGGTGCTGCTAACGAGTTGTTGCGTGATTCTCCTACTGGATTGATAACCTTGGTTTCTAACCGAGGGAAATACTTATCTCTATTGTACTGCATCATCCTCTCCTCTACGGGGAAATCTCAACGGAGTTCACAAGAAGCATGGAGCACCAGTTCCTGGATGAGTTTAAACCCAGAAGTATTGAACAATACGATGTGATGACCGACCCAGCCATGTGGATTGAAGATTTCCTCCTCCGTATCCACATGGGTCATGGAGACGACCTCCACGCCATCAAATACTTGCCACTCAAACTTAAAGGACCAGCCAGGCATTGGCTCAACAGCCTACCTCCTCACTCCATCGAGAGTTGGGACGCGCGGGAGGACGCCTTTAGGGCAAACTTCTAGGGAACTTATGTCCAATCCCCGGATGCCGACAACCTCAGTCATGTCATTCAATAGCCCGGTGAGTCATAAAGGAAGTTCTGAAATCAGTTCTTGACTAAAAAGAACCAGATTTTTGACTGCCCCGATGCAGAGGCAATCGCCGCCTTCCGACATAGTATTCAGGATGAATGGTGCACATGCCAGCTTGGGCAAGACAAGCCAAGGACAATGGAGGCCCTTACTTCCTTCATGACCCTCTTTTGCATGGGAGAGGACAGCTGGCTGGCTCGCAGCTCCCACAACGGCTAGGCTGGCACGTCGGAAGTCCGCGATGGTAATGACAAACCCAGGCGCAACAAGAATTAGCACAGACACAAGAACGACATCGGTGACACCGAGGACGCCGCAGTCAATGCAGGGTTCAATGGCCCCAAGGCCAGGTAGAAAAATAAACCCTTTAAAGGGAACAAGGATGGTCCTAACCAACGGGATAAAACCCTCGGCAGGTCCTGCCAGATTCATGGTACCTCGGACAAACCTTCCAATCACACCAACCAGAACTGTTGGGTCTTCAAGCAGGTCAGAAAGGTTGTAGTAAAGGGGAAAAGCAAAAGCTAGTCCCACATTGAGGACAAGGATGAACCTCGACAGCCGAATAATGGAGGCAAAAAATAGTTCCCTCCAAGGTGAAGGGTGTGAACATGATCTATGTCAGTCACATTCCCAAAAAGGAAAGGAAACGAGCACTTCGGGATGTCTACACTCTAGAGCCCGTGGCCCCAAAGTTCAATCCGCTATCGACTTACCCAATCACCTTCAACAAACACAACCACCAAACCACTATCCATTATGCAAGGTCTGCGACTTTCGTTTTGGACCCTATCGTTGATGTGTTTCACTTGATATGCGCTTATGGACGGAGGCAGTAGCCTCAACCTGATGTATGTTGAGATGATCAGGAAAATGGCCGTCAATCCATCAAGAATGAAGCCCAGCTCTACCACTTTCAAGGGTGTCATACCCGGTGTCGAAGCACGCTGCACGGGAACATTCACATTGGAGATAGTCTTTGGATCTCCCGAGAACTTCCGAACTGAAGACTTGATCTTCGACATTGTCCCCTTTCCACAGTGACTACCACACACTGCTCGGGCAAACTGCATTCGCTCACTTCAACGCGGTTCCGCATTATGCATATTTAAAGCTAAAGATGCCAGGACCAAATGGTGTTATTACAATAAATGGTAACACCGAGCACTCCCTCTGCACAGAGGAACAAACCTTGGCTTTCGTAGCTGAGGTCCAGGCATGCTCTTTAAAACGCAGCCGGGGTATGCCTCCCGTCTTCGGATAGTCCAACGCTCACCCTAAATAGGGTTACTCGTTGATTAGGTTGAAGATTATGTACCTAGAGTACATAACTCCATGCTTAAAATTCTATGGGAGGGCGAGGAGCATAAAAAGCAGGATACGCTATTTGGCTTAACCAAGTGACACCCGCTCGACGACTTGGCGCCAACGGGGCACTATTAAAGGCCCAACAGGAGTATCATGAAGACATGGTTTAAACCACTGTGCGACAGCTATGACCTATTCCAATTTCCAAGGATCCGCTTCTCGAATGCATAAAACATAGTATATGCGGGGTAGCAGGCGGCACACAACAACATCATTGTAGACGAGGAAAAGCTGATAAATCACACAGAGGTGCAGATGTGTGGCAGGGGAGGACTACGGCTATAAACCCGACTATAACCACCCTGTTTAATCCCCCTCCTTTCCCTTTTAAAAGTATCTTTAAAAGTTTCTTTGATCAGCTCGGCATGTATAGTTTTGACTTTATAAATTGAAAGAAAACGGACCCTTCGCGGTCACCACACATATATTTGTGTTATCTTCTTTTCTTTCTTTCCTTTCAGCCAAAGATAACTCTCGCGATACAAATTCTTTCACAACACACGTGGGTATCGACCGGAGGCTCGAATTCTATCCCACACCTGAATATAGGTCTGAATAGTTTATTCAGCGTCTTGGATATTGCATTATATGAATCAGTTTCAACAATGATTTTGGTCAATAATTGGGTTGCCCGGTTCCTTTGCTTACCTCTTACGTTTCTGCTTTGTTCAGTTAAGATTCTAAAGGGAGAACCACTACGAATGCTTCCAGCTTGAATGGTAAAGAGCCTCAGTGGAGAAGATGAAAACAAACTATCTTGGTAAGTGTAAACTGGTCGGTAATTCGACAACAGTGTCAGACCATGGATCGATAGAGTTCTTTGATGTTAAACAATGGGCTTTTTCTAAAACAAGACAAAGTGGTTAAAGGTTTATACCTCTGCGGCAGCCAAACACTTTGCAGACTGGGGGCTAGTTACTCGCCCCCACCACTAAGCTCCTATGACCAAGTGAAAGTTACACAACCATCATACACTACTGCAGGATGCTGCTAACGCGACACTACAATCAGAGACCCTTCGACGAAACTGTGTGTGATGCATTAATCACAAACAATGATGTAAAATAACCGTAAAAAATGATACGACGTTTGCGATGGCGGAGACATCATTCACGATCCAGATTGTAGTAGCGTGTGCGATGCATGGCATACAGCTAATTCATAAGAACTATTAGCGATGAGCCAGAACAACAGAAACGGGCAGACATATCAAGGTGTGTGCGATATACGACATATAGTTCACTCTGGATGAATTGTTTGTGATTAGGGAACGCAACAGAAATTGTCAGCGAGATCAAGGTGTGTGTGATATATGACATACCATTCACTCGGATGAACTGTTTTCGATTAGGCAACACAACAGAAATGGTTCAACTTAACAAGATGTGTGTGATATGCGGCATATACTTCGCATAGATGAACTGTTTGTGATGAGCCACAAGAACACAAACGATTCGTGTAAACAAGATGTGTGTGATACGCCAGAAATAGCCCACTCGAATGAACTGTTTGTGATGAGAAAATATAACACATGCGGTTACTACAGTTAATACGTGTGCGATTCTATGTGTAGAAAAAACTTTGAAAAAATGCACACTAGTTGCCTGCGATGGCTAGGAGTATCGCACATGATGGGTTTGCAAGTACTTGTGTGCGATGATTAGTAAGTTACACATACGTTTCCTTATGTTAACACGTGTGTGATAACATGTGACACCGCATATGGTTGTCGGGTTGTGTGCTCCACTTGGTCTTCCCGCGCTCTAGTGAAGGATTCCCGCGCTCCACATGGGTGAATTGTAAAATCCCTAATCCCCTAGCCAGCTGCTAGCTATAAATAATCACAGCAATGGCCACCGCCGGCGACTCGCTACTTATCCATGTGCTAGCTAGTTATCCACAAATACCGGCATACCCCCAACGGCCGATGACAGGATGGAGTTGCCCGATAGGAACGGGCACCGGAGATCATAGTTTAGGTTAACTAATTATACCTCCAAAGCCGGATGATTCCAGCTCTCGAGATATAATTAATTAACATAATCTGAGATCAAATAACTAAAGCTTCCCCAATGTGATCGTGCGCCGGACCCAACTACAGGCAGAGCGCGCACGGAGGGACGCGCCCTGAGCGCGCCTTGGCGCCTAAACGGCGAGCAGAGCGCGTGGAGGGACGCTACCCGAGGCCCTGCGACCCCTAGAGCCTCCCAACACCAGCAGCTCCATAGGCGGAGACGGGTACCATGGCCGCGGGTCAGTACACTCAGAATGAATGGCCGCAAAGTGCTATGTTGATCATGGAGTCCGAGAAGACCGTCGTCGGAAGGCCGCCAGCTCAGCCTTTTAGCCTATATTTTATTATATATAATTGTGTGCAAATGTCGCATATTGACATTTTAAGTCACTAAGCATATGTAGCTCGTGTGTGTTTTGGGCGTTGCTGCATGTGGTATGTTAAATTATCCTGAATATGTAAGACAATTATTAACCGTTGCCAATGTAAATTTGCCTCAATGGCGAGCAGTGCGCGCGCAGGGACGCCAGAGTGGAGCGCCGCAGCCGCCTCAATGGAGAGCAAAACGCGTGGACGGACGCAAGTAGAGCGGGCCACAGCCACCTCAATGACGAGTAGAGCATGTGGGGGGTCGCGAGCAGAGCGCACCACGGCCGCCTCAACGGCGAGCAACCACACATGCATATTGCAATTATGGTCAACCTTCTGCCACCACGTGGGAGGCACGACGGCCCATCCATCAGACACGATGGTGATATCTGGCCCATGTGCGATAGTAGGTAGACCACGTATGCCATATCTGGGAACCGTTTCGGGTGTCGAGCCCAGAACCATCAATAAATTTTGAGCTTGTTTCTGGTCACATTCCATATTACCACGCTATAAGTAATTGCATATTTGCTCACACCGATCAAACCTGAACGTGTTCCCACTTAGCACCGGGCTATAAAAACTACACACTTGAAAATTACTTCACAATTCCTCTCATCATCACCCACAAAACAGGTCTTTCCTGTCAAGTTGTTCCGCCATGACTAGTAGGAGGAGTAACGGGTCGACATATAACCAGGGAGTAAAGACCAAAGTCGCAGAAGCTATAAAGAGGTCCCACTGCTATGCGGCAGCCGCAACAGCGATGTCCTGGCGTGCCACGGAGCCCTCGAACAAGCTCTCAGCGGCACGTGAGGGCTCTCACAGGTGCACTCACCGTGTCAGTGATCGCGACGAGCTGGCAGTGCTGATGTCCTGGGCCAGTGACGATGACAGTCCTGTTGTCCTAATTAAGCAGCAGGATCTGGTCGATGGTTTGGTGAAGCTGCTCGAGATCAGTGATGCCTCGGTTGAGACAGCGACCGGCCTCGTCGTGCAATTCATGGGTGACAAAAGCAAAGCTCCTCAAGGCCCTCGTCGAGAAGGAGGAGGAGGTCACTAGCTGGAAGAAGTTGCATGAGACGAGTAGTGCCTCGGGGATGACACTAAAAGCGGTCGTCGAGGAACTTACGGGTGAATTGAGGAAGCTCCTCATCGAGCGTGAGCTGAAGGTGGAGAAATCCGTGGCTACTGTCAAACAAAGTCGCAAGGAATTGAAGGAGCTGGAGGATCTCATCGCCCGGCGATCCATTGAGGAGTGGAGACAGTAGCGACCCAAATCATTGTCTGCCGTTTCCTTGTTCTCTTGCCCCGGTGTCTTCCGGGTGTTGCGGCATGTGGCATTTTAAATTATTCAGAATATGTAAGACCATTATTATCCAACCCATTGTCAATTTTTCTTCGTATTATCCGTTGCCATTTTATTTTGCCGTCGCATTATCCATTGCCGCATGTGGCATTTTAAGTTATCCGAAATACGAGTTGAAAACATGAACAAAGCAAACGCTAACATTGAGTGGGGCCATGGGATCACAAGGAAACACCTTCTGTCCAGGTGCTTTAATTAACCGTATGTTAAGCAGCGGCTCGGCCGCCATTAATGGAGAATTTTGTGAGCAAGGCGGGCGGCTGGTGGATGGAGGTCATAGAGTTTGCTTCCCAGTGAGCATGCGTGGCGGACTGCTCACACATGTCCCGTCTAGCCTGCATGGCGGACAGGTCGCACGCGTCCCGTCGAGCCTGCGCGGTGATAAGGTCACATGTGTCCCATGGAGCCTGCGTGTTGGACTACTCGCACGCGTCCCGTCGAGCCTGCACGGCGGACTTCTCACGCTTGTCCCATCTAATCAAACAGCTGCATTAACGCCACCGACTAAGGATAAATTTTGGCACAAAATACAAAGAGGACCAATGAACCAGGACCGAGGTAGTACTCTCCCATAAAAATAGGGACGTGTGGCCGCACTTAAATGGTTATGCAAACACACATGGTTCAAATAATACAACTGTTTGTGATATTAACGTGTCACCTATTTGTTCCAAAAGGACTTCGTTGACTATTAATGTGTGCGCCTTGCCTCAAACAGGACGATTTTTTTACCACAACATATATGTGCTATGTCATGAAACCATGCCAAGTTTCATGATTTCTGGTGAGTTTTGGATTACTAGGATTTAAAAACCGATATTCTCAATGTTTTAGGACGACGAGACGTTTGCAATTCATTCCCATTCCTTCAATGAGACCTAAACATGTACCCAAGGACACATGAATGATTTTCCACCCATTTTGGTGCACTATAGCATGTGCTTGTAGTGCAAATCTGAATTATGGACATTAAATGCCTAGAAAACTCAATTAATATATAAAATGGCCAAACAAACCCTGAATATTTCAATTTTTAGCACAAAACTCCTATTATTCTATGTTGCCTGTAGAAAACAAAATACAAGGCGAGAAGAGGCGGCAATTATCGTTTCGCCCACAAGAGGGGCACATTTCCCTACCGGAACCACGAGGTTTGCGAGAAGCTCCGGTTTGTAAGAGGCATGTAGTAAAGCTTGGCCCAAATTGGACAATTTTTTACCATGACATATATCTGCCATGTCATGATACCATGTCAAGTTTCATGATTTTCTGGTGAGTTTTGGATTTACGAGGATTTAAAAAACAAGATTCCCAATGTTTGAGGCTGAGCCAGGATGACGAGACGGTTGACTTCATTCCCATTCCTTGCATGGGACCTAAACATGCACCCCAAGGACACATGTACAATTTTTCTAGGCATTTTGGTGCACTTGAGCATGTATTTGTAGTTCAGATTTGAATTATGGAAATTAAATGCCTGAAAAACTCAATTAATGTATAAAAAGGCCAAATGAACCCTGAATAATTTCAAAGTTCAGAACGGATCTCCCGTTGTTCCATGTTGCTTGTAGAAAAACCATACAATTCGAGAAGCGGCAGCGATTATCGTTTCGCCCTCCCAATCAAAACCACGAGGGTTCTTGCGAGAAGCTCCGGTTTGTAAGAGGTTTGTAATAAAGTTTGGCCCAAATTGGACATTATTTACCATGACATATATGTGCCATGTCGTGACACCATGTCAACTTTCATGATTTTCCGATGAGTTTTGGATTTACGGGGATTTGAAAATGAGACATTCCCAATGTTTGAGGCCGAGCCAGGACATCAAGACGGCTATAATTCATTCTCATTCCTTGGAT
Source organism: Aegilops speltoides (assembly GCA_021437245.1). NCBI lineage: Eukaryota > Viridiplantae > Streptophyta > Magnoliopsida > Poales > Poaceae > Aegilops > Aegilops speltoides. The sequence goes on along the minus strand of CM038147.1, from coordinate 361,628,264 downwards.
GGGACCTAAACATGCACCCTAGGACACATGTATGATTTTTCTAGCCGTTTTGGTGCACTGGAGCATGTATTTGTAGTTCAGTTTTAAATTATGGACATTAAATGCCCAGAAAACTCAATTAATGTATAAAAACAGCGAAACGAACCCTCAATAATTTTAATTTCCAACACGGATATCCTGTCATTCCATGTTGCCTGTAGAAAAAAATACAAGGCGAGAAGAGGCAACAATTATCGTTTTGCCCACAACGGGTACACGTTTCCCTATTGGAACCACGAGGGTTCTTGAGAGAAGCTCCGATTAGTAAGAGGTTTGTAGTAAAACTTGCCCCAAAATGGACAATTTTTTCCATGACATATATGTGCCATGTCGTGACACCATGCAAAATTTCACGATTTTTGGGTGAGTTTCGGATTTACGGGGATTTAAAAACCGATATTCTCAATGTTCGAGGCCGAGCGAGATGCCGAGACGGTTGTAATTCATTCACATTCTTTGCATGGGACCTAAACATGCATCCAAGGACACATCTATGATTTTTGTAGCCATTTTGGTGCACCAATTTGAATTATGCACATTAAATTAATGCTTATAAAACTTAATTATAATGCATAAAAATCCAAATGAACCCTGAATATTTAAAGCGGTCCTGGTCAACCGTCTGGCACCCGTGGGTAAGCACTTTGCACATGCATCATGCTAGCTCACGCTTCCTTCGTTACTAAGTTTTCCATATTAATGGTGTTATATATCCAAACACGCTACCATTTCCCACCACTCCTCCCATCGGTTTCCCACCTCTTCTCCCATCGGTTTCCCGCTGCCAGTGTCACTGCTCATAGAAGGCTAGGCAGCGACACACCGGTCATGAAAAGATTGCACACAGTTTCTAAAAGCACAAACGTGTGTGATAATAGGGAGTAGGTCCCATACAGTGACCAGCGTGAAACGCTTTAAGGCAAGGAGGCAACTCTTATCAGCAAGGGGTGGTTTCCCATCCGCTAGCCGAGTCAAATAGAACGCAGAAGTTAGGCGTGTTGGGGCTGGAGGAGTCTAACGGTGGGTGACCCGGTGGGAAGTTGCATATTTCTAGCTTCATTAAAGTGCCATGATACGGTCATTACAGACATTTAACATCTAAATGTGTCAGTAGTGACCTGTCATGACGATTATATTAACATTGGGATCCTTGTTCTGTTAATTTGTAGAATATGTTTTTTTCATTAGTTCTTGGTCTAAAAAAAATCAGAGAATGATCGAGATCTGTAGGCCCACACAATCTATCCCTTTGACACAATGTACGAGAAGGGTTTGACAATGAGAGTTTCCTCTTTCTCTGTGTGTCATGTTAGACCAAATCAAGTTTGAGCACATGCGTCACAAGACACCCCCTACCCCCCGCCTCGAAGTTAGGGAACCGACATTGTACTTCTTTAACCTGGCTTGGGGTTACGATGTTTGGTTTGTAATGTTACTAATGTAGTTGGTGCCCCATCGAAGTTGTGCATTGGGGATTTGAACAAATCACACACCACCCATACATTTTTTCGGGCCGCATGTAGGGTGTAGGTGGTCTTCTGATCGAGCACGTTTCCCTTGTGCGGTTTCAGACGACACACATATCTGTGGGCTCCCCAGGGTCTATATATATTAATGAGGGGGACCCACATAATCTATTTGTTTAACCCAACGTACAAGAATGCTTTGACCATGACAGTTTGCTTTTGCTCTGTGTGCCATGTTAGACCAAATCAAGTTTGAGCACATGCGTTGGACGACACCCCCTCCCCTACCTCAATGTTGGGGAACCGACATCATATGTCTTGAACCTGGCCAGGGGGTACGATGTTTGGTTTGTAATATAGTTGCTGCCCCATCGAAGTTGTGCATTGGGGATTTGAACACATCACACACCACCCATACATATTTTCGGGCCGCATGAAGGGTATAGGGGTCTTCTGATCGACCACATCTCCCTTGTGCGGTTTTTTGATGACACGCATATATGTGGGTCCCTGAGGTCTATATATATCACCCCTTTGATCGATAATGAGGGGAATTTTGCCATGAATGGATTCCTGCTAGTTCATGTTATGGTGGGTCACCGTCACATTACTACAAAAAAAATACACTTCCGTGATGATACGTGTTTGTCATAGTAGGTCATGTTTTCTTTCATGCATGTACATCCATGACGATTTTATGACAGAATCAAGATAGTCATACCTGTGTTGTCGTAGAAGTGTTCCATGGCATTACCAAAATTATCATCACGGAAGTGTCCACTTCCATGACGATAAATCGCGCGTCATAGAAGTGCTTTCGTCAAGGGTGACCGACACGTGGCATCCACCGTAACTGCTTGCCGTTAAGCTATCAGATCCGGTTTTGGATCCGATAACCCGTTAACAGCCCCGACCAATGGGGATTTTCCACGTGTAAAATCATCATTGGCTGGAGGAAACACGTGTCGGCTCACCATTGGGACAGATGTCATCCACTCATTGGACCGAAGGCGCCTATGATACGTCGACACGTGGCACGGCCCAATAGAGGCCCATTCTTGCGAAAAGGCCGACCCGTTTGACTTGGTCAGAAGGTGGCGGGCCGGCCCACGGAAAGCCTGTTAACGGCTTGTTCTCATATAGCCCATTTACACCCCGCTAACCCAGGCCCGTTACAACCTATCCGAATTAGGCCCAATAGTGTCATCTGGGCTGTTCAATATGATTCCAGCCCGTTTTAACTTCGGCCCATGACGTCTTTCGGCCCATATGAGGCCCTCTGTAACTCTTGGCCCATTAACAGCCCGTGGTGAAATTGGACCATAATGAACAGTGTATCACTTTATACCCATTAACGGCCCATTATTCCATTGGGCCGTATCCAGCCCATGTTATCTTTCGGCCTTCTCAGGGTCCATTTATTCTTGGGCTCATTTTCAGCATTCGTTTACTTACGGCCCGTTACTGTCATTTTCTGCTTGTGGGCCAAATTCGTCCTGTGGTTACAGTCGGCCCGTTTGTGGCCCATTAATACGTTGGGCCGTTTTCATAGCGTCATCAAATACGACCGATTAATGACGGCCTGTTACGGTCGGCCCATGAATGGACGATTCCAACTCTAGCTCGTTTACGGCCATAATGCGGTCTGTTATTGGCCCATGTTTGGCCAATCGATCATACGACCCGTAGAAGGCCCATTGATGCTACGACCCATAGAAGGCCCATTGTGTCCATAGCCCGTAGAAGGCCCATTGTTTCTACGCCCCGTAGAAGGCCCATTTTTTCTATGGCCCTTAGAAGGCCCATTGTTTCTACGACCCGTAGGAGGCCCATGGTAACTAAAGTAAATATGTAGCCCATGGTTATTGTGGCCTAGTTGTAAAAAATAGGTTATTGCGGCCACTAGCAAACCGCGGAAAAATAACTGCACTGACTACAAGCGGTACACACATTCTATACTAAGGCCCCGTGCATGTCGGTGTAGCGCTGAATGTTAGCTGATAGACGCTGTTAATCTCAATTTGCTTGTCAAGTAGTTTACAATAATATGATCTCGCTAAGAAGCTTCCTTGCCCTGTTCTGCACTCAATCTGCTTAGCTGAGATGGCATGCCAAGGCCGATTAGTTGCTAAAATATCCTGCCATATATTTATTGTGACGTAGATTGCCATGGTCTAGTAGACAATCTGTTAGGTGAAATAGCTCTACACCATTTTATACTCGATCTTTGTTGTTGCAATGGCCTTCGATAGTTTGATGGCTATGTGCTCGGCCTCATTGACTGCTGAAACAGCCTACCATAATTTAGCACTCAAATCTGTTTGCTGAATTAGCTTTACATATATTTCATTACTTAGATCCGCGCATCCAAATATCTTGCCATAGCTTTGGACATCGACCTAGGTATTTTTTCTGGACTTCATAAAAAAGCATATATGTTTTTCCTGTAATATCTAGTAGAAGAACTAATTTGTATGTCTATGAGATGGACATGACTTGATAACTTCGTCAAGATTCTCCGCTGCATATGTCGAGGGGGTTGAAAACTTCATGAACTTTATCAGAGCTCAGTACGGTGGTCCGAAATCAGATGTGCTCTGCCTATGTAGCAGTTGTATGAATTCAATTACAAGACCCCAGTCAACTGTGCAAAATCATCTACACTTGTATGGGATGTCGATCACATATACTAGGTGGGTTCATCATGGTGAAGTTGTGAGCATCAATGTTATTGACTACGTGGAAGCAGTAGATCACCATCTTGATCTGGAGGAGGTGGTGGTGGCGGAGCCAGTGAGTTTGACCAACATCGAAACAATGCTACGAAATGCTCGTGCATTTCTTGAACTTTCACTTGCAGAAGAAAAACGGTGGGCCCGCATGTTGGAACAATGCAACGTGGCTATCACTCCAGGAAATAGGCTGTCAGTATTCTCAGCTATGGCCACCTTTCTTCAGGTAAAGACATCTGAGCGGATGACCGACAAATCATTCGATTCGATGTTGGCTGCTTTCCGCAAATCTTTCCCAAATGCGTCTGAACTGCCACACACCTATAGTAAAATGAATAATTTCCTTCGTGCAGTTGGAATTGGATATGATATGATCCATGTTTGTAAGAATAACTGTGTTCTGTTCCGGAAGGATTATGCCAACTTAAGTGAATGCGCGAAATGCAAATCATCAAGTTGGAAAGATGGCGATGATGTGAAGAGGATTCCTCATAATCTTTTGAGATATTTTCCAATTATACCAAGATTGCAGAGGTTGTTTCATGATGCTGAAACAAGAGAGGATGTACCGTGGCATTCTAGGAACCATGAGTACAGGGATCAGAATGTAATGAGCCATCCATCTCATGGTAGTGAGTGGAAAAGCTTCAATCATAAACACAAAAATTTTGCTGCTGACCCGAGAAACATTAGACTTGGCTTAGCTTCAGATGGATTTAACCCATTTGGCCATCGGAGCGCCACATATAGCATGTGGCCAGTGGTCGTTATCCCTTACAACATGCCTCCAAATGTCTGCACCAAATAATCAAACTACATGATGCCCTTGCTCATCCTAGGTCCAAAAAGTCCTGGAAAAGATTTTGATTTATTCATGGAGCCTCTTGTGGAGGAACTTCAACAGCTATGGAGGGGTGTTCTCACTCGAGACCTATATAGTAGCCCACCAGATGATTTCTTTCTACATGCCATTATAATGTGGTGCATCCATGATTATCCGGCTTTGGGCACTATGTCAGGGCGAACGACACATGGTCACAATGCATGTGTTCGCTGTGACAGGAATCCGCTGTCATACGCAATACTTAGCAAGATCTGTTACATTGGACACTGCCATATCCTTGTCAAGGACAAGCCGCATCCTAGAAAATACCAAAGACATGTGTTCAATGCAAATCATGAAAACCGTGATGCGCCGAAGAGGCTCACCGCCGATGAGTTGCAAGTGGAATTAGAGAAGGTCAGGCATATTACACCAGGAAACCATCCTGGTAATGGTAGCGGGAAAAGGAAGCATGGCAGGGTAGAAGAGAGACTATTGTTTACCCGCAGGTCCACTTTGTGGGACTTGGAGTATTGGAAAGATTTGGATCTGCGGCATAATCTTGATGTGATGCACATCGAGAAAAATATATGTGACAACATTATCGGCACACTTCTTAATATTGAAGGCAAGACGAAAGATACCTTAAATTCTAGGACTGATTTGACACACCTGGGTATCAAACAGGATTTGTAGGTGCAAGATGAAGGTAAACCGCCGGATATGGCACCAGCTGTGTACGTCTTGGACAAGGTAAAAAGAAAAGAATTTTGTGAGGTCCTGTCACGTGTGAGATTCCCACATGGATTTGCTTCCAACCCTGAAATGAGAGTCGGCGCAAATGGAAACAAGGTACACAGGTTGAAAACTCATGACTGCCACGTCCTACTTCAAAGAGTTTTACCTCTTATCCTTAGATGATCGAGCCGCCCTGACTTATACAGAGCAGTTGCAGAGTTGGGACAATTCTTCAGGGAACTCTGCAGTAGAAATATCAGGATAGATGCTTTGGAGCATCTTAGGGACAAGATACCAACTATCCTATGCGACCTTGAGAAGATATATCCTCCATCCCTCTTTGATGTGATGGTGCATTTGGCTGTTCATCTACCCGATGAGGCACTACTTAGAGGTCTAGTACAATATGGCTGGATGTGCCCTATTGAAAGGCGGCTAGGAACTTTCAAGGGCTATGTTAGGAACAGAGCTAGAGTCGAGGGTTCCATTGCAAAGGCCTACATTGCTACAGAAGCATTGACATTCTGCTCAAAATACATTGAAACAGCTGATCATCTTAGCAAAGAGGTGGGTGAAGACAATCTCGGGCTCAATGTTTTCGATTATTCTGTTCGAGTTACAGGGAAGAGTCGACAAGAGGACAAACCTAAATATTTGGACCAAATGGTTTGGTATGTGTTGAATAACTGTCCTGAGATACTACCTTATATCAAGTAAGTGCTAAGTACTGCAGCTTATACATTGTAATCTACTAAACTTGCAGCACATTCTTATATATTTAGATGTTTGACGCGATCACTATGTTGTGCAACATCTACAAAAAGGAGTTACTGCCGCAAAATCCAAGAAACATTGACAAACTGGTTATGGCAGGATTTGCAAAATGGTTCAAGAGCCATGTAAACTTTTGAATTGCACTGTCAGTTTTTTTAATATATTGAGTACATAAGATGATCAGCTTGTCTATTTTCTAACTGTAGGTTAAGAAGATGCGGGAGGATGGGCAGGCAGTTGATGATGCCCTTTACTCACTAGCAATGGGTCCTGATACTAGGGTAAGACATTATGAATCTTGCGTTGTTGGAGATGTGCTCTACAACACCCTTGCACGCGACGAAGGCAGGAAGACATAAAACAGTGCCATCATGAGCACGGATACGTATGACAAAGAGACAACTAAAATGTATGATAACATAATGTACATTGTTCAGCTTGCGAGATATCTCCGATTTCGAGGATCATCGGTGTGTGGTTCTGTTGTGCTGTCGTTGGTATAACCTGTTTTCCAAGATCGCAAAACCTAGAGCTGATGATTATTTCAAATCCTTCAATGTCAAGGCGGTGTACCAGACCAACGAGCCATTTATTTTGGCAAATCAAGCAACATAGACATTTTTCTTGGAAGACACATTTGCATGTAGCGATGGCTGGAGAGTATTGCAAAGGTTTGGGCAAAGGAACTTGTTTAGTGAAGTTGCACAACAAGATGATGCTTACACTGCTTCTGATGTACAAGATAACACAGATGTTCCTAATATCTTTGAGAACCATGACGTTAATGACGCCGACGAAAAGATTGCCTATCGTGCTGTGGACATACAAGAGTTGATCAAGAATAAGCCAACGTTCGAGGACATTGAGGATGAAGAAGAAGATGACACCATGGGGAATTACGATTCAGACTGATACACATGGCAAAGATGTTGACGCTGCTGTTGTGGATGATGATTAGATTTCTTTTGTCGTATTTGCCTGTCAGAAGAAGTTTTTTTTATCTACTATGTGAAATTGTGTTTGCTATGACAACTGAAACCTGATGAACGTGTTGTTTAGTATTTTGCTATGAGAACACCACTTGTTATGTATGCTGATTTGTGTTTGGTGATTGTATGACGACTAAAACATGATGACATTATTGTTTAGTTGTACTCATATTTGGCTATGAGACTTGAATTTGATGACATAGTTTGTTGTTGGACTGCAATTTGCTCGACGTCTTCGAATGGGAACAAAGCTGACCCGACAGGGCCTCTTCTAATTTATTTATTTATTACCAAAAGGGCCTCTACTATTTATTTATTTATGAGCAAAAGGGGATACCCCTTGATTTCCGTTAATAGAAATCATTAGATTTTCACAACAGTATGCCCAACCTGCTACACAGGTTTCATTCATTACTAGTTTCAGCAAAGTGCTCATGTAATAGCCAGTGAGTACATCACAAGTGCTACATACACTACAAATAAAGAGACAATCATCCTACAGAGCACATTGATTTTGCCAGCTATCTTCACAAGCTCTTTCATCTCCTCATTGCTGTCAAGGTTGTTCAACAGCTGTTGCTTGGCCATGATCAGAGGAACTGCATCTCTAACCTTCTACTCTGCATCTTCCTCTTCTGCCGTTCCTTCAGTTACTTGTCCAACACCCCAACCTACTGGTATTGGGATTCCTCGGCTAACCAAATAATCAGTGTAGTTGCATTCCCCCACATCAACAACTTCCCAGAAATACAAATCACATGAATTTTCCCTTTTCTGCATGAATCAAATTGGAAGATCATCAACCAAACTATTAAAAAAATCAGCAACTGAAAGCAGCAGAACAACACTTAAACATATTATTACCCCATGATTCGGTCATTTGTAGAAGACCCGGCCAGGGTTGAGGATTGTGGTTGAGACGCGATGGATGACTCTACGTGATTTGTAGCACTGGCACCACACCAACGACAGCGGGTTGCGCTGAGCAACCGGCTGCGGTGCGTGTGCCGGCGGGGCTATGATGAGACCCACAGGCGATGGTACGGGTGGCAACTTGGCGCATATCTGGTTGTTGCCTGCTGAAGAGAAGGTGGACGAGCAACCATCGGACATGGTTGCTGCGGCCAGAGCTTCTGATGCTAGGCAGAGTAAGTAGAGAAGAGGAGAAGCGAACGTTGGATATGTCAGTTTCATTACTTGCAGAGTAGCATAGCACGGTATATAGTCATAGTCTAGGTTTGGATTCGAACCAACTACGGGAGCACGTCTCTCTTTTTTCTAAAACTCAGCAACGTCTCTTTCCTGGTACACTAGCTTGTTCTGTACGCCTTCTCAAGTCTTTGATTTTCTTTATTTTTTTGCGAGGAAGGAAGGTGGACAAAATTGAGAGTCCTGGGACTCAAGCCTAAGACCTCTCGGATGAAAACCAAGGGTGCTAGTCACTTATGTGGCGAACGTTCCCTGGGAGGAGGACGGCAGACGAACGCATTTTCTTTGGAGTTTTAGTTGTGACACAGGATCGAACGGTCGCAGCTTTGGGAATGTTATCAGGCGAACGAGCCTAGTTTTTCTTTTCTTCCTATATATAAAAAGTATGATACTTGGTGTTGGCTTAGTCAACAAACGATTGTGCCAACCTTTACCATTGGATTGACATTCAACATCTGTCGTGTTTCTTCAATCTCGTCTTCGTCCAGCTGCCAAAGCCAAACCAGTGCCGATGGGACCGCCTGCTCCCGCCTCCCACAGCTGGATGTGGTGCCGTGCACACATCGTGGCCACATTGCACCCTAAAACTCTGTGCATCTTCCCTGGCTCCAGTTCATTCCCATCCGAGGCCTCACCATCGTCCTCCACCTTTGTTCGCTCGCTGCGGTGCCGCTCTTCGGTGTTGTCAACATGGTCAACAACCGAGAGGAATAAGGAGATGACTGTACATGGTGAGGATGCCAGTAGGGACCCAGCAGCACGCGCAATAATTTTGTTTTTTTGGGACGGAGAAGGGTATCAACTGGGTTGTGCGGGAGCTGTGGCCCGTCTAGCCCAGGCTTTTATTTCATATGTTTACCACATGACTAGCCTAGTTTGTTTTTTTCCTTTCTAAAAATGGCTAGCCAGCTATTTTGTTTTCTGCAGAATAACCAACGTAGGCCTACTTGCTTTTCTGCGCCCTACTGGGCCGGAAATCTTTCAAGATGAGAGGGATGCATTTTGCCTAGAAAATGGGCTATAAGTAATAAGAAATGGGCTATAAGTAATAATAAATGGGCTGTAAAATGAAAAAATACGGCAAACATGCAATTAGTTTCAAAATACTTTTTTCTTTCGGATTTTGATATTTTAAATTTCATTATTTTTGTGCGGGTAAAATTTCATTGAATTTAAATTAAGGTATATTTAGTTTTAAAATTAATTTGAATCTGGCTAGAAATTTTGGGTTGTATGATGTTTGGGACAGATTTGGAGGCTGACTTGTGGGTCTACTAGGTTGACATGTACGAAAGGCTTTGTCAAGTTAGTCCACAAACGATTCTAGCAGCAGTGACCATTGGATGCTAATCCAACGGTCGTGCTGCTTCTTCAATATCTGATCTTCTTGCTCCAGCTGCCCAAACCAGCGCCAGTGGGACTGCTTGCTCTCGCCTCCTGTGGTCGGCTGTGCTGCCGCACAGGCCGCACTGCCCCACCCAACTCCATTGCTAGCCAGGCCATTCCTGTAGTCACCCACACCTCCTGTTATTTTCCGGCGACGGCAGCCGGACCAGTAAACCCTTGTACTCCCCATCGCGTGGGCAACCACTGCCGAGTCTTCCCCGGCTCCATGTCGTTCCCTTCCTAGGCCTCGTTGTCCTCCACCGCCATGGTGCTCTCGGTGCGGCCTGGTCAATGTGGTCAACGAACGACATCCATCGGACGTGGACTATACGTGGAGAGGCTGACAGCTGGGTCCTGATAAGTCTCCACCGTATCTATATTTTTGATTGTTCCATGCTATTATATTACCCCTTTTGGTTGTCTATGGGCTTTATTTTACACATTTATATTAGTTTTGGGACTAACCTACTAACCGGAGGCCCAGCCCATATTGCTGTTTTCTTGCCTATTTCAGTATTTCGAAGAAAAGGAATATCAAACGGAGTCCAAACGGAATGAAACTTTCGGGAGCGTTATTTTTGGAACAAATCTGATCCGGAGAGCCTGGAGTGCAAGTCAAGAAAGCTCCGAGGGCCCCGCGAGATAGGAGGGCGCGCCCCCTGTCTCATGGGCCCCACGGGCGTCGACCGGCGTACTTCTTCCTCCTATATATACCTACGTACACCGAAAACATCCGAGAGCACCACGAAACACAATTTCCACTGCCGTAACCTTCTGTATCCGCGAGATCCCATCTTGGTGCCCTTGCGGGCACTCTGCCAGAGGGGGAAGCAACCATGAAGGGCCTCTACATCAACATCCTTGCCCCTCCGATGAGTTGTGAGTAGTTTACCACAGACCTACGGGTCCATAGTTATTAGCTAGATGGCTTCTTCTCTCTTTTTGGATCTCAATACAATGTTCTCCCCCTCTCTTGTGGAGATCTATTTGATGTAAACTATTTTTGCGGTGTGTTTATCGAGATCTGATGAATTGTGGGTTTATGATCAAGTTTATCTATGAATAATATTTGAATCTTCTCTGAATTGTTTTATGTATGATTGAGTTATCTTTGCAAGTCTCTTCGAATTATCAGTTTGGTTTGGCCTACTAGATTGATCTTTCTTGCCACGGGAGAAGTCCTTAGCTTTGGGTTCAATCTTGCGGTGTTCTTACCCAGTGACAGAAAGGGTTGCAAGACACGTATTGTATTGTTGCCGTCGAGGATAACAAGATGGGGTTTGTATCATATTGCATGTGTTTATCCCTCTACATCATGTCATCTTGCTTAATGCGTTGCTCTGTTCTTATGAACTTAATACTCTAAATGCATGCTGGATAGTGGTCGATGTGTGGAGTAATAGTAGTAGATGCGGCAGGAGTCGGTCTACTTGTTATGGACGTGATGCCTATATACATGGTCATGCCTAGACAATCTCATAACTATGCACTTTTCTATCAATTTCTCAACAGTAATTTGTTCACCCACCGTAATACTTATGCTATCTTGAGAGAAGCCTCTAGTGAAACCTATGCCCCCGGGGTCTATCTCTTATCATATTTGCTTTCAATCTACCTTTATTTGCATCTTTACTTTTTGCATCTATCTTATAAAATACCAAAAATATATTTATCTTATCATACTATCTTTATTAGATCTCACTTTACAAGTGGCGTGAAGGGATTGACAACCCCTTTATTGCGTTGGTTGCAAGTTCTCGCTTTGTTTGTGTAGGTGCGTGGGACTTTTGAGGAGCCTCCTACTGGATTGATACCTTGGTTCTCAAAACTGAGGGAAATACTTAAGCTACACTTTGCTGCATCACCCTCTCCTCTTCGAGGAAAACCAACGCAAGCTCAAGACATAGCAAGAAGGATTTCTAGCGCCATTTCCGGGGAGGTCTTCGCTCAAGTCAAAACATACCAAGTACCCATCAGAATCCCATCTCCCTCGCATTTACATTATTTGCCATTTGCCTCTCGTTTTCCTCTCCCCCACTTCACCCTTGCCGTTTTATTCGCCCCTCTTCCATTCGTCTCTTTTGCTTGCTTGTGTTGCCATGTGCCTTCTATGTGCTTGCATCTTTGCTTGCTAAAAATCTATTGATATGGATCCACTTAAAGTGTTCTACTTGGATCATCTTTGATCCTTATGCGCTCGTGCTGAAACCCCAACTAGCCTAGTTGATGGGAAATCTTTAGATGAGCATGCTCATTTTGTGCGTCATCGTTTGTCTGAAAAGGGGAAGCTCTTATGGTATCATATAAATAGTTTGCTATGCTATGGTTGGAATATTTGTGAAATTTGTGATTTTACTTGTTGCTCTAAGAACCCTAAAAAACACCTTTCCTACCTATGTGAGTTCAATGATAATGAAATCTTATCTTCTTATGCAAGGGGTGTTTATAGTTACTATGATATCGAACAAATTGAAGAATTTGTCATTTTTAAGGGTGCTCATGAAGTTGCTTCTTTGATTGAAAAGTATGATTTTACTCTCAACGAATCTGAAAATTCCGTCATACTTAAATGCTGCAATGAAAACTTTGCTCATAATGTCTATGTCCAAGAATTTATTGAAAGAATGACCGTTGCTTTGGAAGAAAATAATGATATGCATGAATCTATTGATAATGATGATTCCGATGATTTGGTTGAAATATCCCTTGATGAACATGATGCTTGCTATTCTTGTGGCCATGATGCCAATATTTATGAAGACGAATTTGCTATAGTTCCGTATGTTAAACATGAGATCGTTGCTATTGCACCCATACTTGCTAGTTCCTTCGATAAACATGATTTCAATGATTTCACTATAAATTCTCTTGATGTCAATTTTGCTAATAATATGCAAAACCCTAAGCTTGGGGATGCTAGTTTTGCTATGTCTACTACTTGTTGCAATGGTCATGATTGGGGTGATTCTTCTTTTGATCTTGAAATTTTACTTAAGTCCCATGATGAATGTGAGATTGATAATAGTGTTTGCAATAATATTGAAAGTGGGTTTGAAGAGGTCATGACTTTAGTTAATGTTAATCCCACTTTCTTGGAAGAGTGTCAACTTTGTATGGATGTGGATCATGTCGAGAATATGTTTTGTGATAGCTATATTGTTGAATTTTCTTATGATTCCACATATAATTATTATGAGAGAGGAAAATATGGTTGTATAAATTTTCATGTTGCTAAATTACCTCTCGTTATGTTGAGATTGCTATTGTTTCTTTCTGCTTCCTTGCTTATGCTAGTTTTTGCTTGCCTTGATAATTTGTTTTCCTATAAGATGCCTATGCATAGGAAGTATGTTAGGCTTAGATGTATTTTTCACATGCTTTATGATGCTCTCTTTATGCTTCAATTCTTGTCTTTCATGTGAGCATCTTTGAAATCTCAATGCCTAGCTAGGGGCGTTAAACAATAGCGCTAGTTGGGAGGCAACCCAATTTTCTTTATGTTCTTTGTTTTGCTCCTGTTTAGTAATAAATCTTGCATCTACCTTCTGGTTAAATGTGTTTTTATCTTTTAATTAGTGTTTGTGCCAAGTAGAACCTATAGGATAACCTACGATGATAGTTGATTTGATTCTGCTGAAAAACAGAAACTTTGCGCGCACGAATGTAATTTTGTTAAATCACATGAATGTGCTTTTGCGTTGATTCTTTTTTCTGCTGTTCAATAGACAAATTTCCAGGACTTCCTATTTTGGTAGGATTTTTAGAGTTCCAGAAGTGTGCGTTAGTTACAGATTACTACAGACTGTTCTGTTTTTGACAGATTCTGTTTTTCGTGTGTTGTTTGCTTATTTCAATGCATCTATGGATAGTAAATCAGTCTATGAATCATAAAGAAGTTGGAATACAGTAGGTTTAACACCAAATTAAATAAATAATGAGTTCGTGGCAGTACCTTATGTGGTGGTTTTGTTTTCTTTCACTAACGGAGCTTATAAGATTTCCTGTTGAGTTTTGTGTTGTGAAGTTTTCAAGTTTTGGGTAAAGCTTTTACGGACTATGGAATAAGGAGTGGCAAGAGCCTAAGCTTTTGGATGCCCATGGCACCCCAAGATATTCAAGAATAGCCAAAAGCCTAAGCTTGGGGATGCCCCGGGAAGGCATCCCCTCTTTCGTCTTTGTTCATTGGTAACTTTACTTGGAGCTATATTTTTATTCGCGACATGTATGTGTTTTTCTTGGAGCGTCGTGTATTATATTAGTCTTTGCTTTTTAGTTTACCACAATCATCCTTGCTGTACACACCTTTTGGGAGAAGACTATTTGATTAGAATTTTCTAGAATACTCTATGTGCTTCACTTATATCTTTTGAGCTTGATAGTTTTGGCTCTAGTGCTTCACTTATATCTTTTAGAGAACGGTGGTGTCTTAATTTTTAAGAAATTGCTAGTCTCTCATGCTTAACTTATATTATTTTGAGAGTCTTTTCGAACAACATGGTATTTGCTATTGTCATAAAGTTGGTCCTATAATGATGAGCATCCAAGTTGGGTATAATAAAAACTATCATAGAAAGTGAATTGGATGATCAATTTGATGCTTGATAATTGTTTTGAGATATGGAGGTAGTGATATTAAAGTGATGCTAGTTGGGTGATTATGAATTTAAAGAATTCTTGTGTTGTCTTGTGATTCCCGTAGCATGCACGTATGGTGAACCGCTTTGTGATGAAATTGGAGCACAATTTTATTTATTGATTGTCTTCCTTATGAGTGGCAGTCGGGGATGAGCGATGGTCTTTTCCTACCAATCTACCCCCCTAGGAGCATGCGCGTAGTACTTGGGTTTTTGATGACTTCTAAATTTTTGCAACAAGTATATGAGTTCTTTTGATTAATGTTGAGTCCATGGATTATACGCACTCTTTCACCCTTCCACCATTGCTAGCCTCTCTTGTACCGTGCAACTTTCGCCGGTACCATACACCCACCATACTCCTTCCTCAAAAAAGCCACCATACCTACCTATTATGGCATTTCCATAGCCATTCCGAGATATATTGCCATGCAACTTTCCACCGTTTCGTTCATATGACATGCATCACTTTTGTCATATTGCTTTTTGCATGATCATGTAGTTGACATTATATTTGTGGCAAGGCACCTTCATAATTTTCATACATGTCGCTCTTGATTCATTGCATATCCCGGTACACCGCCGGAGGCATTCATATAGAGACATATCTTGTTCTAGCTTTGAGTTGTAAATCCATAAAAGCGTGATGATCTTCATTATTAGAGCATTGTCCTAGTGAGGAAAGGATGATGAAGACTATGATTCCCCCACAAGTCGGGAAGAGACTTCGGACTTTAGAAAAAGAAAAAAAAAGAGAAAGGCCAAAAAAAATAAAAAAAGAAGAAGGCCAAAGAAAAAAAAGAGAAAAGAAAAGAAAAGAGAAAAAAATAAAATGAGAGAAAAAGAGAGAAAGGACAATGCTACTATCTCATTTTCCACACTTGTGCTTCAAAATAGCACCATGATCTTCATGATAGAGAGTCTCATATGTTGTCATATACTAGTGGGAATTTTTCATTATAGAACTTGGCTTGTATATTCCAATGATGGGCTTCCTCAAAAGTGCCCTAGGTCTTCGTGAGCAAGCAAGTTGGATGCACCCCACTTAGTTTCTTTTGTTGAGCTTTCACATATTTATAGCTCTAGTGCATCCGTTGCATGGCAATCCCTACTCACTCACATTGATATCTATTAATGGGCATCTCCATAGCCCGTTGATATGCCTAGTTGATGTGAGACTATCTTCTCCTTTTTGTCTTCTCCACAACCACCATTCTATTCCACATATAGTGCTATGTCCATGGCTCACGCCATGTATTGCGTGAAAGTTGAAAAAGTTTGAGATTATTAAAGTATGAAACAATTGCTTGGCTTGTCATCGGGGTTGTGCATGATTAAATACTTTGTGTGATGAAGATAGAGCATAGCCAAACTATATGATTTTGTAGGGATAACTTTCTTTAGCCATGTTATTTTGAGAAGACATGATTACTTTGATTAGTATGCTTGAAGTATTACTATTTCTTATGTCAATATGAACTTTTATTTTGTATTCATTTGGATCTGAACATTCATGCCACAATAAAGGAAATTACATTATGAATTATGCTAGGTAGCATTCCACATCAAAAATTTCTTTTTTATCATTTACCTACTCGAGGACGACCAGGAATTAAGCTTGGGGATGCTTGATACGTCTCCAACGTATCTATAATTTTTGATTGTTTCATATTATTATATTACCCCTTTTTGATGTTTATGGGCTTTATTTTACACATTTATATCATTTTTGGGACTAAACTACAAACCGGAGGCCGAGCCCATATTGCTGTTTTTTTGCCTATTTCAGTATTTTGAAGAAAAGGAATATCAAACGGAGTCCAAACGGAATGAAACCTTTGGGAGCGTTATTTTTGGAACAAATCTGATCCGGAGAGCCTGGAGTGCAAGTCAAGAAAGCTCCGAGGGCCCCACGAGATAGGAGGGCGCCAGAGGGCGCGCCTCTCGTGGGCCCCTCAAGCGCCCACCGACGCATTTCTTCCTCCTATATATACCTCGTGCTCAAAAACATCCAAAGCACCACGAAACACAATTTCCACCGCCAGAACCTTCTCAGATCCGCGAGATCCCATCTTGAGCCCTTGCAAGACTCTGGAGGGGGAAGCAACCATGGAGGGCCTCTACATCAACATCCTTGCCCTCCGATGAAGTTGTGAGTGATTACCACAGACCTACGGGTCCATAGTTATTAGCTAGATGGCTTCTTCTCTCTTTTTGGATCTCAATACAATGTTCTCCCCCTCTCTTGTGGAGATCTATTTGATGTAAACTCTTTTTGTGGTGTGTTTGTCGAGATCCGATGAATTGTGGGTTTATGATCAAGTTTACCTATGAATAATATTTGAACTTCTCTGAATTCTTTGATGTATGATTGAGTTATCTTTGCAAGTATCTTCGAATTATCAGTTTGGTTTGGCCTACTAGATTGATCTTTCTTGCCATGGGAGAAGTGCTTAGCTTTGGGTTCAATCTTGCGGTGTTCTTACCTAGTGACAGAAAGGGTTGCAAGACACGTATTGTATTGTTGCCATCGAGGATAACAAGATGGGGTTTATATCATATTGCATGTGTTTATCCCTCTACATCATGTCATCTTGCTTAATGCGTTGCTCTGTTCTTATGAACTTAATACTCTAGATGCATGCTGGATAGCGGTCGATGTGTGGAGTAATAGTAGTAGATGAGGCAGGAGTCGGTCTACTTGTTATGGACGTGATGCCTATATACATGATCATGCCTACATAATCTCATAACTATGCGCTTTTCTATCAATTGCTCGACAGTAATTTGTTCACCCACCGTAATACTTATGCTATCTTGAGAGAAGCATCTAGTGAAACCTTTGGCCCTCGGGTCTATCTCTTATCATAGTTGCTTTCAATCTACCTTTATTTGCATCTTTACTTTTTGCATCTATCTTATAAAATAATAAAAATATATTTATCTTATCATACTATCTTTATTAGATCTCACTTTCGCAAGTGGCCGTGAAGGGATTGACAACCCCTTTATTGCGTTGGTTGCGAGTTCTCAGTTTGTTTGTGTAGGTGCGTGGGACTTTTGAGGAGCCTCCTACTGGATTGATACCTTGGTTCTCAAAACTGAGGGAAATACTTACGCTACACTTTGCTGCATCACCCTCTCCTCTTTGAGGAAAACCAACGCAAGCTCAAGACGTAGCAGGTCCATAGCCGCACACAAGGAAATGCCTCCTTATTACACGCAAGATAATGATTCCTCCACCTGACATCTAGGACCCACTGGAAGGGCCTCTGTATTTCGCGAAAAAATGTGCCCCCCCCCCGCTGACAGGTCGGACCCACCAGCTATATGTTCACCCGCAAGGAAGTGCCTCCTTATTATGCACAAAAAAATGAATACTCCCCCTGCTAGATGGAACCCAGGATATTGGGTGGCTGACTTGTGGGCCTAATAAGTTGACGGGGACGGAGGGCTTTGTATACTTAGTCAATATGAACGATTCTGGCTCAAGTTACCGTACGATGTTCATCCAACGGCCGTAGTGCTTCTTCAACCTCTGGTATTCTTGCTCCAGCCGCCCAAACTAGCGCCGGTCGTGCCGCGTGCTCTTGCCTCCCGTGGCTGGCTATGATGCCGTGGAGGCCTCACCGCTCCTGCTAATCCCACCGCTGGCCAGGCCATCCCTCTACTCACCCACACCCCCTGTTATTCTGCGGCGATGACAGCCTCACACTGTAGCCAAACCAGTGAACCCTCGTACTCCTCTCCGCGTGGGCATCCACTACCGCATCTTCCCCGACTCTGCATCGTCCCCTTCCTAGGCCTTGCCGTCGTCCACCGCCTTGGTGCTCTCGGCGCGGCGTGGTCAATGTGGACAACGACCGACTTCCATCGGAAGCGTACTGTATGTGGAGAGGCTGATAGTTGGGTCCACGGCCGCAGCAAGGAAGTGCCTCCTTATTATGCGGAAAATAATGATTCCTCCACATGACAGCAGGTACCCACCTGACGGGCCACCATATTTCATGAAAAAAATGTTTCCCCCCTGACTGCTGGGACCTACCGGCTACATATTGGCATGCAAGGAAGTGCGTCCATATTACAGGCAAAAAAAATGATTCTCCCCTGACTGTTGGGACCCACCAGCTACATCTTCGCACGCAAGGAAGTGCCTGAGAGTTGGGACCTGAAGGAAATATGCCCTAGAGGCAATAATAAAGTTATTATTTATTTCCTTATTTCATGATAAATGTTTATCATTCATGCTATAATTGTATTAACCGGAAACATGATACATGTGTGAATGCATAGACAAAACAATATGTCACTAGTATGCCTCTACTAGACTAGCTTGTTAATCAAAAGATGGTTATGTTTCCTGACCATGAACAAAGAGTTGTTATTTGATTAACGAGGTCACATCATTAGTAGAATGATCTGATTGACATGACCCATTCCATTAGCTTAGCACGCGATCGTTTAGTATGTTGCTACTGCTTTTATCCATGACTTATACATGTTCCTGTAACTATGAGATTATGCAACTCCGTTTACGGAGGAACACTTTGGTGCTACCAAACGTCACAACGTAATCGGGTGATTATAAAGGAGTACTACAGTGTCTCCAAAGGCAGATGTTGGGTTGGCGATTTCGAGATTAGGTTTTGTCACTCCGATTGTCGGAGAGGTATCTCTGGGCCCTCTCGGTAATACACATCACTGAAGCCTTGCAAGCATTACAACTAATGAGTTAGCTGTGAGATGATGTATTACGGAACGAGTAAAGAGACTTGCCGGTAACGAGATTGAACTAGGTATTGGATACCGACGATCGAATCTCGGACAAGTAACATACCGATGACAAAGGGAACAAAGTATGTTGTTATGCGGTCTGACCGATAAAGATCTTCGTAGAATATGTAGGAACCAATATGGGCATCCAGGTCCCGCTGTTGGTTATTGACCGGGGACGTGTCTCGGTCATGTCTACATTGTTCTGGAACCGTAGGGTCCGCACGCTTAAGGTTTCGATGATGCTTATTATGAGTTTATGTATTTTGATGTACCAAGAAGTTCGAGTCCCGTTGTGATCACGGACATGACGAGGAGTCTCGAAATGGTCGAGACATAAAGATTGATATATTGGAAGCCTATATTTGAGTTCGAATGGTTCCGGTGAAATCGAAATTTATCGGAGTACCGGAGGTTACCGAACCCCCGGGAACTAAATGGGCCTTAGTGGGCCTCGAGGGAGAAGAGGAGGGCCGGCCAGGCAGGTCAGCCTCTCCCCTAGTCCGAATAGGACAGGAGGGGGGGCGCCCCCTTCCCTCTTCCCCTCCCCCAATCCTACTCCAACTAGGGGGGAGTCCTACTCCGGTGGGAGTAGGACTCCTCCGCGCCTCCCCTTGGGCCGCCGCACCTCCCCCTCCTCCTTATATACGGGGCAGGGGGCACCCTAGGACACACAAGTTTGATCTACGGATCGTTCCTTAGCCGTGTGCGGTGCCCCCCTCCACCATATTCCACCTCGGTCATATCGTCAAGCTTAGGCGAAGCCTGCGCCGGTAAAACATCAAGATCGTCACCACGCCGTCTTGTGACGAACTCTCCTCGACACTCGGCTGGATCGAGTACGAGGGACGTCATCGAGCTGTACGTGTGTCAAGAACTCGGGGGCGCCGGAGTAACGGCGCCGGGATCGGTCGGATCGCGAGGAGAACGTACGACTACTTCCTCTATGTTGTGATCGCTTCCGCTTCGGGTCTACGAGGGTACGTAGACAACACTCCCCCTCTCGTTGCTATGCATCACCATGATCTTGCGTGTGCGTAGGAATTTTTTTTGAAATTACTACGTTCCCCAACAGTGGCATCCGAGCCTAGGTTTTTATGGTTTGATGTTTTGCACGAGTAGAACACAAGTGAGTTGTGGGCGATACAAGTCATACTACCTACCAGATGTCATACTTTGGTTCAGGGTATTGTGAGATGAAGCGCCTGCACCGACATTACGCCAGACGCTTACGCGAGACTGGTTTCACCGCCACGAGCACTCGTTGCTTAAAGGTGACCGTGGGTGTCTGCTCTCTCACTTTAGTTGAACTGAGTGTAGCTACGCCCGGTCCTTGAGAAGGTTAAAACGGAGTCTATTTGACGAAGTATCATTGTGGTTTTGATGCGAGGTGAGATTGGTTCTTGCTTAAGCCCGTAGCAGCCACGTAAAATTTGCAACAACAAAGTAGAGGACGCCTAACTTGTTTTTGCAGGGCATGTTGTGATGTGATATGGTCAAGACGTGATGCTATATTTTATTGTATGAGATGATCATGTTTTGTAACCGGTTATCGGCAATCGGCTGGAGCCATATGGTTGTCGCTTATTGTATGCAATGCAATGCTTCGTAATGCTTTACTTTATCACTAAGCGGTAGCGATAGTCGAGAAGCATAAGATTGGCGAGTCGACAACGATGCTACGATGAAGATCAAGGTGTCGCGCCGGTGACGATGGTGATCATGGTGGTGCTGCAGAGATGGAGATCACGAAGCACAAGATGATGATGACCATATCATATCACTTATATTGATTTGCATGTGATGTTTATCCTTTATGCATCTTATCTTGCTTTGATTGACGGTAGCATTATAAGATGATCTCTCACTAAATTATCAAGAAGTGTTCTCCCGAGTATGCACCGCTGCCAAAGTTCGTCGTGCCCGCACACCACGTGATGATCGGGTGTGATAAGCTCTCGTCCATCTACAACGGGTGCAAGCCAGTTTTGCACACGCAGAATACTCGGGTTATACTTGACGAGCCTAGCATATGCAGATATGGCCTCGAAACACGGAGACCGAAAGGTCGAGCGTGAATCATATAGTAGATATGATCAACATAAGATGTTCACCATTGAAAACTACTCCATTTCACGTGATGATCGGTTATGGTTTAGTTGATTTGGATCACGTGATCACTTAAGATGACTAGAGGATGTCTGTCTAAGTGGGAGTTCTTAAGTAATATGATTAATTGAACTTAAATTTATCATGAACTTAGTACCTGATAGTATCTTTCTTATTTATGTTTGTTTGTAGATAGATGGCTCGTCTTTGTTGTTCCGTTGAATTTTAATGCGTTCCTTGAGAAAGCAAAGTTGAAAGATGATGGTAGCAATTACACGGACTGGGTCCGTAACTTGAGGATTATCCTCATTGCTGCACGTAAGAGTTACGCCCCGATGCACCGCTGGGTGCGAGCCTTCTTTTGGAGCAACACCAGATGTTATGAACGTCTGGCGAGCAAAGTGATGACTACTCTATAGTTCATGTGCCATGCTTTACGGCTTAGAACCGGGACTTCAACGACGTTTTGAACGTCATGGAGCATATGAGATGTTCCAGAGTTGAAGTTGATATTCCAACAGTAATGCCCGGATTGAGAGATATGAAGTCTCCAATAAGTTCTATAGCTGCAAGATGGAGGAGAATAGTTCATTAGTGAGCACATACTCGTAATGTCCGGGTACTACAATCACTTGACACAATTGGGAGTTAATCTTCCGGATGATTGTGTCATTGATGTAATTCTTCAATCACCGCCACCAAGCTACAAAGGCTTCGTGATGAACTATAATATGCAAGGGTTAGTAAAGACTATACCGAGCTCTTCGCAATGCTAAAGGCTGCGAGGTAGAAATCAAGAAGGAGCATCAAGTGTTGATGGTCAATAAGACCACTAGTTTCAAGAAGAAAGGTAAAGGGAAGAAGAAGGAACTTCAAGAAGAACAGCAAGCAAGTTGCTGCTCAGAGAAGAAACCCAAGTCTGGACCTAAGCCTAAAACTGAGTGCTTCTACCGCAAGCGATCGTCATTTGAAGCGGAACTGCCCCAAGTATTTGGCGGATAAGAAGGATGGCAAGGTGAACAAAGGTATATGTGATATACATGTTATTGATGTGTACCTTACTAGAGCTCGCAGAGCACTGGTATTTGATACTGGTTCTGCTAATATTTGCAACTCAAACAGGGACTACGGATTGCTTAACACCGGCAAAGGATGAGGTGACGATGCGCGTGGGAAATGGTTCCAAAGTCGATGTGATCGCGGTCGGCACGCTACCTCTACATCTACCTTCGGATTAGTTTTAGACCTAAATAATTGTTATTTGGTGCTGCGTTGAGCATGAACATTATATCTGGATCTTGTTTGATGCGAGACGGTTATTCATTTAAATCGAGAGAATAATGGTTGTTCTATTTATATGAGTAATATCTTTATGGTCATGCACCCTTGAGGAATGCTCTATTTTGATGAATCTCGATAGTAGTGATACACATATTCATAATGTTGAAGCCAAAAGATGCAGAGTTGATAATGATAGTGCAACTTATTTGTGGCACTGCCGCTTAGGTCATATCGATGTAAAGCGCATGAAGAAACTCTATATTGATGGACTTTTGGAGTCACTTGATTATGAATCACTTGGCACTTGCGAACCGTGCCTCATGGGCAAGATGACTAGAACCCGCTTCTCGGTACTATGGAGAGAGCAACAGATTTGTTGGAAATCATACATACGTATGTATGTGGTCCAATGAATGTTGAGGCTCGTGGCGGATATCGTTATTTTCTCACCTTCACAGATGACTTAAGCGGATATGGGTATATCTACTTAATGAAACATAAGTCTGAAACATTTGAAAAGTTCAAAGAATTTCAGAGTGAAGTTGAAAATCATCGTAACAAGAAAATTAAATTTCTACGATCTGATCGTGGAGGTGAATATTTGAGTTACGAGTTTGGTCTACATTTGAAACAATGCGGAATAGTTTCACAACTCACGCCACCCGAACACCACAGCGTAATGGTGTGTCCGAACGTCAGAATCGCACTTTACTAGATATGGTGCGATCTATGATGTCTCTTACAGATTTACCGCTATCATTTTGGGGTTATGCTCTAGAGACGGCGATTCACACTGAATAGAACACCGTCGAAATCCGCTGAGACGACACCTTATGAACTGTGGTTTGGCAAGAAACCAAAGTTGTCGTTTCTTAAAGTTTGGGGATGCGATGCTTATGTGAAAAAGCTTCAACCCGATAAGCTCGAACCTAAATCGAGAAATGTGTCTTCATAGGATACCCAAAGGAGACAGTTGGGTACACCTTCTATCACAGATCCAAGGCAAGACATTCGTTGCTAAGAATGGATCCTTTCTAGAGAAGGAGTTTCTCTCGAAAGAAGTGAGTGGGAGGAAAGTAGAACTTGATGAGGTAATAGTACCTTCTCCTTACTTGAAAGTAGTTTGTCGCAGAAACCGATTTCGAGACATCTACACCAAGTAGTGAGGAAGTTGATGATGTTGATCATGAAACTTCAGATCAAGTTACTGCAGACCTCGTAGATCAACCAGAGTAAGATCCGCACTGTGAGTGGTACAGTAATCCTGTTCGAAATCATGCTACTAGATCATGATGAACCTACGAACTATGAAGAAGCGATGGTGAGCCCAGATTCCGCAAAATGGCTTGAGGCCATGAAATCGAGATGGGATCCATGTATGAAAACAAAGTATGGACTTTGGTTGACTTGCCCGAGGGTAGGCAAGCAATAGAAAACAAGTGGATCTTCAAGAAGAAGACCGATCTTGACGGTAATGTTATCGTTTACAAAGCTCGACTTGTCGCAAAGGGTTTTCGACAAGTTCAAGGGATTGACTACGATGAGACCTTCTCACCAGTGGCGATGCTTAAGTCCGTCCGAATCATGTTAGCAATTGCCGCATTTTATGATTATGAAATT
Source organism: Aegilops speltoides (assembly GCA_021437245.1). Classification (NCBI taxonomy): domain Eukaryota; kingdom Viridiplantae; phylum Streptophyta; class Magnoliopsida; order Poales; family Poaceae; genus Aegilops; species Aegilops speltoides. The sequence goes on along the minus strand of CM038147.1, from coordinate 361,603,691 downwards.
TGGCAAATGGATGTAAAGACTGCATTCTGAATGGATTTCGAAGAAGAGTTGTATATGATGCAACCGAAGGTTTTATCGATCCAAAGGAGCTAACAAAGTATGCAAGCTCCAATGATCCATTTATGGACTGGTGCAAGCATCTCGAGTTGGAATAAACGCTTTGATAGTGTGATCAAAGCATTTGGGTTTGTATGCACTTTTGGAGAAGCCTTGATTTACAAGAAAGTGAGTGGGAGCTCTGTAGCATTTCTGATATTATATGTAGATGACATATTGCTGATCGGAAATAATATAGAATTTCTGGATATCATAAAGGGATACTTGAATAAGAGTTTTTCAATGAAAGACCTCGGTGAAGCTGCTTACATATTGGGCATTAAGATCTATAGAGATAGATCAAGACGCTTAATTGGACTTTCACAAAGCACATACCTTGACAAAATTTTGAAGAAGTTCAAAATGGATCAAGCAAAGAAAGGGTTCTTGCCTGTATTACAAGGTGTGAAGTTGAGTAAGACTCAATGCCCGACCACTGCAGAAGATAGAGAGAAAATGAAAGATGTTTCCCTATGCTTCAGCCATAGGCTCTATCATGTATGCAATGCTGTGTACCTGACACTGATGTGTGCCTTGCTATAAGTTTAGCAGGAGGTACCAAAGTAATCCAGAGTGGATCATCGACAGCGGTCAAGAACATCTGAAATACCGAAAAGGACTAAGGATATGTTTCTCAGATATGGAGGTGACAAAGAGCTCATCGAACGGTTACGTTGATGCAAGCTTTGACACCGATCCGGACGATTCTAAATCGCAGACCGGATACGTATTTACACTAAACGGAGGAGCTGTCGGTTGGTGCAGTTCTAAACAAAGCGTCGTGAAGGGATCTACATGTGAAGCGGAGTACATAGCAGCTTCGAAGCAGCTAATGAAGGAGTCTGGATGAAGGAGTTCATATCCGATCTAGGTGTCATACCTAGTGCATCGGGTCCAATGAAAATCTTCGTGACAATATCGGAGCAATTGCCTTAGCGAAGAATCCAGATTTCACAAGAGGACCATGCACATCAAGAGACGCTTCAATTCCATCCGGACTTAGTCCGTGGGAGACATAGAGATTTGCAAGATACATACGGATCTGAATGTTGCGCACCCGCTGACTAAGCCTCTTCCACGAGCAAAACATGATCAGCACCAAGACTCCATGGGTGTTAGAATCATTACTATGTAATCTAGATTATTGACTCTAGTGCAAGTGGGAGATCAAGGAAATATGCCCTAGAGGCAATAATAAAGTTATTATTTATTTCCTTATTTCATGATAAATGTTTATCATTCATGCTATAATTGTATTAAACGGAAACATGATACATGTGTGAATGCATAGACAAAACAATATGTCACTAGTATGCCTCTACTAGACTAGCTTGTTAATCAAAAGATGGTTATGTTTCCTGACCATGAACAAAGAGTTGTTATTTGATTAACGAGGTCACATCATTAGTAGAATGATCTGATTGACATGACCCATTCCATTAGCTAAGCACACGATCGTTTAGTATGTTGCTACTGCTTTTATCCATGACTTATACATGTTCCTGTAACTATGAGATTATGCAACTCCGCTTACGGAGGAACACTTTGGTGCTACCAAACGTCACAACGTAATCGGGTGATTATAAAGGAGTACTACAGTGTCTCCAAAGGCGATGTTGGGTTGGCGATTTCGAGATTAGGTTTTGTCACTCCGATTGTCGGAGAGGTATCTCTGGGCCCTCTCGGTAATACACATCACTCGAAGCCTTGCAAGCATTACAACTAATGAGTTAGCTGTGAGATGATGTATTACGGAACGAGTAAAGAGACTTGCGGTAACGAGATTGAACTAGGTATTGATACCGACGATCGAATCTCGGACAAGTAACATACCGATGACAAAGGAACAAAGTATGTTGTTATGCGGTCCGACCGATAAAGATCTTCGAGAATATGTAGGAACCAATATGGGCATCCAGGTCCCGCTGTTGGTTATTGACCGGGACGTGTCTCGGTCATGTCTACATTGTTCTCGAACCATAGGGTCCGCACGCTTAAGGTTTCGATGCTTATTATGAGTTTATGTATTTTGATGTACCGAAGAAGTTCGAGTCCGGATGTGATCACGGACATGACGAGGAGTCTCGAAATGGTCGAGACATAAAGATTGATATATTGAAGCCTATATTTGAGTTCGAATGGTTCCGGGTGAAATCGAATTTATCGAGTACCGGAGGTTACCGAACCCCGGGAACTAAATGGGCCTTAGTGGGCCTCGAGGGAGAAGAGGAGGGCCGGCCAGGGCAGGCCGCGCCCCCTCCCCCCCTAGTCCGAATAGGACAAGGAGGGGGCGCCCCTTCCCTCTTCCCCCTCCCCCAATCCTACTCCAACTAGGAAAGGGGGGAGTCCTACTCCCGGTGGGAGTAGGACTCCTCCGGCGCGCCTCCCTTGGGCCGGCCGCACCTCCCCCTCCCTCCTTTATATACGGGGGCAGGGGGCACCCTAGGACACACAAGTTTGATCTACGGATCGTTCCTTAGCCGTGTGCGGTGCCCCCCTCCACCATATTCCACCTCAGTCATATCGTCGTGAAGCTTAGCGGCCCCGCGCCGTAAAACATCAAGATCATCACCACGCCGTCGTCCGACGAACTCTCCTCGACACTCGGCTGGATCGAGTACGAGGGACGCCATCGAGCTGTACGTGTGTCAAGAACTCGGGCGCCGGAGTAACGGCGCCGGATCGGTCGGATCGCGAGGAGAACGTACGACTACTTCCTCTATGTTGTGATCGCTTCCGCTTCGGGTCTACGAGGGTACGTAGACAACACTCTCCCCTCTCGTTGCTATGCATCACCATGATCTTGCGTGTGCGTAGGAATTTTTTTTTGAAATTACTACGTTCCCCAACAGGACCCACTTGGTCAAAGCGTATGTAGCGTTGTCATTCTGGTCGCGAACGTGTACGTACATACTGGTCGATGTAGACGCGCACGTGTCGTAGTAGAGTCGCACATGTAGCATGTACACGTACGTACAACGGCTAGGGTGCAAGAAAGTAAATACGGCCACGTACGTACATACGGCCGGGGTCTCGAACGCCTACTCGCGCATATGTATGGCCAGGGCTCATGTACATGGTTGGGTCGGAACAGAGAAACTGCATCGTCGTCGTGTTCATGAGGAGCCAACCGGCTGGGTCAGAACAGAATGCGTCATCGTGTTCATCGGGAGGGCTTGGATGGAACAGCCGATGGAAATGAGGCCTGGTGTACTGCAGAACGGAGGAAACGACCTTGTGTTCGACCGGCCATGGTTAAAACGGGATCTTGTTCATCGGGAGGGGTCTGGCGTACCGCGAAACAGAGGAAACGGACTTCTGTTGGACCTCCTACGGTCGAAACGGGGTCCTGTTGATCAGGAGGGGTGTGCCGTACCGCAAAACAGAGGAAACAGACTTGTGTTGGAGCGCTACGGTCGAAACGGGGGTCCTGTTCATCATGAGGGGTGTGTTGTACCGCAAAACAAGACTCCATGGGATACTGTTCATCTCCACCGTCGACCTCCTCCAGCCTCCACGGGCTACTGTTCATCCACCACCGACCTCCTCCAGCCTCCACCTGTGACTGTTCATCCACGAGCTCCTGTTCATCCCGCCTCCACTGCGCGCTCCTCCGTCGGCTACTATTCAACCAGCCCTCTCCATGGGGTCCTGTTCAACCACCCCTCCAGCCCTCCACCATCTACTATTCAACCAGCCCTCCACGGGGTCGTCCTGTTCATCCAGCCCTCCACGGGGTCCTGTTGATCCAGCACCAACCGGCTCGATCGGGGTCTTGTTCGTCTAGGGGCAACACCACGGGGTCCTGTTCATCCACCCCCACTGGGAACTGTTCATCCAAACTCCCCAACAATGCTCATTGTTCATTAAGGGAAGGAGACAGCAGGGTTCGATCGGCTTCAGTTAGCAGCAGTAGCGAAGGAAGCACTCGGGGTTTAGGAACATAGCTACTGCAATTGCTCGTGTTTAGTTAGAGCCCAACGCCTCTCTCGGGTTCATTTAGAGCCCAACGCCTCACACACACGCGCGTACGAGTACAAGAGAAACACGCATCGCTCGGCCCCCGACCACCCATCGTAACCGGGAACTCCCCAAAATTTTCCTCGCCCTCGCTTCTACCACGGTTTTTTCCATCATGGACGGCCCAAAGAATTTCATGTAGCTGCGTCTCAGCCCCGCCCTGGACAAAAAGCCCATTTTCTTTCATGATTTTTTGTCATGGAAGTAGGAGCCCACCACATCTATGATGATACCGGGTTTTGTCACAATTATCGTTATAGAAGTGTCATAAGTATGACAGAAAAAAAATCGTTCGACCCAAAATGTCACGGATGTGTATTTTTTTGTAGTGTTTGATGGGATGGTGATGACTCCTAGTGGCCCAGGCATCTTTAAGGTGTTGTGGGCATAGTGGGATGCTGCCATGAACTTAGCCAGGGTTGGGCGTCAAAGAATCCCGTTGTACGACAGGGGGAGATGAACCACATCAAACACAATCTTCTCAGTCTGGTAGTTTAGTTCTCCCCCAAACGTTACCGGCAACATGATCTTTCCTTAGGATGGATCCTGCCTGGATTAATTTCTTGAAACATGCCAGTAACCGCTAGCTCTTCTTCTCCTATCTGAAGCCTGCTGATGACTGCCGGGGAAATCAAATTCATCCTGGCCCCGCCATCCACCAGCATCTTTGTGACCTTGAGGTCGCGATCGTTGGGCATACCAACAATGGCAAACATCCTACCACGGTGGTACGGCTAGGATGATGCTCCTCGTCAAAGATGATGGGTGTACGGGACCATTTGAGCGGCTTCTGGGCCTCTGGTGCTGGTTCCGCGGCATTGACATCTCGCGCCCATCGTTTAAGCTGGCGGTGAGAAGTGTGCAAAGATGCACCTCCGTCAATGCACATGGCGTTTGTGGCCTTCTGAAACTCTTGCTCACTGGTTTCCTCTTCATCCCCTCCATCACTCTCATCATCACAGGTTTCCTTCTCTCGTCCCTTGGCAGGCTTTCCTTGGTTCCGATGGGGTTTGCCAGGGCAGTTTGCTTCACCACCTCAGCCCTTACCGCCAGCGACATTCTGACCTTTCTCCTTATCACGCTTCTTTTACTCTGCTTTCTGCTTCTTGACAAGCTGCTCAACTTGGTAACAGTCTTGAAGGTCGTGGTCCTTGGTCCGATGAATCTTGCAGTACGGCTCATCGCCTTTCCAAACCTTCTCGGCAGCAGCGGCTTCCCGGCAGTTAGCGCACGCAACAACTTCCTTGCCGTGGGCCTCAGATTTGGCCTTCTTGCCGGTACTAGGCGTGCCCGATCCTTCAGTAGTCATCACTGCCTTATCTCTCCGCTTCTTACTACGCTTCTTGCCTCTCTTTTGACTGGTTGATTCATCACCATCCTCCGAATAAACATTTACACAATCTTCCTCTCTTGGCAATTTCCTTCCTTCCTCCATCCAAGCACACTTATCTACTAATGTGTAAAGCTCCTTCACAGTCTTGGGCAACCGCACGTTCATCTTAGACCGAATTCGGCGGTTGCGCACATTGGACTGTAAGGCAGCTATAACGGCTGTCGGATGGATATTTGGAATATTTCTATGAACTTTGTTGAATCTCTATAAATACTTACGGAGAGTTTCTCCTTCCTTCTGCTGGAGAAGCTGCAAGTCCCTGGGCCTGCTGGGCTCTTGGTGGTCACATGTGAGGCACTGACGAACTCGTGGGACAAGTCTGCCCATGATGAAATGGAGTTTTCCGGTAGGTGCATCAGCCATGACCTCACATTGGACTTGAGGGCCAAATCGAAGTAGTTGGCGGACATCTTGTCATCTCTTCCCCTGGCAGCCTGAACAACGATGGTGTAGATGCTCAGGGATTCTGTTGGGTTTAGCCTCCCGTCGTACTTCTCAGGTATCTCTGGCTTGAACGTGCGAACGGACGACCAACAGACTTGCCGCAGCTCTCATGTAAAGGCAGGGCAGCCAACCTCGAAAGGTAGGCACCCGCCAACACCGAGCGCAGGCTCATCGACGTCAAGACCGTTGCACCCGTCGGGCCTTGTGGAGGTCGTCGTAGCGTGGATCAACGACGACGCGCGCATCCCTCCTTCGCCTATCCTCCGGGGCTCGACGTTGGCCTGGATGTTCTCGAGGGCCAGAAGAGGCCATCGAGACGCCGTCGGGGTCTTGATTTGGTCGTGCTTGCACTGGCTGCCGTGGCGGGGACTGCACCGTGGGGATGGCCCCCTCAATACGGGCAGCAGCGTGAGCTGCTATTGTCGCTTGGGGAGACTGTGGTAGGCCAGCTCGCCGTGAACCCCCAGCTTTGGCGAAGCTGATCAGGCTTTGGATGGTGGATCGCCATTCATCCATCTGCTCGGCTGCTGGCGGAAACCTCAACAACAGCTGTGCCCATGCCATGGCTTTCGAAGCTGTACTTGGCATGGATGATGATGAAGTCGACTGTACCGTCGCTCGGCTCTTGACGGTGCCAGCGGCGGTAGTACTGCGCCCCTGCTGTTGTTGCGGGGCGACCACCTAGAGGTGGTGCGGCGATGGTGCTCGAGGGCCAGTGGCTCCGTCGGGCGCAGCGGCTTGGCTGGCCCATCCCGAGGGAGGTGCACGCACTGGGACCGCACCCATGGTGGGGGTGGCCGGAGGGCGGCGGTTCTCCCCGGTCCGAGCGTCGTTGTTGTGGTTATGCTCATTGGCGGGAGAGAGGGGCGCAGATGGAGTGACCCCCTCACCCGTACCTTGGGGAACATGGCCGTCGGGGTGTTGCTGATGCTGTTCCCTTTTGGTGCCTCCCGCTCCTGCATCGGCTGCGGGGGAAGCGGTGACGGCGCCGCCTGCTCCGACCACTTCCCCAGCAGCGTCCGCGTCCTCGTGTGCCCCCGCACCCTCCGCAGCGTTGGAGGCCGCGGGCAGCGGAGCCTTCGAGGTGGATGGGTGAGCTGCAGGACCGGATTTCTTCTTGGGCGCCATTGCCTATGGCGTCGTCGAAGATGAAGATGGTGATGAAGATGACGCGCACCGCACACGTCTTCAGGTTCGCACGAGCAAGCCCCCTACCTGGCATGCCAAAGATATCGCGGGAAACCACGGCCACCTATGGGGCCAGGAAGCCCCTTGCTAGTTTGGCAGGGGACGTCGCATTGCACAAAGAGCAGACGAACGTGTGGCAGCATGGCAGAGATCACGCGGGCAGTGTTACCCAGGTTCGGGCCACCGTGAGGCGTAAAATCCTACTCCTGTTTTGGTGGATTGATATGGGGGTATCCAGACTCGCATGCCTGCGGCCCACCGCATGGCCCCATCGACGGCCTGGTATGGCCCAGCTTCAGCATCAACGACTAAAGACCCTCGCGAGGGGCCAAGCCTTGCGAGGCGGACGACACCAAGACCCCCAAGGGGATTGGCCTCCTCAGGCTGGCTCCCAAGGGGCGGAGAGTTCTATGCAAGGTGCAACTCACGAGGCTCAGCTGACATGAGCCATGACGACCAAGGCCAGGAGGGCGCCAGGTGGGTGCCAGCGGGCGCAGAGCGCCAGTTTCCTCTTTGGTGCAAGTAAGGCAAGCCACAGGCGCGAAGTCCCGAGGAACCAGCCAAAGGTTTCCATTCTGGTGCAACAAGACCAAGACCGCCAGGACAGCATGACGGAGGTCATCACCGAGCCCACCACAGCGTCACGACTAGAGGCTTTTCGCATGCGAAGACCACTTATTCAGGATAGGATGTACTACTTGTCCCCTTTCAAATCTGGCTATTGTGGGAGCCCTTTCCGCCAACATTTGGGAAGAGGACCAAGGCTATGATAAATAGGACTTAGCGACCACCATAGAGGGGGACGAATAGATCAGATCCATTCTCACCCATCCACCTCACCAGCTCTCTTGAGCTCAAGAACACCTCACCTCCTGAGGCCAGTTCATCCACTGTACTAGTTCATCCTCAGCCCTTTAAGGCAATCCACCAAAACACTGGAGTTGGTTATTACACCGCAAGGTGGCCCGAACTAGGATAAAATGTTGTGTCTCTTTGTCTCTTTGAGCCCGACGCGCTAGGCTTAGAAGGATCTCAAGTAGGCAGGCTGGGTAGGTTGAGATCTCCACACGCAACCTAGAGTTTGAACCTTTCAAGGGTTTGCGGAACCCGTAATCCAACATTTGGCGTGCCAGGTAGGGGTACGTCGGATCTCCTCTTCCATCAACCGGTCCTCCACCGCTCCTCCAACGCTATGGCCGATGCCCCGAGGGCCCACGTCGAGCACTGGGTTGTCCGAGCCTCCTCGACAACGCCCCTCAATGAGGAGGACCTCCACTCCGCTCTGCTCGCGGCCCGCGCTCCGCCTGGGGCAGCTGGTAGCGGGGGGCGCGGGGCGCAGCCTTCCCCTCTGGCGCGGAGCCGCAACTGCGCCGCCGCATGATCTGCAAGCTATGCCGCAACAACCACATCGCACACGCGCAGGGAGCAGGCAAACATGTGGGCTGCAGTCATCGTGGCTCGAGAGCTCTTGAGGTGCAGGCTGCTGGAAAGCGGCTGTGACACCCTGCTTGAGCGGGTTGCCGAGCTGCTGGATGCGGCGTGTAGGGGTGCAGCACCATTCTGCACCCTACCCACGTCGCAGGCTGTGGTAGGGGTGCACGCTCATCCTCCCCATTACCGCGCACCCCCTCCCAGGGCCCCTGAAGAGCCTCTCGGTGTCGGCCAGCCTCACGGTGCAGCCCGCACACCTCCAAACATGCCCAGGGGCCATGCTGGGGCGCCGGCCCCTGGTCGTTAGGACCAGAGGGCGACCGGAGAAGGCGGGAACGTGAGGCAGCCGGGCAGCGACTCTGGCGCAGCCAGCCCGGAAGCCTACGTGCCCGTTGCGGTGGACCTGAGGCACGCGCAGGGAGAGGGCCCCGGGCGATCCCCCACGCCAGTCTCTGTGCTAGATGTACATGAAGCCGAGACCCTTTACGAGTCGCTGCCGAGCCCCGCCAATGTCTCCAATGGCAACAACCTCTGGGTACAGCTAATGCCATAGGGGCACGCTTACGTTGACCATGGATCACAGGTGAACCAGGGCGCAGCTACCATCAGGACTCTCAGGATGGCGGATCCACTGCAGGAGCGCAAAGGGCATTGGGAGCAGCGCGGGGGGAGCCCGGGGGCAGGGCCTTCCCCGCACTGCGCGGAGCACGATCCTGCTTGGAGGTAGGTTCCCCACCAGGGAAGGCGTCGGCGAGCCCTTCCTCCTGGTGGGGGGCCTACGGTTGCCGAGGATGCTGCTAGCGTCCCCCTTACCCCTTGGTCTTGTCCTGGTTTCCGGTCTCCCCAATGGTGGTCGGGGCGGCGCAGGGCGGGGTCCTCATGGGGCAACATGAAGCAAGGCTCTGGCCTATGAAGGTCTCCGCTTGTGACACTCTCACGTAATAATGAGTGGGGCCGTACATGCCCCGGAGTCTCCTGAGCGCCCCCGTGGGGCCTCACGGGGCTCCCACCCATGTCCTAGTGGAAGCACCAGGCTCCGCACTGGCCGTCGACACTGTCCCGCAATGACTATGCCCAGCCAGTGGAAGCACTTAGCTCCGCGCTGGTGAGAAGACTTGAAGACTAGCTAGGTGCTGGACGTGGCCATTTGCTTTGCCTCCTTTTTTGTACTCGTTCGTCGGCTTTTTGGAGTGAACTTGGTTCTCGTGCATTTAAAAAATGGGGGGAGTTTTCCTTGTCTTGCATCGCTCTCTCGCTTTCTGGTCTTGCATTTTTCCGGAGCTCGTGCCTACTGCCCTGCCCCCGAGCGCCTCGCAAGCGGGGGCTGGGTGCGGTGCACGCGTGTCCGTATTGACTGCTTTCCTCCTTGGCGGCTCAAGGATACGGCTGCCACGCGCGCCCACCACACCGTGATCCGGCAGTTGGCTCCTCGCGAAGCACTCCAGGACAGGTCAACGGGCTGCTCGCAAGAGCCAGACCCTCACAAGCCCGCAGCGGGCACGCCTCGGGAGGACAAATGTTTCTGCAGCGTCAGGGCTTGCTCGAGACCCGCGAAGCCAAAGATAAGTCATGACCAACATCCCGCCTAAGGCTGCAGACCTAAGGGGTCGCTCCATGGCATCATTTCAAGGCATTTCACAATTATATACATCAGAAGGGGCCCCCTTTCAAAATGCTCCCACAAGGGAACTTTCAAGTTTGGTCATGCAGGTTAAAGCAAATCGGAGTACACGTGATGCGGAGCATCCCACGTTCATCCCCATGTACACTCCGACTACTCTCCAAGCCCCAAGAGGACATATGACGAGACCTCGAACATACGCCATTGGACACAAGGTGAATTCACTCCTCTTCGAACCGCCACTTTCCGCATATGAGACACGGCTACTACCTCATGCATGGACCTTGCATACACTCAGGTACAACCAAGATGACCATGGAGAATCCAAGGACCAAGGCCAAGCATGGAAGAGAAGACGGAAGAAAGGAGAAGAAGAATACGGAGCGGTTGTTGAATCAGGCGGACGTCCGGACCGCCGTCCGGATCATCCGGCCCAGCCGGATCATCCGGACTCCGTCCGGATCCTCCGTAATCTGCCCCAAGACAACGAAGGCTTCGCCGGCCGGATCATCCGGGACTCCGTTCGGATCATCCGGACCCCGACGCCCGGATCATCCGGGACCCCGTCCGGATCATCCGGCCTTGCCTACGCACACGACTTGGGCTGAGGCCCGTGTACCCCTTCGCCCCTCACTTACCCCTTCGTGGCTTAGCACTATAAATAGACCTCCTCCTCCCCACTTTGAGGTTTAGCATTGGATTAGCTCATATTTATGTGTGAGAGCCTTTGCTCATCCACCGGTACTTCTCCTCAGAGATCAAGACCTCCGTCTAGGAGAAGATCCATCGGATTCAAGACCCCTATACGGGAAGATCCCCTCGTGGATTCAAGACCTCCTCTCGGAGAAGAACGGTTACCTTTGTATCTTTCCTTTGTTGATTTTGGACCATGTATCACTCGTGCTTCGATGATCTAGACCTTGTGTGATTGATCTCTTGTCGGTTGAGTGTCTCTCTCGTTCTTCCCCGTGATTTCCTCTCGTGCTTCCGCGTGTTCTTCGTGTTTCCCCTGTAGGATCCCCTCCAAACGTGAAAGATCGACGAATTAGGGTTCCACCCTACATCATATGGTATCAGAGCCACGTTGATCACGTTTTTGGAGCCCCTACCCCGTGATTTCTAGCTTGATTTTGTTGATTTCGTCCTAAATCCGAAAATCCCCACCAAAAATAGCCCCAAATTTTTTTGTGATTTGTTGGTCTGATGATGTTTTGTTGATTTTGATCCATGGATTTGCTTGGTTTCAAGTGGATCTAGCATCTCCCCAAGTTTCCCCACCTTCCATCCACGAAATCCCTCAAATTTTGGCCCAAAAATCATCCATTTCCGCCCAAAAAATTCGCCCCCAAGAGCAAATCCCGAGCGGATTGACTTGCCCGGATCATCCGGACCTCACCCGGATCAGCTGGACGCCCCCCCGGACGTCCGGATAAATCGCGCACCCAGAAAACAGAACCAGTGCTGATGAACCCGGATCATCCGGATTTCCTCCCGGATCATCCGGACCTAGCCCGGATCATCCGGACCTCCTCCCGAATCATCCGGTTAACCCTGACACTGACTCGGCTGAAACCTTGTTTTGGCCGTAACTAATTCATCCGAACTCCGATTTTGACGTTCTTTAGCTCGTTTTGAAGCTATTGACATCCCCTATCCCACAAAAATACCACCAACACCATTTGACACCATCAACTTTTCGGAATTTTGGCATCTTTGCCTAGGCCCTCCACCATATCATCCGCATTACCTCCACCGACTTCCGCAACCTAGCCCATTTTGTTCCCCATAGCATTTGAGGTTGTTTGAGTAGTGACTTGAGTCTCCTAAGGTGTTTCGGCTACTTAGGGACGGTTGCTTCTTCATCAACCACCACTACCACCACTTCCGCATAACCTTGCCCACCATACACTTCCGACAACCCAACTTAACCCATTTGTTGTTTGAGCTTGTTCGAGTTGTGGCTTGTGTCTCCTAAGGTGTTTCGGCTACTTAGGGACGGCAACTTCAACTCCGACTCGTGTATAGCCCATCATTCCGTCCGCATTGCCTAGTGCAACACCACCACCGCTTTCCGCTACCACCATTTTGACAATTGTCATTTGAGATTTTGAGTTTGCGGTTTTTCCGTTTCCTAAGGTGTTTCGGCTACTTAGGGACGAGTCTCCATCATCTTGGTATCTACACCAAGAACACCGCCACTCATCATCACAAAGGACGGTAACCTCGACAACACCATTGTATATTCCCTTGCAATTGCATTGTTAACCCCTAGCCCATTTTGCGTCACTTACCTATCGAGACTAGCCATTTGAGTATTGCCGGCAACGTTACTTGTGCACATTAGTGATCCACCATTCCATTGCATACATACCATATCATATTCGTATCATATCATATATTGTGTCACAATATCGTTCCCGCATATACACAATAGCTATCTTGGTTTGTGCATTGTGCATAAGTGGCCATTGAGAAAAAAAGCTTTTAAGCAAAAAGAGAGCAAAGAGCTCGTGAGCAAGTGCCATAGCATCATACCCATTGCACATAAGATTGTCAAATCTACATCATATGATATCATGCTTGAGAGAAACACCGGGAACCATACATACATAGCATACTTGGGATAGAAAGAATATCCATTTTGCATCTTATAGGTTGTGCACAAGTGTCGATTCGCCTATTGAGCAATCGTGCTAGCGTCTCTCTTGAGTTGGGCAACACGAGCGTTTTGGTGGATTCCACATTTTGAGCTCATTCCTTGGTTGCACGACCCCATTTATCTATCCGTGTGTGTGTTTCCGTGTGCCATTCTTTGCTATTGGTCCATTTGTTTCACTTGCGAATTTGTGAATCTTTTTCAACATTATTGACTCTTGCTAACATTTTGCATTAAATTTTTGTGCCACTATCCTCACCGACCTCCACTATAAGCTTTACTTGTGTAGGTGTGAGAATCGACAAGGATCGGTACCAATAGTGCTATTTCATTCTCCACATTTGAGTGAACTTGATTCATCTTCAATTTTGGTCAAAGGTACATTGGTATACGTTCTTCTCTTTCTCCCACTCATATTTGCTCGAGTCTTGTGATGGATAGGCAAGGCATTCCCTCTCCGGTCTACGACAACAACGACGGCGTGAACAAGTACATCTCCAAAGCGTCTATCTTCGATCTACAACGACAAATACAAGGTGCACAATCAAGATTGCGTGAGCGCATCGAGAACATCTCCATCGACATTCGTCACTCCGAAGCAAGGAAAAGGGACTACATCGACAAGAAGCTTGCCGCACATAAAGAGGAGCAAGATGCAAGGATGGAGGAGATTAGAGCCTTGATAAAGTCTTCTTCCCCTTCATCATCCTCAAGACGACGACGGTCAAGCCACAAGTCTTCGGAGCGCGAAAAAGATGCAAGTGCAAATCATCCTCGTCCACATCTACATGGCGATCATCATCACGCTCACGATCCACATCGCCATGAAGGCCAAGTCACCTCAAGCAACATGTGCACGATTTACGATTTAACGACATCTACTTCGAGCTGAAGCACGACAACGACATCATCATCATGAAGATGCTCCACAAGCGCAAATGCACAAGTCCCAACAAGACCTACTTCACGCCAAGTCGAAGCTTCAAGAGCACAAAAGAAGACCGCGAGACGACGACCACCAAGACGGCGCTACGGCTACATCAACCACTTCGGCATCTTCGCCAAGTGTTCTCAAGGCATCTTCGCCTTCGGATGTACGACATCTTCGCCTACTTCCCACGAGTACGCCTACATCGACTTCATCAAGTCCAAGGCGACTACCTACGAGAGAGGGTGACACTTCCATCTTCGAAACCCCCCCAAGGAAGATGGCCGAGCATGGGAAACTCCCTTCGGTCATGGAGACGAGCTATGAGGTGCCACATCATATGGGCCTCCCACACCAAGACGGTGACAAGAAGGTCGAGCAAGGGGCATCCCCTTCGACCACGGCGATAGGAGTTGAGCATGGAGACATTTGCACCAACATCTCTTCGATACCCACATATGTCGAGATGCCCCAAGTGCCATCTGAGGAGAGCCACCACCCCATGAGTGACATGAGTGACTCCACCATACGTGACATTGAGAGCATTTCCTATGAGAGGATGAGTGTGACCACCACTAGCCCCACACATGAGAGAATGCCACACATCCTATGTGAGGTTGAGCGCCATTTGAGTGACTCCACCAGCCATATGAGTGAGAGCATCCTTGAGGGAGTGAGTGAGCCACAACACTTAGAGAGTGAGGTAGTTGACACGGCATGTGAGGCCACTATGATTTCTGACGACTTAACCTCTACTCCTAGTGTGTTTTCTTCTTTGGTGCTAGGTCTCCTACATGACGACACGCCTACCATTGATAAGTCCATACCTCCTATGGAGACGACGATGGCCATGATGGACGATGATGCACCCCCCACATGGTTCCATCAAGATGAAAGATGACAACGAGACGATCTTCAACACCTCACCTACAACACATGAGCGACGCTCTAAAGGTAACATAGGTGATGGTGCTTCTCTTGTCCCACTAGTGGACTCTCTTGATAATAATTGCTCCCATGATGTTGACCCTCCTATTGCCATGCTCCATGCTAGTGAAACTTCTTCATGCCTTGACTTACCCATTTATGATGAATATGATGATGAGCATGTTGAGTTACCTAGTTGTGATGCTATGCTTCATAGGATATCTTGTGAAAATTCTATTAGTCACGTCATGTTTGACAATCCATTGAACTTGTCATATGCTATGAGTGAGATCTCCCATATTGCATCCTTACAATCTCAACATAGTAACTATGCATGCCCCATTAAAATCAATCCCATTTGCACTTATGGCATAGATGACGAGATGATGGTCATTGGCTTATGTTTTTCATGTGATGATATTGCCATGCTTCCTTTACATGATTTTCGCAATTCATCTACTATGCCATGCCATGATCACATTATTCCAAATATGCATTGTTTTGAATGTTGTCAATACTCTCCATGTGATGTCACTACTCATGCTCATGAGGAGACCCCCATAGTTTCCTCATACATATTAGGAGATCTTGATACATTTCATACTTTGCATGATTCCCATGATAGTATGCACCATATGCATTCCATGAATAACAATGATTTAAATATTGCTCATGATGCATTACATCCTTTGAGTCTCCATTATGACATACATCATAACAAACCTATCATGATGGATGACATGTTTCTATATCACGCATCTCATTTATTTGAGAATTGGATATTTGGTAACCAACACAAGCACGTATGCATCATGATGGATGATGTGTACATCTACCACGCACACACAATTTTCCCTTTGCCTTTGTTTTGTGTAGGTACTCATGTATACTGCCGACCTCTCAATCCCAAGAGTTGATTTAAACGAGCTCTTGAGAGCAATGATGACTTGGGATCCCGAGGACTATCCTCACCACCGTCCCCTTCGCGCAAGGACTACGCGCAACTCCTCTACTTGGCTCTCACACGGCTATGGGCCATTTACCACTTGTCACCTTATGCTCATTTTACCGTGTTCACTTTGCATGCTATGCTTGCTTCTATGCCTTTGCCATGCAATTGTGACCCTTGCTTGCATTTACCCATGATGAACCATTATGATATCCCATTGTGTATTTGCATGCTTGGTGGAGATCCTTGTTGCTATTGCCAGGTATATCATGTGCCCCATACTATTGATGCTTGTTGTGTTGGGAGAGTCATGACGCCTTATTGCTATTTACATATGGCTTCTCACCAAGATATTCATGCTATTTTTCTCACATCTTGTTTTTATGCTTGTGCTATGTCATGTGAATTATTCATGCACACTATTTGCACCAATGACATGCTTGCCATGATTCCTTCTAGTATGTTGCATCTTCGCACTACTAGCTTGCTTAACTTGATCGCTATGATTGCTTGCTATGCTGCATCACCCATGTTCCACTATTACTTGCTTTCTTGGGTTGATGACATAGATGTTGATGCCTCTCACTTGATTTGTCATGATCATTGCCTCTTGTCTCCATTAGTTGCATCTCTCATATCACCTTGTATTGAGTGCCAACTTGCTATGCTTATTGATCTTGGAGACTTGGACACTTTACTTGTGATGCATGTTTGTTTGATTGAGCCTATTGCATTTGGTTGTTCTCGCATCATATGCCTACATACTATGCAATACTACCTTGTCATTTCTTATGATGAGCATGATACATACACTTGTTGGGTATCTTACCACACGAATGATCGGTTTTTCCATTTTGCTACCCTCATTTGTTTTTACAAGTGTTTGTCATGTTCTTTCATTTTGAAGGATTTACAAGGCGGGACCACCACGAGACATATTGGTTATGTGAAGGCATACAAGATGCGCGACTCCATCATCCTTGAGACACTCCTAAAGGTGAACTCCTTCTCTTTGAGCCATCCTCAAATACGCTTATTGGATGGGCCACTCTTTCATTATTGTTTCCTTCTTGTTGTCTACATGATACATCTAGTGATCGGAGGAGCGACATTGGAGATTGGCTACATGGACCTTCACATTGAGGAGCACTCACACTTATTGGATGCACCGTCGGAATTCCACTCATGCCTCGACAACGAGCTTTGGTACACCAACACCTCCATATTTGTTGATTGTGCTCATACATGTCATGCTCGATGGACATATCATACTCACCACAAGTTTGCACCCCATGCATGGATTGACTCACATTGTGCTTGCCTTGTTGCATCTATTTCCATGTCATCCATGATATATGAGCTTGTTCATTTCCTTAGCAAATTTGTTGTGATCTTCCTTGATGGCATATTCATACATCATGATCATATTGCCCACCATCAATTGCATGATAACATATACATATTTAGCATCCATTGCCATGTTCATGCTTTTGATGCACCATCCCATTATGACATCATTTTGCACAATGGTAGAATTTGCCGCTTTGTGAACCATGCTCATTATCCCATGAATTCTTTGCATATCATTCTATATCATCTTGATAAGCTTCATGCACTTTGTCACGCAATATCCCTAAGCACGGACTCACACTTAATTGATGGACACTTTGTGTGCGCTAACCATTGTATTTCCAAGTGTACTTTGTGTTTGCTCATTTTGCATGTACCACATACCGGAGACACCTTGGAGTACTTGGATTGTGCAAGACCTTCACCTACGTCCCACTACAAGTCCGTCCACGCCACCCGTTTCCATGGTGATGAGGATCACGATCCGAGGTGGGATCTTTCCCAAGGGGGGGGGATATGATGCGGAGCATCCCACGTCCATCCCCATGTACACTCCGACTACTCTCCAAGCCCCAAGAGGACATATGACGAGACCTCGAACATACGCCATTGGACACAAGGTGAATTCACTCCTCTTCGAACCGTCACTTTCCGCATATGAGACATGGCTACTACCGCATGCATGGACCTTGCATACACTCAGGTACAACCAAGATGACCATGGAGAATCCAAGGACCAAGGCCAAGCATGGAAGAGAAGACGGAAGAAAGGAGAAGAAGAAGACGGAGCGGCTGCTGGAATCAGGCCGGACGTCCGGACCGCCGTCCGGATCATCCGGGCCCAGCCGGATCATCCGGGACTCCGTCCGGATCGTCCAGGTAACTGCGCCGAAGACTACAGAAGGCTTCTGCCGAAGCCGGATCATCCGGGACTCCGTCCGGATCATCCGGACCCCGACGCCCGGATCATCCGGGACCCCGATCGGATCATCCGGCCTTGCCTGCGCGCACGACTTGGGCCGAGGCCCGTGTACCCCTTCGCCCCTCACTTACCCCTTCGTGGCTTAGCACTATAAATAGACCTCCTCCTCCCCACTTTGAGGGTTAGCATTGGATTAGCTCATATTTGTGTGTCAGAGCCTTTGCTCATCCACCGGTACTTCTCCTCGGAGATCAGGACCTCCATCTAGGAGAAGATCCATCGGATTCAAGACCCCTATACGGGAAGATCCCCTCGTGGATTCAAGACCTCCTCTCGGAGAAGAACGGTCACCTTTGTATCTTTCCTTTGTTGATTTTGGACCATGTATCACTCGTGCTTCGATGATCTAGAACTTGTGTGATTGATCTCTTGTCGGTTGAGTGTCTCTCTCGTTCTTCCCCGTGATTTCCTCTCGTGCTTCCGCCTGTTCTTCGTGTTTCCCCCGTAGGATCCCCTCCAAACGTGAAAGATCGACGAATTAGGGTTCCACCCTACATCAACAGGTCTAGCTGTGTGCGCCCTCTTCGTCGCCTTCATCTGCGTTGCTCGTGCCGCCCGAGCCATGGGGATTATCCTCCTCATCACCACTACCCGTGCCACTCACTCCGGCCATGAGCACCGTTGTGTCATCCTTAGAAGCCATCTCCTTCACCAAGGCGTTCACATGGTCATCTACCCACCTGACGAGCCTATCCTGGGTAGCCACGGGCGCGGGGGCTAGCACAACATTGAAGTCAAAATGGAAATCACGATTCAGGAGGTTGCTGAAGACACATGAGAGCGCGCGCCCGAGGAGGCCCCGACTCCTCCCCTCAACAAGCCGGCAAGCCTTCGCGGCCTGATCCTCCAGGTGGGTGACAAAATCAGTGAAGAAGTTGAGATCGCTGGTGTAGTCACTCTCGTGCGGGTGAGGAGCGCTATCGTCACAGATGGCGCCCAAGACACGGTTAGCCCTGACGCACAGGCCCTGGAGCATAGAGCCGTGCTCACATTCCAGCGTCAGGCGGTGACTCTTTTCATTCGCAACCCTCTCCAGGAGGGAGGCGGTTTCCTTGACTTGCTACTGGAGGGAGGATATCTCGGCGTGGGCAGAATTCAAGGCAGATTCGGAAGAGGTCAAAGCTTCTTGGGCGGCATTCCCACGCTGCTCTGCGGACTTCAGCTTTGCCTTCAGGGTGGCGGTCCTGCCCTCAAGCTCGGCCTTGAGCAGCTCCAGATCCAGGCGGTGCCCCTCAGCCAGATCAGCACGCGCCTTTGCCACCCTCTCCTCCCCCTCCAGCTGGACTTGGGCTTCTCGGGCAGTGACGACATCCTCAGCTGCAGCAGCCTCGCGCTCCTCACCTCCAACCTCTCCAATGCCATGTTGTGCTCCATGGCCTCCAACGCCAGGTCATCATGGCGCCTCAGGAGCTCCGCCTCGGCAAGGGGCGCTTCGCCTGGTGAAGTGGCCAGGAGGGCGCGCTGCTCCTCAACTTCTCGCTCAAGGGCAGCATTTGAAGACAGAAGCTCCCGCTCCCGCTCCTCGGCCGCCTCGTGACGGCGGTTGGCGGCTTCGGCCTCCCCCATGGCATGGACGCAAGCCTCTTGAGAAGTCACAAGTGAGGCCACTTCAAGCGCGTGGGCTTGGCCATGCTGAAGTTTCCTGAGGTTGATTGTAACCTTTAGCTACTGCCACTCATGCACCAAGTGGTGGCCCTCCGCTTGGAGCCTGGTGTCGACATTGGCAAGCTCCCAACCAAGCTGGACCATCGCACGCATTGCCTCGCCTAAAAGCTCGAAGCGGACGGCACTGCGCCCGCACGCAAGTGCTAGCGCATCACCAAGGCCTTCTTTAGTCCCAGAGACCGCCGAGGGGGAGTTGGACATTTCACTTGCCCCCGGCCGGGGGCTGGCCGGTGTAGCCCCGCATCCTGAAGACGAAAGCGACCCAAGAGGCACCTGATTGCTGGCAACGACCAGAGGAAGGATTGCCGGTGCGTCCCCCATCCCACAAGCCGAGCAGCGGAGAAAGGAAGCATGAAGCTCGGGCCCTGGGCCCCCTCACGGCACCCCGGCGGCCGGAGTAGGCCCCGTGCCTTGGGCAGAGCCAAGGCACGGGCGGCTGTGTGCTGAAATCAAGCCAGGATCCTTGGAAGCACTCTCCTCCTGATGTTTCGTCATCGCGGGAACACTGCAAGGCCCTAGTCAGGAGAGAGCACGACGCGCAGGAATCAAGAACAAAGGTACTTACTCGTCTGCAGCCACATATCTCCTCAGCTTCAGCGGTCGGCGGGTGCCGCTGCTGCGGCACGGAGATCACTTCCTCTTCAGGAGCGATTCAAGGCTCAGGCGGGGCCGACTGGGCCCCAACGGGCGACCCTCGGGAGGAGGAGCGTTCGGCAAGGCACCCGGGGCGGAGGCCTTAGGAGCGGGAGTGCCTGACGGGGTCTTCAGGACGACGGCTCCTGAGCCGTCGATGGGCGCCTCGCCCGCAGCAGCCACCTCGAAGCCATCACCCCGTGCGTCAGGAGCCTCTGCCACCGGACCGGAGGGTTGGGCCAAACCCGCGGCGGCCCCCTTCTGAGTCTCGGGGGTCCCAGTTTCCCAGGCCCCCAGCGGCGCTAGGTCTCTGGAGGAACCTTCAGCAGCTGCTGGCGGCGAGCGCCCCCTGCTTCCACACTTGGGGCACGCGCAGCAGGATCAAGCAGCAGGGGAACCACGAGGATGGGGTTCTCATGAGGCCCCTCGAGGCCCTCCGGGCGCAACCCCCACTCGTCGAATAGGGTCATCTGTCCCACGAAGATCAGCTTGTTCGAACACTAATAGAGGAAGCAACCATCTCCTGGAAGATCGGTGGGCTTGGATTTGCCCGTCAGGAGCTCAAGCACCATGCTCAAGTTCTCCGAGAGAAGTGATGGCCTCTGCAGCCTCATGGGATCCTCGACGCCGGCAAGGTCCCACATCGGACGAGAATGGCGCTGAAGAGGGGCGACACGCTGCCTGATGAATTCCTTCACCACCATCGGCGTCGTCACCTCCAGCCTCTGCAGCCTCGCCAACCTCTTCTAGACGCAAGTAAGGCACCGGTCGGAGAGCTTCACATGCCCCCAACCGGAGCTGGGCGTGGCCGGTGCCCGAAGAGTCAGGAGTAGGGGGATGCATGTCCCAGTATCCATACGCAGCCACTGCTTCTTGAACCCCTTCGGGGCGGGCAAAAGCTCGAAGTCGATCCCCGAGACGGCGGTCGCGGCCACAGCTTCGAAGGTCACACATCCTGAACATTGGTGAGCATCGACCAGCCGGAGCAAGAAGAAATGGTGAAACAGGGCCACAGAAGGAGTAATGTCGACCATGGCCTGGGAAAGGAAGGTGAAGACAGCGAGGAGGATGACGGAGCGGGGATCCAGATGCAGCAAGTGGATCTGGTAATGTGAAATTACGGCATTGAAGAAGGGAGAGAAGGGGGGAATTGGACCCGCGAAGAGAGCATGGAGATAGATGGGGATCTCGGTGGCGCTCATCTCACCCACAAGCCAAGACACATGACGGATGACCGTCGCCGTCCACTCGTTGGAATCGGCTGCAAAGGCAGGGTGGACCTTGTCCAACCCTTCCTGATTGATCGGCGTCGACCGCTCAAGAGCTGGCTCCAAGGCCGATAGGGGCCTGGCCGGGGCGTTCAGCTTCCCCTTCTTCCTCCTCTAGAGCGGGGCCATGATAGAAGCTAGGAAGGGGGCAAGGTGCTGACGCCGGATTTGTGCGCAGAGCTACAAGACTAGGAGAAGAAGAAACGAAGGCCAAGCGCGACAACCTGCAAGCGCAAGCTGCTCTGGCAATGGGCGACCACTAGGCCTGGCGGATATCAAGGCGGCGTGGGGAAGTGGAGACGCCCATGTCCCATCAATCTCCATGCGTCATCAAGGCCGCAGGCGTTTAGGTCCCGCGGCGCTCCGCACTTGCCCTTTGGCTTCGCCTGGAAGCCAAGTCCGAGCACGCCTTGGGCTCGGGGGCTACTGTCGGTGTTCTGGATATGGGGGTATCCAGACTCGCATGCCTGCGGCCCACCGCGTGGCCCCATCGACGGCTTGGTACGACCCAGCTTCAGCATCAACGACTCAAGACCCTCGCGAGGGGCCAAACCTCGTGAGGCGGATGACACCAAGATCCCCGAGGGAATCAGCCTCCTCAGGCTGGCTCTAGAGGGGCGGAGAGTTCTATACAAGGTGCACCTCACGAGGCTCAGCTGATGTGAACCATGACGACCAAGGCCAGGTGGGCGCCAGCGGGCGTAGAGTGCCAGTTTCCTCTTCGGTGCAAGGGAGGCAAGCCGCAGGCGCGGAGTCCCGAGGAACCAGCCAAAGGTTTCCGTTCTAGTGAAACAAGACCAAGACCACTAGGATGGCAGCACGGAGGTCACCACCGGGCCCACCGCAGCGTCGCGACCATAGGCTTTTCGCACGCGAAGACCACTTTAGTCAGGATAGGATGTACTACTTGTCCCCTTTCAAATCTAGCCGTTGTAGGATCCCTTCCCACCAACATTTGGGAAGAGGACCAAGGCCACTATAAATAGGACTTAGCCACCACCATAGAGGGGGACGAACAGATCGGATCCATTCTCACCCATCCACCTCACCAGCTCTCTTGAGATCAAGAACACCTCACCTCCCGAGGCCAGTTCATCCACTTTACTAGTTCATCCTCAACCCTTTGAGGCAATCCACCAAAACGCTGGAGTAGGGTGTTACACCGTAAGGTGGCCTGAACCAGGATAAACTGCTGTGTCTCTTTGTCTCTTTGAGCCCAACGTGCTAGGCTTAGGAGGATTGCGAGTAGGCAGGCTGGGTAGGTTGAGATCTCCACACGCACGCCAGAGTTCGAACCTTTCAAGGGTTTGTGGAACCTGTAATCCAATAGTGCGTCGTACACTTGCCCGACAAGGGTTGCCTCGGGGTGGCAGTGGCTATGCGCGTATGGGCGTGTGATTAAGCCAACATTCTAACCATCTCTACGGTTGCCATGGGCCTCCTTTTATAGATTAAGGGGACACCATAGTGGCAAAGTAGTCATTATGCATTGATATGATAGCAAACAATGCTATCATACCTAACTCTGCGGGCTGATAGGGTGCATTAAATGCGCCACTTAACGTCACATTGTTGGTTGCCTGGCCAGGCTCATCGGGCTATCTTGCCAGCTTCGCGCCTGCTTGCTTGACACGTCGCAAGACAGGTGTCATCTGTGGGCTTCTCCTGTAGAAAGGAGCTGCCTTGTGGTGGATGGTTGCCACTTAATCTCTTTGCGGCTTGACACCGCACTAATGGACGACGTGGGTCGTGGTGGAGTGGTCGGTGAGGTGATTTTGCCTCCGCGAGCCCCGGCAGGCCTTGTCGGGGCGCCTTGATCAACTGCTTCTAGGGGTGGCCTTGCCCCTTGCCGGGCTCGCCTGCCCGGAAAGGGAGGCCTTTCTCTTGGTGATATCTTGCTTCTCTGGCCTAAGTTGGCGTTTCAATCTTGCTCTCGTGCCTGTGCACAGTCTGGGAACAGACCCAGGGTTATTGCACCAACACGACGGATACGAAGAAAGCTACAACATACATTCAAATTCAATGCAAACCCGGTACAATTTGAAATAACAACAATTAAATTACGGTGAAATCACGCCCTCCAGGTCGTTACGGTGCACACGGTTGGTAAAACACAAACATTTGCGAAATATACCATAATCCGACAGGGTTCACAGAGAGGAAACGTGTGCAAGAATGCACCTAGTTGCCATTTGCAAAGCGTGTGCGATGTCACACAATATCACAAACGGTGCGGGCAAACTAAACGTTTGTGTTAGTTGCCTTATCATACACGATTCACAACCATGAACTGTTTCCGATGAAGTATGCATCGTAAACGTTGCACCACAGAATAGCGTGTGCGATAGTTGTCATGTACGTGATGTTACGACGGCCTGACGTTTCGTAATCCTATCCAACACTCGTACGACGATTAGCTAATCTTCTTAATTAGTTTTTGCATATGGTTTGGGAAAAGCGAATGTGTGTGATTGTATGCTTATCATAAAAGTTCTATAATAGTCAATCGTTTGTGATGGGTCGCGCATGGTAAATGATACGCCTCCGTCATATCTACTTTTCCAAACACTTTTTCCCTTGTTTTGGACTCTAACATGCATGATTTGAATGGAACTAACTCGGACTGACGATGTTTTCAACAGAACTACCATGGTGTTATTTTTGTGCAGAAATAAAAGTTCTCGGAATGACCTGAAAATCCGCGGAGCAACTTTTCAGAATTAATAAAAAATATTGGCGAAAGAATCAACGTTAGGGGCCCACACCCTATCCACGAGGGTGGGGGGCGCGCCCCCTCCCCTAGGGCGCGCCCCCTGCCTCGTGGCCCCCCTGGACGTCCACCGGCCTCAACTCCAACTCCATATATTTGCTTTCGCAGAGAAAAAAAATCGGAGAGAAAGTTTCATCGCATTTTACGATACGGAGCCGACGCCAAGACCTAATCTCTCTTGGGAGGGCTGATCTGGAGTCTGTTCGGGGCTCCGGAGAGGGGGATTCATCGCCGTCATCATCATTAACCATCCTCCATCACCAATTTCATGATGCTCACCGCCGTGCGTGAGTAATTCCATCGTAGGCTTGCTGGACGGTGATGGGTTTGATGAGATTTACCATGTAATCAAGTTAGTTTTGTTAGGGTTTGATCCCTAGTATCCACTATATTCTGAGATTGATGTTGCTATGACTTTGCTATGCTTAATGCTTGTCACTAGGGCCCGAGTGCCATGATTTCAGATCTGAACCTATTATGTTTTCATGAATATATGTGAGTTCTTGATCCTATCTTGAAAGTCTATAGTCACCTATTATGTGTTATGATCCGACAACCCCGAAATGACAATAATCGGGATATTTCTCGGTGATGACCGTAGTTTTAGGAGTTCATGTATTCACTACGTGTTAATGCTTTGTTCCGGTACTCTATTAAAAGGAGGCCTTAATATCCCTTAGTTTCCATTAGGACCCCGCTGCCATGGGAGGGTAGGACAAAAGATGTCATGCAAGTTCTTTTCCATAAGAACGTATGACTATATTCGAAATACATGCCTACATTACATTGATGAACTAGAGCTAGTTCTATGTCACCTAATGTTATAACTATTACATGAGGAATCACATTCGACATAATTATCCATCACTGATCCAATGCCTACGAGCTTTTCACATATTGTTCTTTGCTTATCTACTTTATCGTTGCTGCTGTTACAATTATTACAAAACTGCCACTGTTACTTTTGCTACTATTATCGTTACTTCCATACTACTTTGCTACTAAATACTTTGCTGCAGATATTAAGTTATCCAGGTGTGGTTGAATTGACAACTCAACTGCTAATACTTGAGAATATTCTTTGGCTCCCCTTGTGTCGAATCAATAAATTCGGGTTGAATACTCTACCCTCGAAAACTATTGCGATCCCCCATACTTGTGGGTTATCAACACTATTTTCGGGTGCTGTTGCGAGGGAGCATAGCTCTATTCTTTGAGTCACATGGGATTTATAGCTGCTGATCACTATGAGGAACTTGAAAGACGAAAGAACTAAGATTTATCCCTCAACTACGAGGGGAGGTAAGGAACTGCCATCTAGCTCTGCACTTGATTCTCCTTCTGTTATGAGTAAGCTTGCGACACCTAAACCTGCTTTAGCTATTAATTCTAATATGTTGCATGTTATTGATGATGCCACTTCTACTATGCATGATACTTATGATGAAACTACTTCTATGCTTGATACTACTGTGCCATTAGGTGAATATCTTGATGAACAACTTTCTAGGGTTAGAGAGAATGAAATTCTTGAAACTGATATTATTGAAGATAGTGATGATGAAGGTTCTCCCCCTAAATATGAATTGCCTGTTGTTCCAGAGGGTTATGTTATGGATGAAGAAACTTCTAGAGATTTTCTTGCTTGCAATGATAGATCTGATCTTAAGAAGTTATTAGCTGTCAAATGTAAAACTCAATGCTAGAATGAAATATGACCTCGCTTTTGCTATTTCACCTATTGTTGTTACTGATAAGGATTATGAATTCTCTGTCGATCCTGAGATAATTACTTTGGTTGAATCTGATCCTTTTTATGGCTATGAATCTGAAACTGTTGTGGCACATCTTACTAAGTTAAATGATATAGCCACCCTGTTCACTAATGATGAGAAATCTCGCTACTATTATATCCTTAAGATATTTCTGTTCTCATTAAGGGATGATGCTAAAACTTGGTTTAATTCTCTTGATCCTGGTTGTGTGCGTAGTCCCCAGGATATGATTTATCACTTCTTTGCTAAATATTTCACTGCTCATAAGAAACAAGCTGCCTTAAGGGAAATATATAATTTTGTGCAAATTGAAGAAGAGAGCCTCCCACAAGCTTGGGGGAGGCTTCTGTCGGTGTCAAAACCGGCGGATCTCGAGTAGGGGGTCCCGAACTATGCGTCTAAGGCTAATGGTAACAGGAGGCAGGGGACACGATGTTTACCCAGGTTCGGGCCCTCTCTATGGAGGTAATACCCTACTTCCTGCTTGACTGATCTTGATGATATGAGTATTACAAGAGTTGATCTACGACGAGGTCGTAGAGGCTAAACCCTAGAAGCTAGCATATGATTCTGATTGTTGTTGTCCTACGGACTAAACCCTCCGGTTATATAGACACCGGCGGGGGCTAGGGTTACACAGAGTCGGTTATAGAGAAAGGAATCTACATATCCGAATTGCCAAGCTTGACTTCCACGCAAAGGAGAGTCCCACCCGGACACGGGACGAAGTCTTCAGTCTTGCATCTTCATAGTCCAACAGTCCGACATAAGCATACAGTCCGGCTGTCCAAGGACCCCCTAATCCTGGACTCCCTCAGTAGCCACTGAACCAGGCTTCAATGACGATGAGTCCGGCGCGTAGATTGTCTTTGACATTGCAAGGTGGGTTCCTTCTCCGAATACTCCAAAGAAGATCTTGAACACAAGAATCATGTTCGGCTCTGCAAAACGAATTCCATATACCACCGTAAAGAGCACAATATTCCACGAATCTAATCTGCTGACAACTTTTCCATAGCGTGACATCACGCCGCGGCCCGGTAATTATTCGAACCGTTTTTCTCAACCTGCTACTGCACATCTTGCGAGGCAGTTTCATAGGCACATCTCGTCGAAGCAGAGATCGTGTCACCTTATCACAGGATACTCATCAATACGGGTGTGGGAAAAGCGAGTTTCTAGGGCAAGTGGGGAGGCGCATGGTTTCTACCGCCTTTATAAAGAGATAAGGATTCCCCTTTTTCACCCATGCCTTCTGCTTCCTCTGCTCATCCATTCTCGAGTTCCAACGCCCAAGTTTTCACCTTCTCCGCAAAGCCATTCCAAGCATGTCCGAAGCGGGAGGCAAGTTGATGGCCTCCTCCGTTATGGAGGGAGACATCACGAAGCTTCGGGAGGCCGGATACCTGTCCGCGAACATTGTGCATCGGCTTCCGGCCGAAGGGCAGATCGTCCCTACCCCGAAACCCCAGGAAAGTGTAGTATTCCTCTCTCACTTCGTTCGCGGACTGGGATTCCCCCTCCACCTATTCGTCCGCGGACTTATGTTCTACTACGCGCTGGACTTCCATGACCTCGCCCCCAATTTCATCCTCAACATCTTGGTGTTCATCGTCGTGTGCGAGGCCTTCCTACGCATCACGCCCCACTTCGGCCTATCGTTGAAGACCTTCAACGTGAAGCCAAAGGTGGTGTCCGGCTAGCAAGCGGAGTGCGGGGGTGCCATGGTGGGCAAGATGCCCAATGTCACCTGGCCCGAAGGCTCCTATGTGGAGACCGTGAAGGGGTGGCAATCGGGGTGGTTCTACATCACCGAGCCATGCGACACCAACTGGACCGGCGTCCCCGTGCGGCTCACCTCCTGGAAAGAGAAGGGATTAGCCCGGGGGTCAGTGGTGGAGCTGACCGGACTCCAGACCTATGTTCGAAATATGATAGGCAAGAAAATCAAGCTTGTCAACGTGGTCCAGGTCATGCTCATCCGCCGGATCCTTCCGTGTCAGAGACGGGCTTACAATCTGTGGGAGTTCTACCCGGCCGAACACCAGATGCTGCAACAGCTCTTCGGCATGACGCACGAAGACGTCTGAAAGGTACTCTTCAAGGCCAACGAGGTCCCTCCTCCCATAACCGAAGATCGCGGACTCAGCGCGAAATGCCAAGCCCACACTACTAGGGAAAAGGCTAGCAGCAGCGCGGGTTTTCAGGCTAGCAGCAGCGGGTGGTCGCTACTAATAAGGCGCCATACTAACTCATAGTAGTAGCGCGCCCCAACCAGCGCTACTATCGTTGAACGATATCGCAGCGCTTTTAGGAACGCGCTACTATTAGCTAGCAGTAGCAATTTCCTCATCCAACGCCATCGCCATCTCTTTCATCATTTTCCATTTCAACTCTCCTTCAGATGCTAGAAACTAGGTACTATCTTTCATCAAATTCATAAACCATTACTAGATGCGGTATTTTTCGTTTTCAAATTACTGTCGTGGTTTTAGTTCAAACCACGCACGAGTAATTTGGAACTAAGGGAGTACTAAGATAACAATTTCATGCACAGCCAACATGCATCCTCAAGCAAAGACATGCATGGTCATATCAACGCCATCATCATATGTAGTTTTAGATCATATCGACGATTTATCATCATATGTAGTTCTAGATGATATAGCCACACACACATATGTAGTTCTAGATGATATAGCCACACACATACACATGTAGTTCTAGATGATATCAAGACAATCATCATCCTCAAGCCTGGGCGGTTGGTGTTCTGATAGTAATTAGGATAGCCTGTCCAACACGAAGATTCTTGCCATCGAGGAATTTCTTCCACCCAACCGAGCTTAAGTAAAGCACCGTCCGTGTCCACGCAGTAAGTACAGAGTTGTGACGGAGCCCCTTGCAAGAAGGCGTAGTCCAGTGAGCCTTCTTCATCGTGCTCGATACCATAACTCATGATATGCTCTTTGCCAATTTCTGAATAAGAAAACATATCAATTAATAAGCATGTGATCGAACTCTACACTAAAACATATATATCATCGACTAGATTCCACACAACATATACCATATCATTGGACTGTACACTAAGTAATTCACACTATTAATTTGCATTTGTAAGTATAACATACCATATCATGTCGATCAACCATGGTATTTGTCAAGCGGGTCACGAATGGCACCCCGACAAATTCAGCACGTATGGAATTATGTCCCACAAAGTTGACACCTCCTCCTCACTCAGCCTTGTTCTTTGAGCTACGATGGCTTCATGAAGTGGGTCCTCATCATCTTCATCATCTTCATCATCTTCATCATCTTCGCCATCTTCATCATCTTCCACCAGTGTTGAGATAAATGACAGCTAGTTTGGGTCTTTCTACTTGGAAGTTGAAGCTGATCAACTCACCACCAGAAGATGCATGCGAGCGACAAACGGGCCCATCCATCTCCTACAATCATGCGACATATTGCGCCCTTTCTCGACCTCCATAGTGTACGGCCCCCAGAGCCTCAAATGTCACAAAGGTGTCTCCGTCAGCTTGTTGAATTTCAACCTCACATTGCATGGGACGATCTGTGTAAACTAAGCAAAATGACACAATGCAGTAATGCCAACACTAAAAATAAAATAGTTATTACATTTCATCTAATTTCTTACATTGCATGACTAAAACTCGGCGGAAGTAGATGCTTAACAGCTTGCCATTGCAAAAGTCTGTGGCGATCTTGACTTGCACAGTTGACATAGTGGTGGTGGTGGCCATTCTTCCTAAAGCAATATGAGCAAAGGATTACTAAATCAACTAAATCAAAATGTGCTAAGTCAACTAAATCAACTAGCCTACTAAATCAACTAAATCAATATGTTCTAAGTCAACTAAATAAACTAACCTACTAAATCAACTAAAGCAATATGTTCTAAGTCAACTAAATCAACTAAATCAAAATGTTCTAAGTCAACTAAATCAACTAGCCTACTAAATCAACTAAATCAAAATGTTCTAAGTCAACTAAATCAACTAGCCTACTAAATCAACTAAATCAAAATGTTCTAAGTCAACTAAATCAACTAGCCTACTAAGTCTACTAAAGCAATATGTTCTAAGTCAACTAAATCAACTAAATCAGAATGTTCTAAGTCAACTAAATTAACTAAATGAATTAGCCTACTAAATCAACTAAATCAATATGTTCTAAGTCAACTAAATAAACTAACCTACTAAGTCAACTAAATCAAAATATTCTAAGGCAACTAAATCAACTAGCCTACTAATTAAATCAACTAAATCAAAATGTTCTACTAAGTCAACTAAATTATATCAACTAAATCAAAATGTTGCATATGAGCAGGAGGGAGAAGGAGGGCGACTCGAGGAGGGAGAAGAGAGTAGGATGGAGGAGGAAGGCGGAGCTGGAGGGCTGGCCAGGCGCCAGGGCTTGAGGAGAACGGATGAGGAAGGCGGAGCGAGGAGGGGCCGCCAGCGGTGAGTGGAGAGGAGGACGAGGAGGAGGCCGCACCGAGTCCAAGCAAGGAGGAGGAGGTGACGCCGCGCAGACGGGAGGAGCGGGCGACGGGCGCGCGCGCAGACGCGAGGAGAGGGCGACGGCTGGGGCGCCCGCGCAGAGTAGAATTTGTGGCTGTGTGTGAGTGGATCCGAAGGAGGAGATCAGGGAGATGGATGGTTTAGGAGTAGCGCTTTGGAAAAACGCGCCATCGTTAAGTTATCTAGCAGCAGCCAAGATAAAGCGCCATCGATATATGTCAAGATGCAAAATACACATTGATCATCATCGATCTTTTTGTGTACACCTGATTCGACAATATGAGTCCTCACCAGTTTAGGAAAAGGTGAAGACTCATATTGCAGCCACAAATTCTACACATAGAGTTCAATGAAGATCAAGTGCTTGTCAAAGTGTGGGAAGTAACATATTTAAGGTGGTATAAACTCTCTTCACGGAGCGAGGTGGGACTAAATTTTTGTAGGAAACTTAGCAAGAGCGCTTGTCTCGGGAAAGGCGCTGCATTATGCTAAGTAGCAAGAGCGCTGTCGTGTTAACGCTTGTTGCTATAACTAGCCTCGCATGGGCGGCTCGTAGGAATTATAGTAGCAGCGCGTCTTTCGGTGGACGCGCTACTGCTATATTTTTACCAGCAGCGAGTTTCTGTGGACCGCGCTACTGCTAGTTAGCAGCAGCGAGTTATTTTGATTCTGTGTATAGGCTTTTCCCTAGTAGTGCCATCCGGTGAGTTTTTATATTTTGCAAGATGTGCCTTTTACCAGCACATCCGCGGGAGAAAACTAAGCCTCCATGCTGATTTACTAAGGACTGGGTATCGATAGCAGAGCGGATTGACTATCCGGCTCTGCTACCTAAAGATCCAGAATCGTCTCTTCTAACGAAGATGCTGCTTCCGGCACCCTATGAGATGCCGGAGAAGAAGGCCAAGAAGAAGGCCGCGGGGACCAGGAAAGGTCTCCGTCGCAAGGTGACATCGGACGTGACGTCCGAAGACACCAAAACGCACTCCTCCAACAAAGACGAAGAGGAGGAAGAGGAAATCCCTCCCCCCCTGTCGGATTTCGGGTTCCGGCAGATCCTTGAGGTTCGAACACTGGGGTGCGCACGACGATCTCTCCCCTACCGGCTCACGTCTCGAAGTCTCGCAAAGATCTAAGCAAGAAAGATGAACACACAAGGGACACGAGATTTATACTAGTTCAGGCCACCATTGTGGTGTAATACCCTACTCCAGTGTGTGGTGTGGTGGATTGCCTCAGGGGCTGATGATGAATAGTACAAAGGGAGAGCAGCCTCGTGAGGGGCTGTTCTTGAGCTGGTGCGATGAACTGCTAGGGTGAGTTCAGTTGCCTCTCTCTAGTCTATGCATGTTCTTGAGATAGATGCTCCTTGCCTCCACTCTGTGGTGGCTAGTCCTATTTATAGAGCGAGGCCCTGGGCCTCTTCCCAAATAATGAGCAGGAAGGGCGCCAACAATTGGCCATTTTGAAGGGGAACATCTGGTACACTTATCCTGACTAAAGTTGGTCTTCGGCTACCAAAGGCCCTGAAGATGACACCGCCCTAGGCTCCACGGTGACCTCCATCCTGCCGTTCTGCTGGTCTTGGTCGTGTTGCACCGAAACGGTAACCTTTGCTCGATGCAAGCTTGGCTCAGCTTGCCCCCTTTGTAATCGAAGGGAAACAAGGACATCGTGATAGGCCGGCGCCCGCCTGGCCTCGACCGTCATGGCTTGCGTCATAGGCCCCTCGGGAGGTGCCCTGCCTTGATCCCTCCGCCTCCTCGCGAGCCTGCCCGAGGAGGCCGCTCCTGAGGAAGCTTCCTGCCGTCCGCCCCGCGAGGCTTGGCCCATCGCGAGGGTCTTGAGCTTGAGCTACTGAAGCCGGGCTGCATTGGGCCCCCACTTGAGCCACGCCGTAGGCCGCAGGCAAGCAAGTATGGGGACCCCCATTCCCAGAACGCCAATAGTAGCCCCCGGACCCAAGGCGCGCACGGACTTGGCTTAGCAGAGAAGCGAAGGGGCAAGTGCAAAGCACCGCGGGCCCGATCAGCCTGCGGCCTTGGGCGCCGCCTGGTGATTGATTGGACGTGGGCATCTCCGCTCCCCATGACGCCTCGGCAACCACACGAGTTGACAAGTCCCTGCATGCAAAAAACGGGTCATGATTACTTGCGATCGTGGAGGCCGTCGGTTGGCCTCCTCCGGCTATAAGTATGGACGGCGCGAGCCATTCTAGTTCATCTCCCTCTGCTACTCCTCCTCTTCTTCACCCCGGCTGCTCGCTATCCCCATGGCTCCGCCGAAGAGGTTCTCGGTCATGAGAAGGGAAGGCTCGCCAGCAGGGCTCGACTCTCCCCGACTGCGTGGTCGGGCTGCCCCGCAGCACCCAGCCGCCCCCTGGTGGCTTCCCGCGGTCATGGAGGCGGCTCCTTGCGCGGCGACAAGCGCCCGGCCATCGATGGGAGGCACGCCGTGGCTGCGCGACCCCCCAGACCACGCTTCCGCTCGGCGGAAGTGCTACCGGAGTTCGTCGTGTGGTCGGTGGACCCGACCAGCACTTGACTCCAGCTTCCTCGCTTCTTTGTAGGTGAGCTTCCGGCCGGCGCTCCGGGCGGCCCCTGCTTCAGCGGACGATCGCGCAATAGGGCTCTTGAGCTTCGGCTGAGGTCTCGCCTCGGGGTTTGGCTGGCAAACTTTGCTCGCTGCGGGTTCGAGCCGACGGTGCACCCTGCACTTCAGGTTCGACGATGACGCCACCCTCTACGTGAGGGTGTTCGGGGAAGACGGTCGTCGCGCTGGGTGCTGCCCCGAAGATGACGACCGCGTCCGGGCGCCCAGCCTTGCCGTTGATCAAGACAAAGATGGCGGCAGGCACGCGGGTAGCGGCGCCCGGGGCTCTCCAAACTTTGGCGACTCCCCTTCAAACAGTAGCTCCTCCAGTGGGGGTCGCGACCAGCCCCCGCGTGGTCATGCCCGCCTGGAGGAAGGTAGCGGGTCGATTCGCCGTCGCGCCCCGGTGAAACGAGAGGAGGGAATCTAACCGAGCTCCGGAGGCAGTACGAGCCCTCGCCGTGAGCTGGTGCCAAGCAAGTCATGCTTGTTTTGCCTTTCTTCCTTTCCGTGCTGTTTCCGCTTATTTCGTACTACGCTTCATACTGCAGTCTGCAAAGGGAGTTACTTAACCCGGGGGGGCTTGTAGCGGTCTTTGCCTCCCGAGGCCGAGGCCTCGCTGTGCACTTTTATGTCCTGCAAGGATTAGTCAAGAGGGGTAGCTTCCGGTTTGGTTGTGGGGGCGACCGACCCAGGTCCTGTGCTCACGTTGCGATGCCCATGGGGCAAGGACTGGGAGTGGTGCTCCCTCAGCGGACTCGGATAGGAGAGCTCCAAACGACCGGGGCAGAAAACACTCTCGAGGGTACCCGCGTACCTCCCTCGTGAGACTTGCGTGAGGGAAAACTGAGGCAAGTGAGCAAAAAGGACAAACGGTCCCAAGCCAGAGGCAGCGACAACTTCGATAAAACTTCAAATGGGAAAGAACAAGCCAACTATAGAAAGCAAATGAAAAAGCCGCGTCCGGCACCTAATCTAGTCTTTGACGTCTTCTCACCAGCGGAGCTAAGTGCTGCCATCGGCGTATGGAGCCCCGAGGACCGAGGGCGCACTGGAGACTCTGTATGTACAGCCCCACTCATTATTACGTGAGAGTGTCACGGGCGGCGAGCTTCACAGCATTGGCCTTCTTCACAGCACCGGACTTCCCCAAAATGCGGTAGCTTCACAGGCGTTGGCTTTCTTCACGGGCACCGGGCCTTCCCCAAAATGCGGTAGCTTCACAGGCGTTGGCCTTCTTCACAGGTACCGGGCCTTCCACAAAATGCGGTAGCTTCACAGGCGTTGGCCTTCTTCACAGGCACCGGGCCTTTTCCATAGGTACCGGGCCTCCCTCAGGGGTAGAATCTCCGGAGATGTTGAATGTTCCATGCGTTCTGGATGGGCACTCCCTCCTGGGTTTCCAAGCGCGCGGAGCTGGGCCTGGAAACATGAACAACCTTGAACGGGCCCTCCCACATGGGAGATAGCTTGTGCAGCCCTTCCCTGGAGAGTACCCGTCTGAGCACGAGGTCCCCTACCTCAAGAGTCCTGGGGTGGATGTTGCGCCAGTGGTATCGCCGCAGCGCCTGTTGATACCTTGCCGCCGCAAAGGCGGCTCTCTCGACGCGCTCCTCCCCAAAGACGAGATCTGTCCCGCATGGCGCCCCGCTGCGCTTTCGTTTAACGCCAGACTCGTCGGAACGATGCTCGACTCGTGAGGGAGGACGGCCTCAGCTCTATAGATGAGGAAGAACGGAGTCTCGCCAGTTGGTTTGGCCGCGGTCGTGCGGATAGGCCACAACACAGACTGGAGCTCGTCGTACCAGCCCCTGTCGCATGCCTCCAGCTTCTTCTTGAAGATCTTGGTTTTGAGGCCCTTAGGACCTCCGCATTGGCTCGCTCATCCTGGCCGTTGCTCTGGGGGTGTGCTACCGAAGCATAGCATATCTGCGTTCCAAGGTTAGCACAGTACATTTTGAAGAGGTTACTGGTGAATTGCGAACCGTTGTCGGTGATGATGTGGTTAGGTACCCCAAATCGGCTCACGAGGCCTTTGATGAACTTGACTGCGGAGACCGCGGGGATGGTGCGGACAGCTTCCACCTCAACCCACTTGGTGAACTTGTCCACGACAACGTAGAGATAGCGATAGCCCCCTGGCGCCCGAGGGAACGGGCCCAGGATATCCAGCCCCCAGACTGTGAATGACCATGAAAGGTGTATAGTCTGCAGACCCCCCGCCGGCTGATAGATCTGCTTGGCATGGAATTGGTAGGCCTCACAAGCTTTCACCAGCTCTACCGCGTCACTGAGTGCCGTGGGCTAATAGAAACCACTGCGGAACGCCTTGCCAACGAGGGTCTGTGATGATGAGTGATGCCCACAGTCTCCATCGTGTATGTCTGCCAGCAACTCCTTCCCTTGCTCTCTGGAAATGCAACATAGGGACACATCATTTGGTCGCCTCCGGTAGAGCTCTCCATCCTTGATGCAGTAGGCCACGGCCTGCCGCGCCACACGCTCCGCTTCGTCCTCCTTCTCCGGTAGGGTCCCTTGTGTCGTAGTTCCTGAGCTCTGTGATCCAGCATCCTTCCTGAGGCTCCAACGCCAGGAGCAGGCGTGCCCCTGAGGCCGGGCCGCAGACCGGGGCTCCCAAGGCAGGCGGCTGAGGGAGCACTTCCCGAGGTTGCGCCGTGCTTGATAGTGATGGTGCCACCGAGGGCTTGAAGAGTCACTCCTCGAAGACGCTAGGCTCCTGAGGCAGCCGCCTTGATGCCCTCTTGGCGATGTCATCAGCCTCTTGATTGGTGCCGCGAGGCACATGCTGCAACTCTAGCCCCCAGAACTGCTTCTCCATCCTGCGAACCTCCGCGAGGTAGGCTTCCATGTGCTCGTCCTTCGGCTCGTATACCTTGTTAGAGAAGTTGATGACGAGTTGTGAATCACCCTTTATGGTGAGGCACTTTACCCCTAGGGCGACTGCGGCTTTCAGGCCTGCTATCAGGCCTTCATACTCTGCTATGTTGTTGGAGACCTTTTCTCCGTGCTGGAAACAGAGTTCTACGGCGTAGTAGAGCTTGTCTTTGAGTGGGAGATACGAGCATCGCGCCAGCCCTCGCGCCGTGTCGGGAGAACGCCCCGTCGAAGTACATGACCCAGCCTTCCGGTGCCTCGCTTCCCGGGGTGTCGGGGCGTTGTCTCTGTGGCCTCGAGCACCTATGGGGCACCGGGGGCCCCTTGTGGTTCGGCAAGGGAGCGGGGACCGTGCGCAGAGGAGATCGAGGTCGAGCGCGCGCGGGGAGACGGGCGATCTTTACCCAGCTTCGGGGCTCTCCGGAGAGATAACACCCCTACTGCTGCTTCGTGTTTGTTATTTGATCTTGCTCGAGCGTGCGAGCGTATGGTGGTGCTGTGGGTGTCGATGGATCGAACCCTTCTACGCGCATGGGCCTCCCTTTATAGTCTCAAGGGGTACCCACAGTGGCAGCGAGGGAAGAGGGGTAGAAAGGTAAAATGCGGTTGGTACAACAGTGTAGATAACAAAGGTTCTACCTAACTCGACGGTAGGGGACAAGGGCATTACATGCCCATCCGGTCGCCTAACAAAGGTGGAGGAGGACTGCTAAGTGAGCCTCCGGTTGCCACGATGGCGCCTGTCAGCCTCTGCCACCCGGCCCGCATGGCTGGCAGATCGCCGCCACGCGCTCCTGGGATGGCCTCGTGACGACACGCCACTGGGTGCGCTGGAGTGTGGTGGCAGCCGTGCAGCAAGTACCTTGTCGCGCCCTTCTTTGCAAAGGCCGCAAGTTTGCCGGCCGCCGGGCCTTGCCGGGCGCCGCGGCAAGTCTTCTGGTGATGCCCTGGTTGACCTTCCCGGCAAGCTCCTCTTGTCGGGGCCTTTGTGTTCTTGGATAGTACTTTGCTCTTGAATGGCGGTAATAAAGAATGGTGGAGAGCCTTGCCGGGCGTCCGGCAAGCCTCGCCAGCTGGTGTGCTGGCGATCGCCTGCAGACAAGTTCGGGTACTAAGGTACTCCCTACTTTAGTACACCGACAGAGCCCTCGCTCGGGCCATACACGGTGCTGAAGCGTTGTTGGGCCAGGCCCAAGACAAGGCACGGCGGCGGGCCTAGGTCCGCGACAGCAAGGGCTCAAGCGCCCACACGCGCCTCGCAAACGGCACGCGCCGATTGCGGCGCCGTGGGAGACGTGGGTGGCGCAGGCGATCTTTAAGGCATCTACCCCGTGATCATGGCGCAGGCGAGGTCACCTCATCCGCCACCCCTGCCCGCTTTTTACGCCACGCTGCCTCATGCGTGGGGGGTCGGGCGGCGAAGGTGGGAGACCGAGCCCACGGCGAGGATGGCGAGCCGCCCCGCCTCCGCCTCCTCGCCTCCTCGACATTGAGCTGGGCGGCCGAGCCCCCACCTCGCCTTTTAAAAGGGGCGGAAGGGAAGCACAATAGTCTCGCACTTCCTCTTCTCCTTCGCCTTCAACTTCCGCATTCTTCCTCTCATCTGCCATGGAGGGAGGGAATCCTGGTCCTTCAACGGTGGCAGCGAGGGTTGCCTCCAGTCAGCGCGCCTCTCCCTATCCCGCACCTGTGGTGGCGGAGCCGGCCACGAGGGGGAGAGGGAGGGGGCGAGGCCGTGGACGAGGTCGAGGACGTGGTCGAGGCGCCCGGGGGAGAGGCGGCCGGGCGATGCACCTCCTCGCCTCGCCGGGCGTGCTCTTTCTCGAGGCGGTCCACACCGAGACGATCCTCGGGAGTTCTTTCATCGCTGCGCCGAGCACCTGCCGCCGCCTTCCGCCGCCGCCCCGCTTATGCAGCGGCGGGAGCCGAATCCGCCGAGATGTTGGAGTTGCGCATGAGGGGCTGCGGATCGCGGCACTCGAGTGAGTGTCGATCCCCAGCCCGGCGTGATGTACTTCGACCGAGGGTGGAAGACGTCGCTCAAGATCCACAGCTTGACGCCGGGTTTACCCTCCATTTTAAGTTAATGGAGGGCGACCTTCTCGCCAAGGTCTTCGGGACTCTGCACCCGGGCGAGATGCTGTGTGGACAGCTCCTCCGATAGCGAAGGTCCTCCTCGAGCGAGAGTGACGAGGAGGGAGCGACAACGACGATTACGAGGATGGCGGGTCCGACCAGGCATCGGACGCTGCTCAAGGCCACCGCGACTCCCATCATCCGGTCGCCGCCTTCAACTCCCCTGGGCTGTCTCCTGGGCGGCTGGCATAGGGAGGCTGCGAAGAGGAAGAGGGGTGGCGGCAAGGCTAAGTCGAGTACGAGGGCGAGGAGCCTCGCTCAGGCCGACGCCCCGCCGCCTGCCTTCAAGCTCGCCTCCGGCGCCTGCCTCCGCCAAGCTCCTGGCCGCCCTGGGTGTTCTCTTGCTGCTCAAGGCCCGTAGCTCTCCTAGGCGCCTTTACCCTCCCCGCAAGCTTCTCTTGCCGGGCCTCTTGACCTACCTCTTGAACAGAGAAACAGGAGGGGGATTACGGCACCTTATCTTTTAATTTGTAAGCCTTCGGCCTTAGCTGTATTTAAAATCAGAATCCTCTCTATCATGTTTTTCATCCTCTTATGAACTTGTACTAAATCGATGTTTTTAATGAAAAGAGGGGAACGCTGTCGGATCGAGACCTTTACTTGATTTTTGTGTCTTGTAATGCTCCCACCCTATGCTTCTAGGGACTTGCCGAGCGTAACACACTTGTGAGAAAAGGGACATCAGCAGTCTACCGGGCGGGCGTTGCTTCCGCAAGCAACCTTGTCGGGCCGCTTATGACGCCGCTTTGTATTGTTGAGCGGACTCGAAACAAACCAAGGGCGAACTTGGCCGCGACTCCTCACAAGACGGGCTTTACAAGACATGATTGTTCAAGGACGCGGCCCCGCCTTCCCCGGTCCACAAGAGGATGCATGACGAGGGATGAAAAAAAAAACTTATCTGACTCCATGGCCCCTCGACGATGTTAGCTTGTCGGGGAGGGATCTTGACCTTTGCAGCCTCCGGCAACTCTGGCTCCGCCAAGATCCAGGCGCTGGTGTGCCTTATTTTGCTCTTGTCGCCGACGCCGCGGCCTCCGGGGGCCCTGGCCCGTCGCGAAG
Source organism: Aegilops speltoides (assembly GCA_021437245.1). Classification (NCBI taxonomy): domain Eukaryota; kingdom Viridiplantae; phylum Streptophyta; class Magnoliopsida; order Poales; family Poaceae; genus Aegilops; species Aegilops speltoides. The sequence goes on along the minus strand of CM038147.1, from coordinate 361,564,360 downwards.
AAGCTTTGGCACTTGCAGCCCCAAATGGCCGCTTGTCGGGCTTCAGGCGCCAAAATAGGCGCTTCCGCTTCTCCTTGTCACCGTGATCATAGCCACGAAAATGACCGAGACAATATACTGTAATAAGCTATTATTTCATGGTGTGATTCTACCGCCGATGCCATGCTTTGTCCTTCAGATGCTTACACTCTACGCTTCTAGGAACTTGCTTGCGCTAACACACTTGCCGAAAAGGGACATCAAAGAGCCATCTGGCGGTGTTGTTTCCGCAAGAAACCTCCCCGCCAATTGCAAAGGCACTTGAATTGTTGAGCGGACTCGAAACAAGGCAAAGACGCAACTTGGCTGCGAAGTCGTTCCTCCGCAAGACAAGTTTCTCATACGAAGGCTGCCCCACGGCAAGGCTTGCTACGTTATGCCCTCGCTTCGCAGATCCTCAGACGCTTTTAACCCCACGCTTAGGGAACTTGCCGCGCTTAACACACTTGCCGAAGCGGGACATCATCAGCCTGCTGGGGTGTTGTATCCGGCAAGAAACCTTCTCGGGCTGGTTGCAGCGCACTTGTATTGTTGAGCGGACTCGGAAACAAAGCAAGGGCGCAACTTAACCCCGAGTCGGTTCCTCTGCGCACAGGTTTTTCATACAAAGGATAAACGCTCGAGGGACATAACGCAAGGCTATAGGACTAAAAAGTGCTCTGTACAAAAGCTCGAGTGACTTAGCTTTTCCGTCTTTAGCAATCCGTCGTGGCCGTGCTTCTTCCCCGACCCCCGCTCTCTTGTATGATTTCGTCCTCACGCTGAGGAACCCCCGCCGGCAGTATTAACACTTGCCGAGTGCAGACATCAGAGTCCCGGGCGTGTGTTGCCCCGTGGGAAGGACTCGCGGGCTGTTTGCGGTGTACCTCTTTTTTTACCGCCGAGCTGACTCGAAACGGATCCACGGCACAACCAAACCACGACTCGACCCTCTCGCGAGGTTCTTCATACAAGGTACGGACTTTCGAGAGCACGATCTCAAAAGTTCAAGTTTGGCATCTTTCTTCGCCTCATCGGCCGGCAGAGCTTGATGGCGCGTCCTCGACGGCGGCGCGGCACTCCGGAGAGGCGGGCTTGCCGGAGTGAGCGCTAGAACTATCCTTGCCGACTTGGTTTTCTTCTTCCCCGGAAGATTCAGGGCAAGTGGCTCAAGCGCCTCTGCGGCCGCTTTGCTTCCCTGTAGATCTTGTCGGGCAGCAGATGAGTGCATCCTCTTGTCTCCTTGGACGTAAATGACGCCATCGGGCCGTGCATCTTGAGCACATGGTATGCGAGGAGAGGCCGCCATGAACTTGGCGAAAAGTGGTCGGCCGAGTATCCCGCTGTAGGGTAAGGGATATCAGCCACATCGAACGTGACCTCTCGGGCCCCGGTTCAGCCGCTCAACGCCACCGGCAATGTGATCTTCCCTTGGGCTTGCTCCTTCCCGGATTTATTCCTTGAAAGACACCAGTTTCTTCGAGCTCGCCGTTGGGGATCTGGAGCTTCTTGAGCACTGCGGAGGAAATCAAGTTCAGGCCGGCCCCGCCGTCAACCAGCATCTTCGTGACCTTGAGGTTGCGGATTGTTGGTGAGACCAACATCGGCAAGCACCCGACCGCAGTTGATGCGATCAGGTGGTCCTCAACGTCAAGATGATGGGCGGCCGACCACTTCGAGGCCTACGTGCTCGATGGACGGCTCCGCCGCATTCACTTCGCACCCACTGCTTGAGTCGGCGGCGAGGTGTGCGGAGGCGCCGCCGATGCACAACACTTCCGCCGCTTTTGAAACTCTTGATCATCGCCCATCTTCCTCCACCTCTTCATCCTCATCTTCATCTTCGCCCTTGTCGCGCCGCGGGAGGCTCTGCCTCCTTGCCGCGGTTTAGCCTTGCCGCGCCCTCTCCCCGGCGGGAAGCTTCTTGCCGGATCCTCCGCCACCCACTGGCTCTCTCCTTATCGCGCGCCATACTCAGCTTTTGCAGCTCCGCCCATCCGCTCTACTTTTTGCAGGTTTGGAGGTCATGGCCTTTGGTGCAAAGTGAATCTTGCAATAACGTTGCGGAGCTATCCCGCTTGTCGACGGCTGCTACAACCTCACCGAGTCGCCGGTCTTGGCCTTGTCGGAGCCGCCTCCGCTGTTTAATGCTCAACAGCTAGCACATCCTTAGCTTTCTTCTTCCGTTGTTCCGCCCGGTTCTTCCTTGCCGGGCGGCACCTCACCGCCGATCCTTCGCCCCGCAATCTCTCCGGATTTTCCTCCTCCTCACTGGCACACTTGTCGGCCAGAGCGTAAAGCTCCTCGACATCTCTCGATCTTGCACATCGCCATCTCTCCTCATCCCGCGTTATGCACGCTTCGATGAAACGCGCTAATAACCGCGCAGGTGGACGCCCAGGATGTTGCGTTGCACTGGCTGAATCTTTGTATATATTTGCGAGGGCTCCCTCCTTCCGACGCAGCAAGTGGAGGTCACTCTCCGCCATGAGGCTTGTGGCCACCCGTGAAGGCGCCGACAAACCGATGGCACAGTCCGCCCATGAGGAGATGGAGCCGTCCGGCAAGTGCATGAGCCAAGATCCGACGCTGGGCTTGAGTACCAGCGGAAGTAGTTGGTAAGGATCTTCGCCGCGCCCCCGCAGCCCGCACCGCGATGGTGTAGATGCTAAGGAACTCGACGGTGTATCCTGCCGCCGCATTTCTCGGCACGCCCGCTTGAAGTTCTTGGTTTTGGGCCATCGGACTTGCCGCAGCTCGCGGTGAACGCAGGGCAACCCGCTGCACGCAAGTCGCCTGGTTCTCCGCGTGCGGCGCTGCCGACAATGGGCCTAGCGCGCTGGTCGATTGACGCCGCGCTTTCTCCGTGCTCGGCGCGGTACGAGCACCTTCGTGTTGCCGCCTTGGAGGACGGGCGCTGATCGCGGGCGAAGTTCGCGGGTCCGACGACGCGTGGAGTGGGTTGGTCCGCGAGCTGGCGATCTTGGCTTTCGGGCTGGGAGTGCACAGAGGTGGCACCCCTGGCTTGGCTTGTCGGCTTGCGCTTGACGCTTTGCCGGGCCTCGACGCCGCTTCGGTCGCTGGGTTTGTCGCCGCTGGCGGCCGGCGAGGTTGTAATGGTCATCCTCCGCCGCCGATCTTGTGCGGCGCCGAGGGTAGTCTAGAAGCAATCGGGCTCGGGCCAGCGCTTCCGCTGTCTTGGGCGGCGGTGGTGATGAACGGCGCGAGGAGCGGATGTGCTTGGGCTCCTCAATCGATTGGGAGGTGCAGCACTCGTCCGGCGATCAGATTCGCCAAGGCCAAAGATGCGGGCGCAGCATGTTGACTCGAGCGCCCCGCGACCCACCAGCTTGGCCTTGTTCCACGCGAGCACGGTGCTAGGAGCACCGGGCGTTGTTGACCTTTTGCACCTCCCGGAAGGGTGCGGGTTCGCCGTCGCCGACGCTATGGGCCTTGTTCTGGATCTAGTGACGACACGAGACCCACCGGCGGCGCCGCCTCCGCCGGTGTCCACTCCACCGCCTGCTTGCTCCAGCGGTGGTGGCGGAACCGATGTAGACGGAGCGCCACCTCTCAAGGCTTCTTCTTCGTGGCATGTTGATGAAGATCTTGAAGTAGCGCTGGGAGACCGGATCAGATGCTCACGACTCGACGCCTCTACCGGGCGCGCCAAAGATGTCGGGCGTTGTCTCTGTGGCCTCGAGCACCTATGGGCACTGGGGCCCCTTGTGTTTCGCAAGGAGCGGGACCGTGTGAGAGTGAGATCGAGGTCGAGCGCCAAGGGAGACAAAGCGATCTTTACCCAGCTTCGGGCTTCTCCGAGAGATAACACCTCATCGCTGCTTCGTGTTTGTTATTTGATCTTGCTCGAGTGTGCGAAAGCGTATGGTGGTGCCGCGGGTGTCGAATGGACCGAACCCTTCTACGTGTGCATGGGCCTCCTTTTATAGTCTCAAGGGGGTACCCAGTGGTAGCGAGGGAAGAGGGGTAGAAAGGTAAAAACGCTGGTTGGTACAACACAGTATAACAAAGGCCCCTACCTAACTCGACGGCAGGGACAAGGGCATTAAATGCCCGTCCGGCCGCCCAACAAAGGCAGGAGGAGTGACCGCTATGAGCCTCCTGCCACGATGGCGCCTCTGTTGCTCCGCTTACCCCGCTCCGATGGTGGCAGACGCCGCCACTTGCCCTTGGGATGGCCTCGTGACGACACGCCACCTGGTGTGCTGGAGTGTGGGTGGCAGCCTTGCCGCGGCAAGTACCTTGCCGCTGCCCTTCTTTGAAGTGCCGCAAGTTTGTCGGCCGCGGGCTGCCTTGCCGGGCGCTGGGCGCCGCGGCAAGTCTTCTGGTGATGCCCTTGTTGACCTTCCCGGCAAGCTCCTCTTGCCGGGGCCTTTGTGTTCTTGGCTAGTACTTTGCTCTTGAATGGCGGTAATAAAGAATGGTGGAGAGCCTTGCCGGGCGTCCGGCAAGCCTCGCCAGTGGGTGTTCATGACCGCCTGCAGACAAGTTCGGGGTACTAAGGTACCCCCTACTTTAGTACACCGACATGGGGAAAGTGATCGATCCTCGCCAGCCTCGAGGCCCGGCGCCTCTGCCCATTCTGCCACAAAGTCTGCAAGTGCAGCCCCCTTGATGACTCTGGTCGTGCTAAATTCTAGCCGAAATGCTTGCAGTTCGATGTTCCACTCAGCGACTATTCCAGCTGAGTTGGGGCTCCTGAGTACCCTTTCCAAGGGGTATGCTAAGACGACCTTGATGGGATGGCCCTGGAAGTAGTGCCGCAGCTTGCGTGAGGCCACCAATAGCGCGAGGAGGAGTTTTTGGGGCATAGGGTATTGCAGGTTCTCAAGATCCCGTGAGCAATCGTGGTCGACAAAGTACACGGGGTGCTCGACGAGGTTGAGAGTGCTGGCGTTGCTGACGTCCTCCGGAGGTTGGAGTGCCTCCCGAGATGACGGAGCCCCCAGCGCTTGGTCGCACGGAGGGGCCTCTTCTACTCTAGCGGTGCTCCCCTACTGCGGCTGATCCTTTTCGGCTACGGTCTCGGTCTCTGCGAGGCCTTCTTGGCTTTGCTTTGCTTCGACCCGGACGGTTGCTGCGGTCTTGACCCGACGCTCTTCCCTAACCGCCACCAGGGTTGCGCTGGCGGAGTAGGGAGTGGCTGCAAGGTAGAGCACCAGGGGTTCCCGATGACGCGGGGCTACCATCACCGGAGGGTTGGTTAGGTTCTTCTTGAGATCCTGGAATGCCTTGTCGGCCTCTTCAGTCCATTCATAGGGGCCTTTCTCTTCATCAGCTTGAAGAAGGGCAGCGCTCGTTCCCCCAGCTTGGAGATGAAGCGTCCTAGCACGGTCACACGCCCGGCGAGCTTCTGCATTTTTCTGAGGATCTTCGGCGGGCTCATGTCTTCGAATGCTTTGACCTTCTCTGGGTTGGCCTCGATGCCCCTGTGGGATACGAGGAAGCCCAGGAGCTTGCCCGAGGGGACTCCAAACACGCACTTCTCCGGGTTGAGCCGCAGGTCCACCTCATTGAGGCTCGCGAAGGTTTCTTCTAAGTCCTGTATCAGGATTTTTGCCTCTCGAGACTTCACCACAATGTCATCGACGTAGGCCTCAACATTCCTCCTGAGGTGCCTGCCCAAGGTGATGTGCATCAGCCGTTGAAAGGTCGCGCCTGCGTTGCGCAACCCAAACGGCGTGCATGTATAGCAGTACACTCCACACGGGGTCAGGAAGGCCGTCTTCTCCACGTCTTCTACAACCATCTTGATCTGGTGATAACCCGAGAAGGCATCCAAGAAGCACAACAGGTCACACTCAGCGGTGGAGTCGATGATTTGGTCGATGCGAGTAAGCGGAAATGGATCCTGCGGGCAGGCCTTGCTGAGGTTGGTGAAGTCGACACACATGCGTTCCTTTCCTCCCTTCTTCAGTATGACCACCAGGTTAGCCAACCAATCTAGGTAGCGGACCTCGTGAATAAACCCTGCCGCCTCTAGCTTGTGGGTCTCTTGGATGATGAAAGCTTGTTTCTCTGTGGACTGCCGCCTCGCCTTCTACTTCACGGGGCGTACGTTGGGGCACACATTGAGGTGATGCTCAATCACACCCCTCGGGACCCCTGGTAACTGATCAGGTTCCCACGCGAATACCTTCTTGTTCGCGCGCAGGAATTTCACCAAGGCCTCCTCCTGCTCAGGTTTGAGGTTGGCGCGTATGGTGAAGGTGGCATTAGTGGACCCGTCCTCGTCGACCGGTACCTGCTTGGTTTCCGCCTTGTCTTGGGTGAATAGCTGCTTCTTTTTGGCCGGTGCAGGCCCCTTGGGCTCAAGAGCGTCAGAGCTGGCGGGTTGTGCCATCGCGGCTGTCTTGAAAGCAAACTTGAGTGCCTCCAGCGCATCTCTTCTGTCTCCTGACACGGTGAGGACGCCGATGCTCCCGGGCATCTTCATGAGGTTGTATGCCGGGTGAGTTGCTGCCATGAACCGGGCCAAGGCCGGGTAGCCGAGGATGGCATTGTAGGGGAGGCCGATGGGGGCGATGTCAAAGTCGATCAGCTTTGTGCGAAAGTTGTCGTAGGTGCCAAAGGTCACCGGGAGGCGGATCTGCCCTAAGGAGATGGTGGAACCGGCTCCGACACCCGTGAAGGGCCTGCTGGGCTGAAGCTGCTCTAGTGGCACATGGAGGAGGCTAAAGGCCTCCGCTGAGAGCACATTGAGGCCAGCTCCGCCATTGACGAGGGTCCTGGTGACGGCCACTTGGCAGATGGTGGGGGTGCACAACATCGGGAGCGCACCGAACCGGCAGGGTTGGAGGGGTGATCGTCCGAATTGAAGGTCAGATCAACTTCGGGCACCACCCAACCTAGGGGAGCTTCTCGGCGCTTGGAGGCGACACCGATCTGGCGAGTGAATGGCTTGACGTGGCAACTCGCGGGCGGTGCCTGCGAGCCGCCTATGAGAGCTGTGATGACCGGGGGTGCTGGCGCATCGTAACGGGCAAGGAAGAGGTCGCGCAGCGCCCCCCAGGAGGTCATAGAAGCCGTCGGTAGGTGGAGCAGCCACATGCGCGGAATGCCGGTGAGGGCCATGGGGAACCAGTTGGCCATCACCCTGCTGTCGCCCCCGGCCTTGAGGACAGCCTCCTCGTACGCAAGTAGGAAAACCAACGGGTCCACCGTGCTGCCAGAAGCGCGCAAAGATCTCGGCTTGAACTTGGGCGCCATCGCACCGCCGCAAGGCGGGGCTAAGGCTCGAGCCCTCGCCCCCAGCCACGCATCGCCGTAGGGAGCCGTGGGCGATCCGTGGGGGCGCGACGGGCGCGAGATGACAAACCGGCTGGAGTCAGTGACGGGGTGGCGGTGCGGCCATCATGCCGCACCGGTGGATGCAGGGGCGGGGCCTGCTGCTCGCTCCCCGCCGGGCCGGTGGCGGCGTTGGTGGCAGGCGACGGGGACTGATGAGGGCGACAGCCGACGGGCGTCGTCTGGGCGACGCGGGTGGCGAGAGCAGCCCAACGCTCGGCGCGAGCTCGACGAGCGTCAACCATGGACACGATGGGAGATCAGACGCGACTAGCGGAAGAAAGATTCCGGCGCACCCCTACCTGGCGCGCGAAATGTCGGATTTTGGGTTCCGGCAGACCCTTGAGGTTCTAACAGAGGGGTGCGCACGAAGATCTCTCCCCTACCGACTCACGTCTCAAAGTCTCGCAAAGATCTAAGCAAGAAAGATGAACACATAAGGGACACGAGATTTATACTGGTTCAGGCCACCATTGTGGTGTAATACCCTACTCTAGTGTGTGGTGTGGTGGATCGCCTCAGGGGCTTATGATGAACAGTACAAAGGGAAGGAGCCTCGCGAGGGGCTGTTCTTGAGCTGGTGCGATGAACTTCTAGGGTGAGTTCAGTCACCTCTCTCTAGTCTATGCGTGTTCTTGCGATAGATGCTCCATGCCTCCACTCTATGGTGGCTAGTCCTATTTATAGAGCGAGGCCCTGGGCCTCTTCCCAAATAATGAGCGGGAAGGGTGCCAACAATTGGCCATTTTGAAGGGGAACATCTGGTACACTTATCCTGACTAAAGTTGGTCTTCGGCTGCCAAAGGCCCTCACGATGACGCCGCCCTGGGCTCCACGGTGACCTCCATCCTGCCGTTCTGCTGGTCTTGGTCGTGTTGCACCGAAACGGAAACCTTTGCCTGATGCCTTGGCCTGTGCTTTCCCCCTTTGCACCGAAAGGGAAACAAGGACACTGCGCAGGCCGTTGCCCGCCTGGCCTCGACCGTCATGGCTTGCGTCACGGGCCCCTCGGGAGGTGCCCTGCCTTGAACCCTCCGCCTCCTCGCGAGCCTGCCCGAGGAGGCAACTCCTGAGGAAGCTTCCTGTCGTCCGCCCCGCGAGGCTTGGCCCCTCGCGAGGGTCTTGAGCTTGAGCTAATGAAGCTGGGCTGCATTGGGCCCCCACTTGAGCCACGCCAGCAGCCGCGACGCAGCAAGTCCGGGGACCCCTGCCCTCAGACAAACACACCCCCAACAGGGGGTAGAGAAGAGAAAGGCCGCCCCACAAGGGGAGGCCGAGGTGTCCAAGAAGGGAAAGACCTTCCTTCCGGACCATTCCACCACCGCCACCTACAAAGGCGAGGAGTGGGAGCCCAGGGACAAGCCCCTGGAAAAGTCGTAAGTATCTGGCCACATCAGCATTTCCGGTATGTTTGTTTTATTGCTTCTTATCATGCCATCTGTACACTTGCAGTCCGGCCAAATCCCACATTGAGGTATCCTCTTAGGAGGGGTCCCTGGGCCCGTCGGCGATGAACAACGATTCACTCCCGACAGCCTCCTCCCCTAGGCCCGCGGACGACACTGAGCTGTTGTCTTAGAGGATACCGGACCAAGGGGAGACTGCTCTGGAGACGCTCCCAGGAGAAATCCCAGTCGCCGGGCACAACGGGGGAAGACCCCCATGGACTCCAATAACGGGGGCCGCAGCAAGTTTGGCCCCCAGCCGGATATGGCTCCGGAACCCCCAGTGGTTCCGAATTCAGGCATGCAGCCTCTCTCTAAGGGGGGCGAGCCACCTGTACCGATGACCTCTGTCCATCCAGAGGCATCGGATAACTTGCTGTAAGCGCTTCCTGGCGCTTCCATTGATGAAGAACACCGTACCATTATGAGTATGGTGATTGAGAAGGTCTGGTCCGCCAAAAGCGGATTGACCGAAGCCTGCGCCAGCCTCCTAACAGGCTTTGAGGTAAGTAATAAAATTGTAAGAAAATATCACAGTATAGACAGTAGCCCCTGATGCTTTGTTTGGTGTTCGGAAAGAAAGGCCGAACATAGGATCAAATAACATCCACAGGAGTCTAACAAAAGATGTCTATGTGAATAATTAGGCGTCGCTGCTGGCGCTTCTTTGCCAGATCATGGAGGTCTCCAGATCAAGGGACTCGAGCGGATCAAGGAGAGCTCGGCCTCATGAAGAGATAGCTCGAGGAAAACGAAGGTACACAATACCCCGTATATATATTTATAAAGGAAAAATGGTTTCTACTAATAGAAGCGTCATGAACTTTAATAGGGGCCACGACCGAAGTGGCGGTCCTTAAGAAGGCGCTGACCGAGGTTGAAGACAAAGCGGCCAAGGAGCGCGCCGAGCGCGAGAAGCAAGAGACTGTTAATAGATCTAGAAAGAATTGGTCCAAGAAACTTGATGATGCATTATGGGCCTATAGAACTTCATATAAAAATCCTACGGGTATATGGAAAAGCATGTCACTTACCTCTCGAACTTGAACATAAGGCATACTGGGCTATCAAAGAGCTCAACTATGATTTCAAACTTGCCGGTGAGAAGAGGTTATTTGATATTAGCTCACTTGATGAATGGAGAACCCAAGCATATGAGAATGCCAAGCTGTTGAAAGAAAAAGTTAAAAGATGGCATGACAAAAGGATACAAAAGCGTGAGTTTAACGTAGGTGATTATGTGTTGCTATTCAACTCGCGCTTAAGACTTTTGCAGGAAAACTTCTCTCTAAGTGGGAAGGTCCTTACGCTATCGAGGAGGTCTATCGCCCGGTGCCATAAAAATCAACAACTTCAAGGCACAACCAAGGTGGTGAACGGTCAAAGAATCAAACACTATATCTCGTAATCCTATAAATGTTGAAACTAATATTATTGAAATCAGAACCCGGAGGAATACATAATGCACACTTTCTAGAACGCTTGGACCAAAAGGAATAGTTCTGTGGTATGGTAAGTAAACGAACTCCAAAACAATTCTAATGGAAATTTTTCTCCTTTTTGGAATATTTAAGAATTTTGGATAGCAAGAAGTAATCCGGGAAGGACACGAGGCCTCCACGAGGTGGAGGGCGCGCCACCCCATCGGGCGCGCCTCTATCTCGTGGGCACCTCGTGTGCCTCCCGGACTCCGTTTTCTTGCACGTTACTTCTTTTGGTCGGTAAAAATTCATTATATAATCTCTCGAAGGTTTTGACCACCGTATCACCTAAAAATCCTGTGTTTTTGTTTCGAGCTGTTTCTGTCGCAGATTAGAGCAAGATGCCTTCTCAAGAGTGAGTCGGGGAGAGTCGGGTGTCTCACCCGACACCAGGTCCAGGAGCAAACAGCGATGCTTATCACTTTGGGCCATCAACGGAGGATGAGATGGAGGCCGACTTAAAAAGGATAGATGCCATGGAGGAGGATCAATAAGTTACCTCTCGCTTCCAAGCAGGATTCATGATGGGGGAATACAGAGCTCAGCAATCCCATACTCGGTCATCCGTTCTAATGTTAAATTTCTTTCTTATGAAAATATGAAAAAGAGTGTCACTTGTTCTCCAGAAGCTATGCATCATCATTGGGTAAAAGGAGCTTTCACCGTCACGGGCAAGCTCCGCAAGGAAAATATGGACCTCAAGCAACAAGTTAATAAGCTCAAGGAGGAGAATCGTATCCTTAGGGGCATCATCGCCAAGAAGATCACAACACCAACTCTGAAGAAGGAGACATAATCACATGGGTATGGGCACTCCCCTTAGCGACTGCCAAGCTTGGGGGAGGTGCCCTGGTATCGTATCACCATCACACTCCTATCTTTACCGTTTTACTTAGTTTGATCCTTTAAGTAATATCTTGATCTAGTAGAATAAAGTTTCGGTATGAATTAGTTTTGAGTTTTCCTTTGTGATCTCTCTATGTAATCGAGTCCATGAGCTATATAATAAAGATTAGTGTTGAGCCAAGGGCTTTTCTATCTTGCTATGATCTTGAGAAAATAGAACGAATAAAAAGTATAAAAGAGTTCATATTGATCTTATGGATAGTAATGACTTCACATATAGAGAGTATGAGGCTTAAAAGTTGTTAGGAGTTGACAAACATAGTTTGGCCATCGTTGCAATTAATAGGAAGTAATAAAGAAAGAGAGGTTTTCACATATAAATATACTATATTGGACATCTTTTATAATTGTGAGCACTCATTAAGTATGACATGCTAAAGAGTTGATGTTGGACAAGGAAAACAACGTAATGGTTTGTCACATCCCTAGTTCTGGCCTGCTCTGGGTTAGCTAGTCTTGTGTTGCATCATGTTTAAATTTCTCTTAAATTTGAAATGGGGATTGTCTCAAACCCTAGCATCAAAGGAATTCACTAGGTTCAACTAAAATAATTTCAGTGAATCCAAATGGCTTTTAAAAATGTCCATCATTTCTGGAAAATGCTAGAAGCAATAACCATTGGTGTTGCACATTTTTCCATGACATATTTGGGCTCTTAATTAAATCTTATAGTATTTGCATTTGGGCAATTAAATGCTATTAAATATTTTAAATGCTCAAATAATCATAAACTAAAATGTTTACTGTTGGATATATTCCAAACAGTAGTCATGATTTGTTTCATTATTTTTGGAAATGCCCTGGCATTTTTATTAAAGCCAAACACGATTACAGAAAATAGAAAACAGAAACAATTTAGAAAAGAGAGAGAAAACGCTTAGCTGGGCCACTTACCTGGCGCTTACCTGGCCATCCTGGCACTATAGCAGCCCACCAGGCCCATCTGCCAGTCGTCCTCCACCTCGCGCTAGAAGGACATGAGGCGTGTGTTCGCCGGACGCCAGCACGCGCCCGTGCCACCTCCTGCTTCCTGCCGCTTCCCTCTCGTCGCCTGGGCCTCTCTCGCGACGCCACGCAGCCCCGACCGCCCTCTCCGCCTCTCCCGTCACATTTCTACTCGCCTCCTCTAACCTCTCTCTCGCAAAGAAGGCGTTGCCATCGCCGCCGCTTGCTGCCACTGCGCCCACCGAGCTCGCTTAGCCTCCCCACCATGGCATAAAGATCCACCTTCGACTCTCACGCCATCTCCGACGATCCACGCGACGGATGCGCCCACAGCGCTTCCTCGACCTCTTCTTCAACCTTCGCCCCGAGATCGCCGGTGACCCAGCGCCGACTCGCTGCCTCCCCGAGCTCTCGAGGCCACCGCGCACTCTCTGTGAGTTCATCTTTCTTCTCCCCAGCCACGCCACTCGAGCTGCCCCTAACCCCGCTAGCCATCACGGCCGAGAGCTCGGCCACTGGCCATGTCGCCGTCGTGGGCTACGTAAGCGTGAAGCTCGAAACCGAAGCGCCATCAAGACTCGCCGCGTCCCTCAGGAGCCCGCAGACCGCCTCCACATCTCCCGCCATGCCTCCTAGCGACGACCCGAGCTCGTCTCGAGCTCGCAGCCGCCAACTTCGCCACCGACGCCTTTACGACCACCCCGAGCCCAAACACCACCACCACTAGACGCGAGAGTCTCCTTGTCACGAGAGCCTCTCCTCCGAAGACAAATGGTCGCCAGGGCGATTCTCGATGCCTCCGCTGCTCAGCCTCGCTGGCGGCTAAACGCCGGCAGGTTGACCGCCTTGACCGCCGGTGGTTTAGCCCTGGTTGACCTGGGGATTTGACCTCCCCTGGGTCTATGACATGCGGGCCCTGCCCGGCTAATTAATCTAGTTTTGGTGTATACTTAATTAGTTTGACCTAGGTTAGTGCTAATTAAACTAGGTTAGTTTAGTTAGACATCGACACACGGGCCCCACCGGTCAATTTGACTGGGCCGCCTGCTGACTCGCTAATGTCATGTCGATGCAATGTCGACAAGAATAAGTATTTTCTGGATTTACTTTTATACAGGAAATTCCAGAAAATACCACAAACTTCTAAAAGTCATAGAAATTCAACCATAACTCCAAATGAAATAAATTATATATGAAAAATGATCAGAAAAATCCAATCTATCCATCAGTATCATTTTCATGCATGTTAGAACAACTTATGGCTACTGTTTAGGACAAATCAAATGAATAGCATTGAATAACTATATGTGGAGTTTGAATTTGAACCTAGGGTTCAAACCAACTCCATTTAACTTGTCGCTAGTTGCATTAGCTCAAATCACAGATATTTCCATGTCATGATCATGCATCATATTGTGCATTGCATTGATTGTGTTCTTCCTTATTTGCCGGTGTTTGTCCCTCTCGATAGACGTGGTTCGATGATGAGTTCGATGACACCAATGAAGAACTATATTATCTTCGTATGCTGTGCAAGCAAAACCCCTTGTTCATTCCGATACAATCCCACTCTCTCGCCTCCTGCTCTTTTTACTGCATTAGAACAACAACGATTCATCTCATTATTTGTCACAGATAACGCCTCGATGCGGCTATATCTCCCACGTGTCGAAGCACGACTTAGAGGCATAACCGCATTGAAAGCAATGTCGCAAGTGAGGTAATCTTCACACAACCCAAGTAACACATAAGGGAAAGAGATACATAGTTGGCTTACAATCGCCACTTCACACAAATACATGAATAAAACATTACATCATCCAGATACAATCAAGGTCCAACTACGGAACCAAAATAAAAGAAAAACCCCAAATGCGACAAAGGACCCGGATCGACCCCAACTGGGCTCCACTACTGACCAACTAGAACGAAGCAACACAAAGGGCAAGATCTTCATCGAGCTCCTCCTTGAGCTTGATTGCGCCACCGCTTTCGGTAACATAGGCACCGCAAACTGGTTTTGAAGTATCCGTGAGTCACGAGGACTCAACAATCTCGCACCCGCGAGATCAAGACTATTTAAGCCGATGGGTAAGGTAAAGGCATGAGGTGGAGCTGCAGCAGCGACTAGCACAAATGGAGGCTAACATACGCAAATGAGAGCGAGAAGAGAAGGCAAAGCACGGTCGATAAGAGTATGATCAAGAAGTGATCCTATAGCAACCTCGCCAAGCATAACTCCAACATCAGTGTTCACTTCCGGACTCACGGAAAGAGACCATCACGGTAACACACGCGTTGATGTATTTTAATTAAGGTCAACTTTAGGTTTTCTACAACCGACATTAACAAACTCCCATCTGCCACATAACCGCGGCACGGCTCTCGAAAGTTTAGACCCGCAGGGTGTCCCAACTTAGCCCATGACAAGCTCTCGCGATCATCGGCGAATAGACCTTCACCCAAGACACTCCGATCGACTCGGTATCTCGGTACATCAAGACATTTCGACAATGGTAAAACAAGACCAGCAAAGCCGCCCGATGCGCCGACAAATCCCGATAGGAGTCGCGACGTACTCGCTCGTGGCACACCGGATGAGCAAGACGTCGGGTTGGCATAGACCCTGGTTGCCTGGGGCGCCGGACATCGCTCAGTTGGACCAACACTCGAGGAGCACCGCCCGGGGTTAAAATAAAGATGACCCTCGGCTCCGAAACCCAAGGGAAGAAAAGGGCTAGGTGAGGCAAATGGTAAAGGCAATGTTGGGCCTTGCTGGACAAGTTTTATTCAAAGCGAACTGTCGGGGGTCCTATAAATCACCCGACCGCGTAAGGGACGCAAAATCCGGGAACATAACACCGTATGACGGAAACTAGGGCGGCAAGAGTGGAACAAAACACTGCATAAGGCCGAGCCTTCCACCCTTTACCAAATATATAGATGCATTAATAATATATAAGAGATATTGTGATATCCCAACAAGTAAACATGTTCCAACAAGGAACAACATCTCCATGTTCCAACGAGGAACAAACTTCAATCTTCACCGCAACTAACAACGCTATAAGAGGGCTGAGCAAAGCGGTAACATAGCCAAACAACAGTTTGCTAGGAAAGGTGTCAAAGGTTAGAGGTTCATGGCATTTTGGGAGGCCGACAAGCAAAAGGTAGGCATCGCAAAGATTGGCATAGCAAAAGAGCGAGCAAACTAGCATAGCAAAGATAGTAGTGATTTCGAGGGTATGATCATCTTGCCTGAAATCCCGCAAGGAAGAAGAACGATTCCATGAAGAAGACAAACGGACGAAGTCGAACGGATCCTCACAACTCCGGAACGAAACCGAAGCTAACGAGAGAAGCAAACCGGAAAGAAGCAAACAACATAGTAAACAACCTCACATAAACATGGCATGATGCGAAACAAGTATGATGCATGTCCGGTTTAATGAGGCATGGCATGGCAAAGGAGCGAAACAATCTTACAAATTAGTGGAGCTCAATATGCAACGAGTTGCATATTGACGAACACCACATTAATTATTTAGTTCTCTTGGTTATGAACAAGACAAGATTAAATGTTGGTTAACATGGCGAGAGGTGAAGCATAATTAAACTACACCATCTAAACAATTTAAATGGGGCCGATATAAAAACAACAAACCGTAAATCCCCATATGCATTTAGCAATTTAATGCAACAACAAGTTTAAACATTTTAATTGTTGTTATCATGATGCGGATGACACATGCAAGTTTATGCAATTTTTAAGAACATGTTGACATGAGCATGAAACGAGGCATTTGTCGCTATGGCGAACAAAACGGGTGCCACGGCAACGAATCCAAAATGATGCCACGGCGGCTAAACGAAAAAGGTGCCACGGCGGCGAACGGAAATGGTGCCACGGCAATATTCCGGTGATCCGACAACTCCTCGAGATGTCGGTGCAAAAGAAAGTGTGGGTGAGCGGGTGATGCAAAAGATGGTGGAATGATCCCGGCAACCGGGTTCCCACGGATTAGTGGCATGGAAATGAGTGACAAATCAGACACGGTGAAAACGGTGCATCTCATTCAACACATGCATTCGTTCACGGGCGTCGTCTCGGGTTATACCTTCGAAGCGTGCGTGCATTTCCGGAGCGGGTCGAGTTCCGTAGAGGGAAGTAGATGTACACGGCGTAGCGGAAGTCGTTGTTCACGTGGCGACGGTAGTGGTTCACATGTTGTAGAGGAACTTGACGAATCCAACGTCTTCGGGGCGACGGTAGTGGTACACACGACGTCGGGGTACTTGTCGGTCCGGTCTTGGCGGTGTAGATGTACACGTTGTCGGGGTACCTGTTGCATCACCGAGTGTAGTCGTACACGTTCGAAGCGGGACTTAGCGTATCCATGAACTTGGCAGTCCAGGACGTAGAGGTACACTTGTCCAAGTGGAACTTGACGATGACGGGGTCTTCAGGGTACTTGATGCTTGAGGTTCCAATCTGGTTTCGAATGCATTCACGCAACACATCGCAGGAGCAAGAGGCAACAACTTGGTGGGGTTCTGCCCATACATGGTGAACTCGAAGTCGAGGCGAACGGCACTGCTTGAGAAGGCAAACGACGGCTGTGACGGGGCAAGTGGAGCAACATGCGGCAGGGGCGTCCATGAAGGGGAGCAGGAAAGGCATGGCAAGGAGGCATGGGAGGATCCCGTGGCCGTGGAGGGCCAGCAGCGGCCTGGACAACGGCGGAGACGGGGCTGGAGATGGACCACGAGGAGGAGAGCTTGGGGTCGAGCATGGTGCAGGGCTCCGGGTGGCTCGGCGTGGTGCAACTCGCACACGAGGAGGAGAAGATGAGGTCCGACGAGGAAGGGGCTCGCCGACTGGGAGGCTCTGGTGGCTGGCGTCCACGCCGGAGTGGGGAAGGCGGCGACACTGTGACGAAGGCGGCATCGGGCACGCGGGACGCGGCAGTGGGGCGACGAACGGGCGGCGGGACTCCAGGGACTTGGCGCGCCGGCCTCCGTGGGAGACGGGGAGGAGGCGAGATGGCGCGCCGGCGGCATCGGCGAGAGGGTGTTGGGGCGGCGCGCAAGGGCGTCGGGAGCCCTTTCCCGGCGATGTTGGCGGCAGGAAGGACGACGGAGGGAGGCGCAGAGGACGATGGAGAGGGGTCGAGCGAGTGGAGATGGGTCGCGGCATCGGCGAGAGGGTGCAGCAGCAGCTGCTGCTGCCGGGCGGCGGCCCCATGGCCTTGGCGAGGAGGTCGGGCGTGGGGGTCTCAGCGTGGAGGTGCGAAGGGATCGGGCGCTGGGGGGAGGACGAGGGAGATGGATGGGGATCGGGCAAGCGGGTGTGTGTGCGGCGGCGCACAGAGGGACGAGGGAGGAGATGGGGGTCGCTAGGGTTCGGTCGGGCCTTAAGCTGGCTAGAGTCCGCCTGTGGTGGGCTGCGGAGGCCATGGTGGCTGGGCCGATTGCTGGTGAAGGCCGAGCTGGGCTGGCTCTCTCACTAATATTTAGCGTAAAAGAAAATAGAGATAAGAAAAGAAGGGAAGGTTAGGGAAAGAATTTGGGAACGAGGACAATTTTCCGGCTCACAAAAATATGAAGAATTTAACAAAAATGGCCCGAGGATTTTGGTGGATCTCCTAAAATGATAGAATAATAATGGCAAGGTTTTGAGGTCAACTCGAGTAGAAAAGGCATGGGATTTAATATGCAAGTGTGTTCGGTGAATTCCAAATCAATGGAATATTTTAAATATAGCTCCCTAATATTGGGAGGATATGTTATAAAGAGAAGTCACCCTTCCCTCGATTTAAATGGATCGAGAAATCCATGCAATTTATTTAGAAGAGTTTAAAAAAATTAAATGGCATGATGGCATGATGCAATGCAAGAGATGACATGATGCAATGCAAAACAAAACAAATCGCACGACAAAACTCGGAAACCCTGGAAGGCATCTGAAGCTCCGGTCTTGGGGCGTTACAACACTCCACCACTACGAGAGGATCTCGTCCCGAGATCTAGAATGGCACCGGAGGGAAAACGGAAGAGGAAGAGAAGAGGTAAAACTAAATTGCTTCTTTGACCAATGAGTGAAACCAAGAACCTTGAGAGGTTGAGCAATTTAAAAGAAAGAGTACAACAGAGATGAACGAGATTGCAAACAATCCGGTAAAAAAAAAAAAGGAACAAGGAGTATGACGAGAATTTGAAGGTTGAAACAACACTCCGGTTGAATGGATAAGCATTAAAAGAACACGATCCTCACAACTTGAAATGATGAGTGAAGAGAGCAACATCACAATGCCTCCGGAAGAAAGAATAGAAGATAGATCATTGAAATAACAGAATGGGGAAGAAAAAGCCAACTTCTGCTACCAATGATCTTGGAATGCACCCTTGCAAGAAGGTAAGAATAGAGTTATTGGAAAATCAACAACAAAAAGAATAAGCTTGTGGCGGGCTTATGGAAACATCTCAAAATGATGAGGTGACAACCTGCCACTAATGGAAACAATCGATTGGTTGAGAACACCAAAGAGATGAAAAACTTCTTCGCCGAGAGGATAGGAGAAAACTTGGATCATTGATATGCACCACAAATAGCAACATCCCTTAAGGAAAGGCTTTAGGTGAAATATAACCCAAGATAACTCCAATGAAGAAGTTGATTGGTCAAAAGATCTCTTGAGCGAAGAGAAAATGATGGATTTAAAATACCTCATTCTTGACAACATGTGAAACATGGAACATGAACTCAAATTATCAAGAATGACATAATACCACCTCAAAAGCTAAGGTAGAAGAATTGCACTTCGGAATGCCAGATGAAGAATGCTTGAGCTTCTCAAAACAAAACAAGTGTTAAGCACCATGTTTAATTTTGAGTATAGCTTATGGTTCATAACTTCAAGAGAAATCTTGAAGAACAATTGAAGAATGAAAAGAATCCTTGAGGAACCACCATGAAGAAACTCCATGAAGAACTCCGTAATAAAAGGATGAAAAGAAAGAGAAATTGAAAACACAAGGTGAATCCTTGCAATGATTTAGATGGATCTCCGTGATGATGAGAACTTGGAACTCCGGGAAAAAGAGAAGATGAAACAAATGAAACCGAGAATTACTTCATCATGAACAATCTCCGGAAGAAAAGAATTAATCACTTGGATGAACAAGAATAAGAATTATGTTATGCTTATCCTTCACCAATTAAATTGATGACAATCAACGGATTTGGCATACTACTTATTCTCGTAGAAAGGATTAAGAGAGCTATGGCGTAAACTTGGGAAGGTCTTCAACGAACCACCGGTAGGATTGGAACAACAAATGAATTGATATGATGAACAAGGAAGAGAGATCTTGAAAGAACCACCGTAAAAATTGGAAATGAACGTAGCAAATGCACAATCACCGGGAAGAATTCCAAAATGAATGAAGATACTTGAGGGTATTTAGATACAAATGAACGAATAGATCACGAGCTGATTAGAGAATACTTGAATGATGCACCGGTGAGATTTGGAGAATGAAAGCTCAAATCTAAGAATGAAGAATTATGACATGATGGCCTTCGGAGGAAAGAAATGGAAACAACTCCTGAAATGCTCCGGATGGGTGAAAAGAATTCTCACAATCGAAAACAATTATGAGAGGATGGCAACAAGCTAGAACCATGAATCTTGAAGAGAATGGAGCAAGATTAAAGAGAAACTCTTCTTCGGTCTTCAAATGATGAGAATGACAACGAGAAACACCACCAAGAATTATTGAGGCACACCGGAAGAATCAAAAGCGAAGAGGTTGAGCCAACTATGAAAAGAATTTGAAAGATCTTGGAGAAAAGCATTTGACTGATGATAACTCATTCTTACTTCAAACTTGGAGAAAAATTTAGGATAGCTCCGGGAAAATAGAAGAGTCAGGTAAGATCCTGGTAAAAGACCTGTGGGTTAGGGCCCACTCAAAAGAACACCGTTGAAAAGATTTAAAAGAGATGCCGCAATCTCGAAAGAGCTTGAACGAATGCAGAGTGGAAACATGAATCTTCGAGATATCTTGAGCACTCCGGAATAACAAATAGCGAGAAGTAGAATGATAATGAGGTTCACCGGTATGAGAAGACATTGAAATGAGGAAAAAGGTATGATCAACAAAACTTGACTTGAATCCACCGGAGAAGAGAAAAGAATGAGGAATGACGAACTAGTAGAACATCTTCTTGAGAACCACCGGGTAAGAACATTGATTGAAAAGAATGAAGAGACTTCACATGAATAAATGGATACTTGATTAAGAAATCGGTGTCCTTGAAGAAAAAGGGTGGGAGGGTGGGGAAAAACAAAGACAACTTGGGATGAACGAAACAAACACCGTTGAGAAGAAATGATAATTGGTCTTGCTAATGTTGAAGAATGATGGGATCATCTCGAAGAGAAGCGCACCGGTTGGAAAAGAATTAACATGACAACCTCAATGATTAAAAAGGATTAGTATTCACATAGCAATATGAGAACACCATTTAGGAAAGGTTTGGATTCAACATTTGACATTGAAGCAACTCAATACCACAAATAAAACAAAACAAAGGACTGGCTTGCGAATAAGCGGAACAAACATATGATAGAGATTTCGTCCAAGTTTTAGTGGTGGGGCCTACACGGGCTCAATCAGACAGCACCATCATGTACAAGGTAGTGCACATGACATACGAAGCCCCCCAGTCGGCATAGCCAAGGACTCTTTAAGACACAACGAGACCATCAGTAAAACCAACCGTGAATAGGCGGACCACTAGACGTCGAACCCCAATTTCATATCATACATCCGTCGGAAAGATATCCTAAGAGCTACTTGAATTCCCACCTATGAAACTCCCAAACTTTCTCGGTTATGCAATCTGGTGTTGGGGATACAGGGGAGCAATAATATCTCACACAAACTAACAATCCCTACATCCAACTGTATCCATCCGTCAACACATAACCAAGAAACCTTCGGAAATCGTGTACCTCAACCTTCAAAAGCATCCGTTATACGAGTCATGGCAATACTCCCGTACTCACCTCAAGATCGGGTTAGCGGGTTATCTCACCAACAACTGCATAAAAGAGATTTTCGATGTCGGCGATTAAACTCAGTATTCCGAATCTGCAACGATAAAATTATGACGACAACACCTCGGAGCTCAACTCCCGGGACACCGCCACAACCCCTAAATGTCGAGGCAACCAAGACAATGTTGTCATCATAAAACCATCGGAACGATTCTAAGATACCCGCGTGATCCTAAAAAAAATTTTAGTGAAATTTGAGAAGAGAAGAGTCAAAACTCTACGTCAGATACCTCACCAGAAGGTCGAAGGGACTGGGGAGTAAAAAGAATTCCTAAACTCTCCGATATATATAATCCTAAATGACTCAAAACATTTTTCTAGACACAACTCGCCGCTAAAAACGATCAAGCAAAGGGGCTCCTAAGGTCGGGAAGGCTCGATTACCAACTTATAACGCCTCGATGCGGCTATATCTCCCACGTGTCGAAGCACGACTTAGAGGCATAACCGCATTGAAAGCAATGTCGCAAGTGAGGTAATCTTCACACAACCCAAGTAACACATAAGGAAAGAGATACATAGTTGGCTTACAATCGCCACTTCACACAAATACATGAATAAAACATTACATCATCCAGATACAATCAAGGTCCAACTACGGAACCAAAATAAAAGAAAACCCCAAATGCATAAAGGACCCGGATCGACCCCAACCGGGCTCCACTCTCGACCAACTAGAACGAAGCAACACAAAGGGCAAGATCTTCATCGAGCTCCTCCTTGAGCTTGATTGCGCCACCGCTCGGTAACATAGGCACCGCAAACTGGTTTTGAAGTATCCGTGAGTCACGAGGACTCAACAATCTCGCACCATGAGATCAAGACTATTTAAGCTGATGGGTAAGGTAAAGGCATGAGGTGGAGCTGCAGCAAGCGACTAGCACAAATGGAGGCTAACATACGCAAATGAGAGCGAGAAGAGAAGGCAAAGCACGGTCGATAAGAGTATGATCAAGAAGTGATCCTATAGCAACCTCGCCAAGCATAACTCCAACATCAGTGTTCACTTCCGGACTCACGGAAAGAGACCATCACGGTAACACACGCGTTGATGTATTTTAATTAAGGTCAACTTTAGGTTTTCTACAACCGACATTAACAAACTCCCATCTGCCACATAACCGCGGGCACGGCTCTCGAAAGTTTAGACCCTGCAGGGGTGTCCCAACTTAGCCCATGACAAGCTCTCGCGATCATCGAAGGAATAGACCTTCACCCAAGACACTCCGATCAGACTCGGTATCTCGGTACATCAAGACATTTCGACAATGGTAAAACAAGACCAGCAAAGCCGCCCGATGCGCCGACAAATCCCGATAGGAGTCGCACGTACCTCGTTCTCAGGGCACACCGGATGAGCAAGACGTCGGGTTGGCATAGACCTCGTTGCCAGGGCGCGGACATCGCTTCGAGTTGGACCAACACTCAAGGAGCACCGCCCGGGGTTAAAATAAAGATGACCCTCGGGCTCCGGAAACCCAAGGGAAGAAAAGGGCTAGGTGAGGCAAATGGTAAAGGCAATGTTGGGCCTTGCTGGACAAGTTTTATTCAAAGCGAACTGTCAGGGGGGTCCCATAAATCACCCGACCGCGTAAGGGACGCAAAATCCGGGAACATAACACCGGTATGACGGAAACTAGGGCGGCAAGAGTGGAACAAAACACCAGGCATAAGGCCGAGCCTTCCACCCTTTACCAAATATATAGATGCATTAATAATATATAAGAGATATTGTGATATCCCAACAAGTAAACATGTTCCAACAAGGAACAACATCTCCATGTTCCAACGAGGAACAAACTTCAATCTTCACCTGCAACTAACAACGCTATAAGAGGGGCTGAGCAAAGCGGTAACATAGCCAAACAACAGTTTGCTAGGAAAGGTGTCAAAGGTTAGAGGTTCATGGCATTTTGGGAGGCTGACAAGCAAAAGGTAGGCATCGCAGCATTGGCATAGCAAAAGAGCGAGCAAACTAGCATAGCAAAGATAGTAGTGATTTCGAGGGTATGATCATCTTGCCTGAAATCCCGCAAGGAAGAAGAACGATTCCATGAAGAAGACAAACGGACGAAGTCGAACGGATCCTCACAACTCCGGAACGAAACCGAAGCTAACGAGAGAAGCAAACCGGAAAGAAGCAAACAACATAGTAAACAACCCTCACATAAACATGGCATGATGCGCAAACAAGTATGATGCATGTCCGGTTTAATGAGGCATGGCATGGCAAAGGAGCGAAACAATCTTACAAATTAAGTGGAGCTCAATATGCAACGAGTTGCATATTGACGGAACACCACATTAATTATTTAGTTCTCTCTTGGTTATGAACAAGACAAGATTAAATGTTGGTTAACATGGCGAGAGGTGAAGCATAATTAAACTACACCATCTAAACAATTTAAATGGGGCCGGATATAAAAACAACAAATCCGGTAAATCCCCATATGCATTTAGCAATTTAATGCAACAACAAGTTTAAACATTTTAATTGTTGTTATCATGATGCGGATGACACATGCAAGTTTATGCAATTTTTAAGAACATGTTGACATGAGCATGAAACGAGGCATTTGTCGCTATGGCGGAACAAAACGGGTGCCACGGCAACGAATCCGAAAATGATGCCACGGCGGCTAAACGAAAAAGGTGCCACGGCGGCGAAACGGAAATGGTGCCACGGCAACATTCCGGTGATCCGACAACTCCTCGAGATGTCGGTGCAAAAGAAAGTGTGGGTGAGCGGGTGATGCAAAAGATGGTGGAATGATCCCGGCAACCGGGTTCCCACGGATTAGTGGCATGGAAATGAGTGACAAATCAGACACGGTGAAAACGGTGCATCTCATTCAACACATGCATTCGCTCACGGGCGCTGCCTCGGGTTATACCTTCAAGCGTCGCGGCATTTCCGGGCGGGTCGAGTTCCGTGAGGGAAGTAGATGTACACGGCGTAGCGGAAGTCGTTGTTCACGTGGCGACGGTAGTGGTTCACATGTTGTAGAGGAACTTGACGAATCCAACGTCTTCGGGGCGACGGTAGTGGTACACACGACGTCGGGGTACTTGTCGGTCCGGTCTTGGCGGTGTAGATGTACACGTTGTCGGGTACTGTTGCATCACCGAGTGTAGTCGTACACGTTCGAAGCGGGACTTAGCGTATCCATGAACTTGGCAGTCCAGGACGTAGAGGTACACTTGTCCAAGTGGAACTTGACGATGACGGGGTCTTCAGGGTACTTGATGCTTGAGGTTCCAATCTGGTTTCGAATGCATTCACGCAACACATCGCAGGAGCAAGAGGCAACAACTTGGTGGGGTTCTGCCCATACATGGTGAACTCGAAGTCGAGGCGAACGGCACTGCTTGAGAAGGCAAACGACGGCTGTGACGGGGCAAGTGGAGCAACATGCGGCAGGGGCGTCCATGAAGGGGAGCAGGAAAGGCATGGCAAGGAGGCATGGGAGGATCCCGTGGCCGTGGAGGGCCAGCAGCGGCCTGGACAACGGCGGAGACGGGGCTGGAGATGGACCACGAGGAGGAGAGCTTGGGGTCGAGCATGGTGCAGGGCTCCGGGTGGCTCGGCGTGGTGCAACTCGCACACGAGGAGGAGAAGATGAGGTCCGACGAGGAAGGGGCTCGCCGACTGGGAGGCTCTGGTGGCTGGCGTCCACGCCGGAGTGGGGAAGGCGGCGACACTGTGACGAAGGCGGCATCGGGCACGCGGGACGCGGCAGTGGGGCGACGAACGGGCGGCGGGACTCCAGGGACTTGGCGCGCCGGCCTCCGTGGGAGACGGGGAGGAGGCGAGATGGCGCGCCGGCGGCATCGGCGAGAGGGTGTTGGGGCGGCGCGCAAGGGCGTCGGGAGCCCTTTCCCGGCGATGTTGGCGGCAGGAAGGACGACGGAGGGAGGCGCAGAGGACGATGGAGAGGGGTCGAGCGAGTGGAGATGGGTCGCGGCATCGGCGAGAGGGTGCAGCAGCAGCTGCTGCTGCCGGCGGCGGCGTCCATGGCCTTGGCGAGGAGGTCGGGCGTGGGGGTCTCAGCGTGGAGGTGCGAAGGGATCGGGCGCTGGGGGGAGGACGAGGGAGATGGATGGGGATCGGGCAAGCGGGTGTGTGTCAAAGGCGGCGCATGAGGGACGAGGGAGGAGATGGGGGTCGCTAGGGTTCGGTCGGGCCTTAAGCGGGCTAGAGTCCGGCCTGTGGTGGGCTGCGGAGGTCAGCGGTGGCTGGGCCGATCGCCTGTGAAGGCCGAGCTGGGCTGGCTCTCTCACTAATATTTAGCGTAAAAGAAAATAGAGATAAGAAAAGAAGGGAAGGTTAGGGAAAGAATTTGGGAACGAGGACAATTTTCCCGGCTCACAAAAATATGAAGAATTTAACAAAAATGGCCCGAGGATTTTGGTGGATCTCCTAAAATGATAGAATAATAATGGCAAGGTTTTGAGGTCAACTCGAGAGTAGAAAAGGCATGGGATTTAATATGCAAGTGTGTTCGGTGAATTCCAAATCAATGGAATATTTTAAATATAGCTCCCTAATATTGGGAGGATATGTTATAAAGAGAAGTCACCCTTCCCTCGATTTAAATGGATCGAGAAATCCATGCAATTTATTTAGAAGAGTTTAAAAAAATTAAATGGCATGATGGCATGATGCAATGCAAGAGATGACATGATGCAATGCAAAACAAAACAAATCGCACGACAAAACTCGGAAACCCTGGAAGGCATCTGAAGCTCCGGTCTTGGGGCGTTACACTGCGGTAGCTGAACCCCTTTATCCTCTGCATGACCTGTCATTGCCACAGTAAATAGATGAAACCCACTAGCATGAGTAGGAGTTGTTTGAGCCTTGTTGTGCCTACTCATTCATGCTTGTTTGTCATGCCTGCTACTGCTTAGAGCTGAGTCAGGTCTGATTCATTGGGGATGAATCAGAGGTGTGTGAACATGTCCTACTGTGTGAGCTAATTGTGTGAACACGATTTGGTAAAGGTAGCGGTGAGAGGCCATGTAGGAGTACATGGTGGGTTGTCTCATTGATGCCGTCCTCAGGAACTGAGTTCTGTGTTTGTGATCCATGAACAGCTACTACCACACATTGGGTTCCGGTAACTCGGCCCCTCTCGACTTATTAATCAACCTGATCTCTGTCCAGGAGTTGCAACTAGTTTCTGGTGTTTGTAGGTAGTGTTAGTAGTCTACCAAGTGGCACCCGATACATGTGGGCTTGGGACAGACTAGGCACAGTGACACGGTGTACCAAGTGGCACCCGGATGGTGGGCTTGGGAACCCTGCTCACATCATTTGGGGCCGTGAGCGACACCCCGGCCGGATCTCCTTGCGGATGGAACCCGAATAGGCGATAAACCTGGACGAGAGACTTGTGTGGTTAGTCAGGTCGTGGTCGACACCCTCGCTGGGCTTCCGCTTGAAGGTTGCCGAGTACATGTCGTGTAAATGGCGATAAGTGGTGAGAGCGTGTGTGAAGAAGTACACCCCTGCAGGGTTAACATTATCTATTCGAATAGTCGTGTCTGCGGTAAAGGACTTCTGGGTTGCCTGTACAGTTCATAGACAAGTGAAAGTGGATACCCTAAAATACGCAAGATAAGTGTGAGTGCTATGGATGGCGTTCTCCTAGGGAGACGGGAGCAGATCCATAGTGGTGTATTGATATGGTGAATATGTGGACTCGTGTGCGCCACCTCAAAAGAGTTACTTGCAGTCGTAGTTCAGAATAGCCACCGAGTCAAAGCTGGCTTGCTGCAGTTAAACCCCACCACCCCCTTTGTTGAAAATGATGCATATGTAGTTAGTTCTGATGTAATTCTTGCTGGGTACATTTGTACTCACGTTTGCCTATTTTATGTTTTTGCAGAGAGACTTCAGTCTCACTAGTAGTTCCACGTGGACTTCGACGTTTAGCTTGTTACCTCAGCTACGATCTTGTGCCCTCGGTAGGATCTGGTAGTTAGTCAGGCTTCTCAGCCATTTTCATTTGTAGTTGTCTGTACTCAGACATGTTAAGCTTTTACTTGTGCTTTGACTTGTATGCTCTGAATGTTGGGTAGTGAGACCCATGTTTGTAATATC
Source organism: Aegilops speltoides (assembly GCA_021437245.1). Taxonomy (NCBI): domain Eukaryota; kingdom Viridiplantae; phylum Streptophyta; class Magnoliopsida; order Poales; family Poaceae; genus Aegilops; species Aegilops speltoides. The sequence continues at coordinate 361,537,026 of CM038147.1, read as the reverse complement.
TCGCTCCTCGGAGCCTATTGAATATAATACTTGAGTTGTAGAGTCATGTTGTGATGCCATGGTGTATTTTGCACATATCGAGCATATTGTGTGTATGTTATTGAAATGCTTGGTATGTGTGGGATCTGACTATCTAGTTGTTTATCCTCAGTAGCCTCTCTTACCGGGAAATGTCTCCTAGTGCTTCCACTGAGCCATGGTAGCTTGCTACTGCTCCTAACACTTAGGCTGGCCGGCATGTGTCCTTCTTTGTTCTGTGTATGTCCTTCGGGAAATGTCACGCGATGAATACCGGAGTCCTGTTAGCCCGCTACAGCCCGGTTCACGAGTCTGCTAGCCCAAAGCTACAGCCTGGATTCACTCGCTAATGACCGACACGCTCGATCTTCGGGTCATGGATGCTGTCCTCGTAAGTTTGTGCAACTTTGGGTTTACGACTAGCCATGTCACCGGGCTCCTTATCATATGGATGCTAGCGACACTATCATATACGTGCCAAAAGGCATAAACGGTCCCGCAAAGGTAAGGCGACACCGGTGGGAATACCGTGCGTGAGGCCACAAAGTGATATGAGGTGTTACATGCTAGATCGATGTGGCATTGAGTCGGGTCCCGACAGCTTTTGGTATCGAGCTTGACCGCTGTGAGGATTACCAAGCCAAACTGGTCAAGTTGAGTCTAGAAATTCTTTAGTTATATAAGGAATTGATTGTGGGATGGAACGTAAGGCTCTTTTTACTCCTTTACCTTATGCCCTTCGATCCGAAATCATCTTATCTGTCCTCACGGGTTAATGAACTAGGCTTTCTCTTCTTTCTATCAGGATCACGTGTTACTATTTAGTAGACCCATAAGATTGCTGGATTCAAGCCTCAGTTCAGTTCCTATTATTTCCGTGTATTCATAGTTGATCTCAGAACCTTGATATTATGATAATCGAGTGGTTATGCCACCATTTTATAGGATGTCTTAATTCTTTTCGAGCATTTACAGCCGTTATGCTGTCTGAGTCATCCCAGGTTTCTAAATAATCTGATGCATCTGCAAATCCTTTCTTTCCGCTTCCGATGTCCTTTTTGGTCAGAATAAGCACACTAAACGGTGCATTGAGGTACTCTGTTGCCTCGGTATATATGTTGGAGCTACTATTATGACCCTAGGTGTCTTAGAGAACCACCTAGTAATCTAGCCATGTTTTGTGTTCCCGGTGTGATAATTCTGGCCTTTATTCTCGAAAGCATCCCGTGATGCCACATAGTAGTAGGTATTCTATTCCTGGGTTCTTGAACCCAAGATTCACCCTACTTACTTCATGTTGATAGTGTTTGCTAGTTCCTTTAGGTTATTAGTAACCTTGCGATAGTCCTCGAGGTCCGTCGTATTTCCTTCTTCCAAATACCATGAACCATTAAGGCAGAACTTATTTGAACCAAAAGATCACAATTAGAGTACTCTTGAGGGTTCTCCGTTCATAATTGTGAATCTGTCAGTCCTTCCTCTTCAGCATGGGTTATCCGGAAGAAATATGTTGAACTTGTTCGACATACTAACCTATTCATCCACAACTCAGAAAGATATATGTTCCTTTGAGTTGTCCCTTTGTAGTTGTATTCCGATCCTTGTCTATCAGTTGATAGCCAAGTTAATGTCGTGCATTCGTGTTATCGATGCCTATTATTCTTGTGGTCCATCGAGCCATTCTATTCGGAATGACTAGGAGAAACAAACTCGTAACCTCATCCATATCCGTGATTGGGTCAAAGTAGTTGTAATCCGCAAATCAAAATGCCAATCCAGCTTTTGATCCGTTCTACCTTGGAGTATTACCATCTTTATATCAAGAATATCATGGGAATTGCACACCATCCTATGAACTCTTGACACAGTGATACTTCTTGCCATCATTGTTCATTCCTCGGATACGTGTTGTTGTAAACGGAATGCCGACAAGTGAACTGCGATGTGCGAAATCAATACTCCGAGCAACTTGTTGCTTGGTAGTTAATGGACAATACTCTCTCTCTTAGTGTGTTGGTTGTTGAACCATCACCCTAAGGTTGATCGTGCCACCTAGTCCATTTTCCCTAGTGCACCCTTCAATCAATGAGTTAGGATTGTGTCAATCCCTCGCTCTGTTGATCATATCGTCTTGCCCTGAAAAGCAAGATTGTTCTCGAGCTTAGTAACATATCGGTGGTTCATGATTTTCCGAATATCTTCTCGGAAGTATCACCAGGTCGTCACCTGGCCGCTATGTTGATTTTGTGAGCAAGTTGGTTTTCTGTAACCACCCGTTCTCCAAGAATCCATGTTGGATACCCCTGAGCTAGTTGGTTAAGCCAAACAACAACTTGGAGAGTTGGAGAATAAAAGCTTGCCTGGCTTAGTTCATTTTAAGGGATATCCTTTTGTGTGTGTGTGTTGAAGAAAGATGATATCTTCATCGATTGATCCTCGAGACCAGTTGTTGGAGCTATTGTCTTGCCAAAACTTTGATTTGAGTATGGGCTATCCTCAAATCAAATCAGAATCAACGATGTTCGTAATGTTGTCTTACTCGTGGATTTTCCTCGAGCATACACCATTATGTCTTTTGGGTCTGACCAATACTATCACCTTGTTCACATAGTTATGGAATTCCATCTCCATGGGATTCTGGATGAAATGTTGTTGAGCCCATCAACAATATCCTTACCTTCTCCATGATTTGTGTTGAACATCCAGCTAGTATTGGAAACTTTTATAAGCATTATCTTCATGACCCTCCCATGAAGCATATGCTCGAATGTAAGAAGTGACTTCTTCTAATTCATGTGCATTTGATGCAAGTTGCCGCTGTGAATTCGAGAAAGCAAGTTTTTTACTTCCTCTGGAACCATCCCAAGTCAGTCATGCATGTGCGAAGTATTCTATGGTCTGATAGACTGATCATCTTCATTCTATATGTATCCCTAGCGCACCAAGCCACTGATTGATTTGTTCAAGGAGAAGAAGTTCCTTCTTAAGAGTATACCCTATGCAATGACTTTGATATCCACGATGATGGTTCCCCACCTGGAACTCGGTAGTGTTTTATTATAAGTCTACCATGTGGTCGTGCTTGTCTAGGACAGCGTGTTCACATTTGAGTAGCGGAATCAGCTCATGTTTTGGAGCTTGCTATCGTAGTTCATTCCACGAGAATCTCGCAATATCATCTCATCGATTGTGTTGCAACCTTTCCTTTTCAGACATGTTGTCTGAAGTAACCTGTTACTAACTATATCTGAATCTCAGGCAGATATGATGGTTGGAACATTCCAACATTTGCATTTTGTTCCTAGCTTGCACCGTCTTTGTGCCATTTCACTATGAGCTGCCTTCTTAGTAACTCCTGTTCAGGATCATCCTCAAAAGTGGTCCTACCATGGGACCCATCCATTCCCGATGATAAGCAAAGATCATCCATTGCGTTGTCTTCAACAAGGTAGTCCACATCATCCATCCCTGTCCGAGTATGCCAATCCTTCGAGATCTTTCAATCGATCAATTGTAAATTGCCTTAAGATGGTATGAAGAGTTTCAATGATCTATGGATCAAAAGTAATTCTTTTTGCCACTTAAGGGAATAGCTCTTCGAGTCACCTTCCCCGAGGTGCTCCGTTTTTGGAATCATGGCAATTTCCCTCGCTACTTTGAAACCCTCGTCAAATTGTTTCTTCTGTCGCTCCTGATGTATGTGTTGCCTCTCAGCTCCAGAGATGTTTCTATGTCTCATTCCGTGAGTTCATCTTGTGATCATTAAGATGATCCTAAATTGCTCGGACCCCAAGAATACTGATTCTTCTAAAATCCTCTCTTTCTTCTCGCTGTCATGTTGGTTGTAGTTCTCAGAGCAAGACGTCGAGATCAAGGTGACGCAATGAGTCAATACCCTCGAGAATGATATCTGGATCGTGAAGACCGTGATAGTTTGTGCCTCTCTGTCTTCTTAACTCACGTCTTGAATCTCGGGACGAGATTCTTGTTTAGTGGGGGTGAGTTGTCACATCCCTAGTTCCGGCCTGCTATGTGTTAGCTAGTCTTGTGTTGCATCATGTTTAAATTTCTCTTAAATTTGAAATGGGGATTGTTTCAAACCCTAGCATCAAAGGACTCCACTAGGTTCAACTAAAATAATTTCAGTGAATCCAAATGGCTTTTAAAAATGTCCATCATTTCTGGAAAATGCTAGAAGCATAACCAGAGGTGTTGCACATTTTTCCATGACATATTTGGGCTCTTAATTAAATCTTATAGTATTTGCATTTGGGCATTTAAATGCTATTAAATATTTTAAATGCTCAAATAATCATAAACTAAAATGTTTACTGTTGGATATATTCCAAACAGTAGTCATGATTAGTTTCATGATTTTTGGAAATGCCCTGGCATTTTTATTAAAGCCAAACACGATTACAGAAAATAGAAAACAGAAACAATTTAGAAAAGAGAGAGAGAACGCTTACCTGGGCCACTTACCTGGCGCTTACCTGGCCGGCCTGGCACTGTACCAGCCCACCAGGCCCATCTGCCAGTCATCCTCCACCTCGCGCCAGATGGACGCGAGGCGTGTCTTCGTCGCACGCCGGCACGCGCTCGTGCCACCTCCTGCTTCCTGCCGCTTCCCCCTTGTCGCCTGGGCCTCCCTCGCGACGCCACGCAGCCCCGACCGCCCTCTCTGCCTCTCCCCGTTTCTCTCTGCTCTTGCCCCTCCTCTAACCCTCTCTCTCGCGTGCAACCGAGCGTTGCCATCGCCGCCGCTTGCTGCCACTGTGCCCACCGAGCTCGCCTAGCCTCCCCACCATGGCAGAAAGATCCACCTTCGACCTCTATGCCATCTCCAACGATCCACGCGACCGGATGCGCCCCACAGCGGCTTCCTCGACCTCTTCTTCAACCTTCGGGCCCCGAGATCGCCGGCGACCCCGCGCTCGACTCGCTGCCTCCCCGAGCTCTCTGAGGCCACCGTGGCACTCTCCGTGAGTTCATCTTTCTTCTCCCCCTAGCCACGTCGCTCGAGCTGCCCCTAACCCCGTTGGCCATCACGACCGAGAGCTCGGCTCCGCCGGCCATGTCGCCGTCGTAGCCATAGACGCGTAAGCTCGAAACCGAGCGCGTCACCGCACTCGACGCGTCCCCAGGAGCCCGCAGCACCGCTCCACATCTCCTGCCATGCCTCCTAGCGACGACCCCGAGCTCGTCCGAGCTCCGGCAGCCGCCAACATCGTCGCCGGCGTCTTTTCCGACCACCCCGAGCCCAAATACCACCACCACTAGAGGCGGACGAGTCTCCTCGTCACATAGAGCCTCTCCTCCGCGCAAATGGTCGCCTGTGGGTGATCCCCGATGCCTCCGCCGCATTCGGCCTCGCCGGCGGCTAAATGCCAGCAAGTTGACCGCCTTGACCGCCGGTGGTTTAGCCCCGGTTGACCTAGGGATTTGACCTCCCCTGGGTCTATGACATGCGGGCCCTGCCCGGCTAATTAATCTAGTTTAGGTGTATACTTAATTAGTTTGACCTAGGTTAGTGCTAATTAAACTAGGTTAGTTTAGTTAGACACTGACACACGGGCCCCACTGGTCAATTTGACCTGGGCCGCCCCGTTGACTCGCTAATGTCATGCTGATGCAATGCTGACGCAATAAGTATTTTCTGGATTTATTTTTATAAAGGAAATTCCAGAAAATACCACAAACTTCTAAAAGTCATAGAAATTCAACCGTAACTCCAAATGAAATAAATTATATATGAAAAATGATCAGAAAAATCCAATCTATCCATCTGTATCATTTTCATGCATGTTAGAACAACTTATGGCTACTGTTTAGGACAAATCAAATGAATAGCATTTAAATAACCACATGTGGAGTTTGAATTTGAACCTAGGGTTCAAACCAACTCCATTTAACTTGCTGCTAGTTGCATTAGCTCAAATCACAGCATATTGCCATGTCATGATCATGCATTATATTGTGCATTGCATTGATTGTGTTCTTCCTTATTTGCCGGTGTTTGTCCCCTCTCGATAGACGTGGTTCCGACGATGAGCTCGATGACACCAATGAAGAACTATATTATCTTCAGAAGTGCCAGGCAAGCAAAACCCCCTTGTTCATTCCGATACAATCCCACTCTCTCGCTCCTGTTCTCTTTTACTGCATTAGAACAACAACGATTCATCTGTTACTTGCTGCGGTAGCTGAACCCCTTTATCCTCTGCATGACCTGTCATTGCCACAGTAGATGAAACCCACTAGCATGAGTAGGAGTTGTTTGAGCCCTGTTGTGCCTAGTCATTCATGCTTGTTTGTCATGCCTGCTACTACTTAGAGTTGAGTCAGGTCTGATTCATCAGGCATGAATCAGAGGTGTGTGAACATGTCCTACTGTGTGTGAGCTAAGTGTGTGAACACGATTTGGTAAAGGTAGCGGTGAGAGGCCATGTAGGAGTACATGGTGGGCTGTCTCATTGAAGCCGTCCTCAGGAACTGAGTTCTGTGTTTGTGATCCATGAACAGCTACTACCACACACTGGGTTCCGATAACTCGACCCCTCTCGACTTATTAATCAACCTAATCTCTGTCCAGGAGTTGCAACTAGTTTCTGGTGTTTGTAGGTAGTGTTAGTAGTCTACCAAGTGGCACCCGGTACAGGTGAGCTTGGGACAGACTAGGCACAGTGGCACGGTGTACCAAGTGGCACCCGGATGGTGGGCTTGGGAACCCTGCTCACATCATTTGGGGCCGTGAGCCACACCCCGGCCGGATCTCCTTGCGGATGGAACCCGAATAGGTGATAAACCTAGACGAGAGACTTGTGTGGTTAGTCAGGTCGTGGCCGACACCCTCGCTGGGCTTCCGCTTGAAGGTTGTCGAGTACATGTCGTGTAAACGACGATAAGTGGTGAGAGCGTGTGTGAAGAAGTACACCCCTGGAGGGTTAACATTATCTATTCGAATAGCCGTGTCCGCGGTAAAGGACTTCTGGGTTGCTTGTACAGTTCATTAAAAAGTGAAAGTGGATACCCTAAAATACGCAAGATAAGTGTGAGTGCTATGGATGGCGTTCTCCTAGGGAGACGGGAGCGGATCCATAGTGGTGTATTGATATGGTGAATATGTGGACTCGTGTGCGCCACCTCAAAAGAGTTACTTGCAGTCGTAGTTTAGGATAGCCACCGAGTCAAAGCTGGCTTGCTGCAGTTAAACCCCACCACCCCCTTTGTTGAAAAATGATGCTTATGTAGTTAGTTCTGATGTAAGTCTTGCTGGGTAAATTTGTACTCATGTTTGCCTATTTTATGTTTTTGTAGAGAGACTTCAATCTCACTAGTAGTTCCACGTGGACTTCGACGTTTAGCTTGTTACCTCAGCTACGATCTTGTGCCCTCGGCAGGATCTGGTAGTTAGTTAGGCTTCTCAGCCTTTTTCATTTGTAGTTGTCTGTACTCAAACATGTTAAGCTTCCGCTTGCGCTTTGACTTGTATGCTCTGAATGTTGGGTAGTGAGACCCATGTTTGTAATATCTCGCTCCTCGGAGCCTATTGAATATAATACTTGAGTTGTAGAGTCATGTTGTGATGCCATGGTGTATTTGCACATATCGAGCATATTGTGTGTATGTTATTGAAATGCTTGGTATGTGTGGGATCTGACTATCTAGTTGTTTATCCTCAGTAGCCTCTCTTACCGGGAAATGTCTCCTAGTGCTTCCACTGAGCCATGGTAGCTTGCTACTGCTCCGGAACACTTAGGCTGGCCGGCATGTGTCCTTCTTCTTTCCTGTGTCTGTCCCTTCAGGGAAATGTCATGCGATGAATACCGGAGTCCTGTTAGCCCGCTACAGCCCGGTTCACCGGAGTCCTGCTAGCCCAGTGCTACAGCCTGACCGACACGTTCGATGCTGGGTCATGGATGCCTGTCCCTGTAAGTTTGTGCCACCTTGGGTTTACGACTAGCCATGTCAGCCCGGGCTCCTTATCATATGGATGCTAGCGACACTATCATATACGTGTGACAAAAGGCGCAAACGATCCCGGGCAAAGGTAAGGCGACACCCGTGGGAATACCATGCGTGAGGCCGCAAAGTGATATGAGGTGTTACATGCTAGATCGATGTGGCATTGAGTCGGGGTCCTGACATGGTTTATGTTTTCTCACATCTCAGTTAAAGTATATTGTCTGTGATCATTCAAACATGTTGAGCTTGCCTTTCTCCCTCATGCTAGCCAAATTCCTTGCACCAAGTAGAGATACTACTTGTGCTTCCAAATATCCTGAAACCCAGTTTTTCCATGAGTCCACCATACCTACCTATGGATTGAGTAAGAGCCTTCAAGTAAGTTGTCATGTTGCAAGCAACAAAAATTGCTCTCTAAATATGTATGACTTATTAGTGCGGAAAAAATAAGCTTTATACGATCGTGTGATATGGAAGTAATAAAAGCGACGGACATCATAATAAAGGTTCATATCACAAGTGGCAATATAAAGTGACGTTCTTTTGCATTAAGATTTTGTGCATCCAACCCTAAAAGCATATGAAAACCTCTGCTTCCCTCTACGAAGGGCCTATCTTTTACTTTATGTCTTTTACTTTATGCAAGAGTCAAGGTGATCTTCACCTTTCCCTTTCTCATTTTATCCTTTGGCAAGCACCTCATGTTGGAAAGATCCTAATATATATATATATCCAATTGGATGTAAGTTAGCATGAACTATTATTGTTGACATCACCCAAAGGTTAATAGTTGGGAGGCGAAATTATAAGCCCCTATCTTTCTCAGTGTCCAATTAAAACTCCATAACCATAAGTATTGCGTGAGTGTTAGCAATTGTAGAAGACTATATGATAGTTGACTATGTGGACTTGCTGAAAAGCTCTATTCTTGACTCTGTCCGATGTTATGATAAATTGCAATTGCTTCAATGACCGAGATTATAGTTTGTTAGTTCTCAATGAAGTTTCTGAACCATACTTGACATTGTGAATAGATTGTTACTTGAGCATAAGAAATCATATGACAAAATCTATATGTGTTGCTGTTATAAGAATGATCATGATGCCCTCATGTCCGTATTTTATTTTTATCGACACCTCTATCTCTAAACATGTGGGTGTATTTTTCGAAATCGGCTTCCGCTTGAGGACAAGCGAGGTCTAAGCTTGGGGGAGTTGATACGTCCATTTTGCATCATGCTTTTATATTGATATTTATTGCATAATTGGGCTGTTATTACACATTATGTCACAATACTTATGGCTATTCTCTCTTATTTTACAAGGTTTATCATGAAGAGGGAGAGTGCCGGCTGCTGGGATTCTGGTTTGGAAAAGGAGCAAATATTGGAAACCTATTCTGCACAACTCCAAAAGTCCTAAAACTCCACGGAAGTCATTTTTGGAATTAATAAGAATTATTGAGCAAAGAAAGTACCAGAGGGGCCCCACACCCTGGCCACGAGGGTGCCCCTCCTACTGGGCGCGCCCCTCTATCTTGTGGGCCCCCTGTTGGCCCTCCGGTGCCCATCTTCTGCTATATGAAGGCTTTTACCCTGGAAAAAAATCATAAGCAAGCTTACGGGACGAAACTCCGCCGCCACGAGGCGGAACCTTGGCGGAACCAATCTAGGGCTCCGGCGGAGCTGTTCTGCCAGGGAAACTTCCCTCCGGGAGGGGAAATCATCACCATCGTCATCACCAACGACCCTCTCATTGGGAGGGGGTCAATCTCCATCAACATCTTCACCAGCACCATCTCCTCTCAAAACCCTAGTTCATCTCTTGTATCCAATCTTGTATCAAAACCACAAATTGGTACCTGTGGGTTGCTAGTAGTGTCGATTACTCCTTGTAGTTGATGCTAATTGGTTTACTTGGTGGAAGATCATATGTTCAGATCCTTAATGCATATTACCTCTGATCATGAACATGAATATGGTTTGTGAGTAGTTACGTTTGTTCCTGAGGACATGGGTGAAGTCTTGCTATTAGTAGTCATGTGAATTTGGTATTCGTTTGATATTTTGATGAGATGTATGTTGTCTCTCCTCTAGTGGTGTTATGTGAACGTTGACTACATGACACTTCACCATTATTTGGGCCTAGAGGAAGGCCTTGGGAAGTAATAAGTAGATGATGGGTTGCTAGAGTGACAGAAGCTTAAACCCTAGTTTATGCGTTGCTTCGTAAGGGGCTGATTTGGATCCACTAGTTTCATGCTATGGTTAGGTTTACCTTAATACTTCTTTTGTAGTTGCGGATGCTTGCAATAGGGGTTAATCATAAGTGGGATGCTTGTCCAAGAAAGGGCAGTACCCAAGCACCGGTCCACCCACACATCAAATTATCAAAGTACCGAACGCGAATCAAATGAGCGTGATGAAAACTAGCTTGAAGATAGTTTCCATGTGTCCTCGGGAGCGCTTTTATCATTATAAGAAATTGTCCAGGCTTGTCCTTTGCTACAAAAAGGATTGGGCCACCTTTCTGCACCTTATTTACTTTCATTGCTTGTTACCTGTTACAAATTATCCTATCACAAAACTATCTGTTACCTACAATTTCAGTGCTTGCAGAGAATACCTTACTGAAAACCGCTTGTCATTTCCTTCTGCTCCTCGTTGGGTTCGACACTCTTACTTATCAAAAGGACTACGATAGATCCCCTATACTTGTGGGTCATCAATACTCTTTTCTGGCGCCGTTGCCGGGGACTGAAGCGCCTTTGGTGAGTGGAACTTGGTAAGGAAACATTTATATAGTGTGCTGAAATTTTCTGTCACTTGTTACTATGGAAACTAATCCTTTGAGGGGCTTGTTCGGGGCATCTTCGCCCCGACCAGTAGAGCAAAGAGTTGCTCCTCAACCTACTGAACCTACTGAAAAATGTTTACTTTGAGATTCCTTCGGGTATGATATAGAAAGAGCTAGCTAATCCCTTTGCAGGAGATGGAACATTGCATCCCGATTTACACCTTATCTCCGTGGATGAAGTTTGTGGATTATTTAAGCTTGCAGGTATTCCTGATGATGTTGTTAAGAGGAAGGTCTTTCCTTTATCTTTGAAGGGAGACGCATTGACATGGTATAGGCTATGTGATGATACGGGATCTTGGAACTATAAACGATTGAAATTGGAATTTCACCAGAAGTTCTATCCTATGCATCTTGTTCATCGAGATCGTAACTATATATATAATTTTTGGCCTCGCGAAGGAGAAAGTATCTCTCAAGCTTGGGGGAGGCTTAGGTCAATGTTATATTCATGCCCCAATCATGAGCTCTCAAGAGATATGATTATTCAAAAATTTTATGCTCGGCTTTCTCTCAATGATCGCACCATGCTCGATACTTCCTGTGTTGGTTCTTATATACTGAAGACTATTGAATTCAAGTGGTACTTATTGGAAAGAATTAAATGCAACTCTGAAGATTGGGATTCCGACGATGGTAAGGAGTCATGTATGACACCGAAGTTTGATTGTGTTAAATCTTTGATGGATACCGATGCTTTTCGTGGATTTAGCGCTTAATATGGACTTGAATCTGAGATAGTAGCTTCTTTCTATGAATCCTTTGCTACTCACGTTGACCTCCCTAAGGAGAAGTGGTTTAAATATAATCCTATCACTGAAGTAAAAGTAGTTGCACCTATTACAGTTGAAGAAAAGACTATCACTTATAATGATCCTATTATTCCTACTACTTATGTTGAGAAACCACCTTTCGCTGTTAGGATAAAGGATCATGCTAAAGCTTCAACAGTTGTTCATAAGAGTAATACTAGAACTTATACACCTCCTGAGCAAATCAAAGTTGAACCTAGTATTGCTGTGGTTAAAGATCTCTTGGCTGATAATATAGATGGGCATGTTATTTACTTCTGTGAACAGGCTGCTAATATTCCTAAACCCGATGCATGCTAAGATACATAGACCTGTTGTAGGCATGCCTGTTATTTCTATTAAAATAGGAGATCATTGTTATCATGGCTTATGTGATATGGGTGCTAGTTCTAGTGCAATACCTATTTCAATATAAAGAAATTATGCATGATATCACACCCACGAGTTAGAAGATATTGATGTTACAACAAAGCTTGCCAATAGAGATACTATTACACCATTTGGGATTGTTAGAGATGTTGAAGTCTTGTGGGGGAAAGTTAAATATCATGCTGATTTTCTTGTTCTTGGTTCCCCACAAGATGACTTTTGTCCCATTATATTTGGCAGACCCTTCTTGAATACTGTTAACTCTAGGATTGATTGCAAAAACGATGGTGTTACAATTGGCTTAGGAGATATGTCTCATGAGTTTAATTTTGCTAAATTTCAGACAACCCCATGATAAAGAATTGCCTAGTAACGATGAAATTATTGGTCTTGCTTCTATTGTCGTGCCTCCTACTGATCCACTAGAACAATATTTGCTAAACCATGAAAATGATATGTTTATGAATGAAAGAAGGGAAATAGATGAAGTATTCCTTCAACCAGGTCCTATTCTGAAACACAACTTGCCTGTTGAAATCCTAGGGGATCCCCCTCCACCCAAGGGTGATCCTGTGTTTGAGCTCAAAGCTTTACCTAATAATCTTAAATATGCTTATCTTGATGAAAAGAAGATATATCCTGTTATTATTAGTGCTAACCTTTCAGAGCAAGAAGAGGAAAGATTATTGAAAACTCTGAAGAAGCACCGTGCTGCTATTGGATATACTCTGGATGATCTTAAGGGCATTAGACCCACTCTATGCCAACATAAAATTAAATTGGACGAAGGCTCCAAACCAGTTAGAGATCATCAACGATGGTTAAATCCTAAAATGAAAGAAGTGGTAAGAAAGGAGATACTAAAGCTCCTTGAGGCAGGTATAATTTATCCCGTCGCTGATAGTGATTGGGTAAGCCATGTCCATTGTGTCCCTAAGAAGGGAGGTATTACTATCGTTCCTAATGATAAAGATGAATTGATCCCGCAAAGAATTATTACCGGTTATAGGATGGTAATTGATTTCCGTAAATTAAATAAAGCTACTAAGAAAGATCATTACCCTTTACCTTTTATTGATAAAATGCTAGAAAGACTATCCAAACATACACATTTCTGATTTCTAGATGGTTATTCTGGTTTCTCTCAAATATCTGTGTCAGCGGAGGATCAATCAAAAACTTCTTTTACTTGCCCTTTCGGTACTTTTGCTTATAGACGTATGCCTTTTGGTTTATGTAATGCACCTGCTGCCTTTCAAAGATGCATGATGGCTATATTCTCTGGCTTTTGTGAAAAGATTTGTGAGGTATTCATGGATGATTTCTCCGTTTATGGATCCTCTTTTGATGATTGGTTAAGCAACCTTGATCGAGTTTTGTAGAGACGCGAAGACACTAGTCTCGTCTTGAATTGGGAAAAGTGCCACTTTATGGTTAATGAAGGCATTGTCTTGGGGCATAAAATTTCTGAAAGAGGTATTGAAGTTGATAAAGCTAAAGTTGATGCTATTTAAAAGATGTCGTGTCCCAAGGACACTAAAGGTATAAGAAGTTTCCTTGGTCATGCCGGTTTTTAATAGGAGGTTCATTAAGGACTTTCGTAGAATCTCTAGGCCTCTGACTAATTAATTGCAAAAAGATATTCCTTTTGTCTTTGATGATGATTGTGTAGAAGCATTTGAAATACTTAAGAAAGCTTTGATCACTGCACCTATTGTTCAGCCTCCTGGTTGGAATTTACCCTTTGAAATTATGTGTGATGCTAGCAATTATGTTGTAGGTGCTGTTCTAGGGCAAAGAGTTGATAAGAAATTAAATGTTATCTATCATGCTAGTAAAACTCTTGATACTGCCCAGAGAAATTATGCTACTACTGAAAAAGAATTCTTAGTAGTTGTATTTGCTTGTGATAAGTTGAGACCTTATATTGTTGATTCTAAAGTTACTATTCACACTGATCATGCTGCTATTAAATATCTTATGGAAAAGAAAGATGCTAAGCCTAGACTTATTAGATGGGTTCTCTTGCTCCAAGATTTTGATTTACATATTATTGATGGAAAGGGAGCTGAGTACCCCGTTGCAGGAAACTTGTCTAGGTTAGAGAATGTTTTTGATGACCCACTACCTATTGATGATAGCTTTCCTGATGAACAATTAGTGGTCATTAATGCTTCTCGTACTGCTCCATGGTATGCTGATTATGCTAATTACATTGTTGCTAAATTTATACCGCCTAGTTTCACATACCAGCAAAAGAAAAAGTTCTTTTATGATTTAAGACATTACTTCTGGGATGACCCACACCTTTAAAAAGAAGGAGTAGATGGTGTTATTAGACGTTGTGTACCTGAGCATGAACAGTAACAGATCCTACTCAAGTGTCACTCCGAACCATATGGAGGACACCATGCTGGAGATAGAACTGCACATAAGTTATTGCAATCCGGTTTTTATTGGCCTACTCTCTTCAAAGATGCTCGTAAGTTTGTCTTGTCTTGTGATGAATGTCAAAGAATTGGTAATATTAGTAGACGTCAAGAAATGCCTATGAATTATTCTCTTGTTATTGAACCATTTGAAGTTTGGGGCTTTGATTATATGGGACCTTTTCCTGCCTCTAATGGATACACACATATTTTAGTTGTTGTTGATTACGTTACTAAGTGGGTAGAAGCTATTCCAACTAGTAGTGCTGATCATAACACCTCTATTAAGATGCTTAAAGAAGTTATTTTTCCGAGGTTTGGAGTCCCTAGATAGCTCATGACTGATGGTGGTTCACATTTTATTCATGGTGCTTTTTGAAAATGCTTGCTAAGTATGATGTTAGTCATAGAATTGCATCTCCTTATCACCCGCAGTCTAGTGGTCAAGTAGAGTTGAGTAACAGAGAGCTCAAATGAATTTTGTAAAAGACTGTTAATAGATCTAGAAAGATTTGGTCCAAGAAACTTGATGATGTATTATGGGCCTATATAACTGCATATAAAAATCCTATGGGTATGTCTCCGTATAAGATGGTATCTGGAAAAGCATGTCACTTACCTCTCGAACTTGAACATAAGGCATACTGGGCTATCAAAGAGCTCAACTATGATTCCAAACTTGCCGGTGAGAAGAGGTTATTTGATATTAGCTCACTTGATGAATGGAGAACCCAAGCATATGAGAATGCCAAGCTGTTAAAAGAAAAAGTTAAAAGATGGCATGACAAAAGGATACAAAAGCGTGAGTTTAGCGTAGGTGATTATGTGTTGCTATTCAACTCTCGTTTAAGATTTTTTGCAGGAAAACTTCTCTCTAAGTGGGAAGGTTCTTATGTTATCGAGGAGGTCTATCGTTCCGGTGCCATAAAAATATACAACTTCGAAGGCACAAATCCGAAGGTGGTGAACGGTCAAAGAATCAAACACTAGACTCAGGTAATCCTATAAATGTTGAAACTAATTGTCGGTGGGAAACGACACCTATGGGATCACTGGAATCCCTTCTATGGTTGTGGGGTGCGGGGATCGTGAGGAGAGCAGGACTAGCAGACGACATAGGAGGATTTACCCAGGTTTGGGCCGCAAAGATGCACAAAACCATACGATCCTGCTTTGGTGGATGTATTGAGGGTTCTTGAGCTCTTGAACTAGCTCTGGGTGCAGTGGGGTTTGAAAGAGCCGAATACCTCCTCTGTGTGCCATGGGCCTCCTTTTATAGGTGAAAGGGGCTGCCACAGTGGCACACAGGAGGTGGAAAGTGCTACAGTATTGCGAGTTTATCGCTAATGTTACAGGACAAGACGCATTTAGTGCGAGGCTTAGGTGTCCCTTCGCTTTGTCGGGGATGGGGCGAGGCCCGTCCCGTCCGTCGCCGCTCCTCCTCGCTGCGACATGCACCCCTAGCCAGCGATGCATGTGGTGCCATGTAGGCAGGCAGGCAGCTGAGGTGGCGCGGTGGTGGAGCCTCCACGAAGGTTTGCATGTTGCCATGCAGGTGCCTGCCCAGCTGGTTGGGTCGGCAGCTGCATGCGAATGGCGGCAGTGACTTGGCTTGTGCGGGCCTGGCAGTGGCCCTGCCGGTGTGCTTGGTGAGCGTCTTGTCGGGTGGCCCGGCAAGGGTCTTGCCGTGGCGCGCTGGCTCCCCCGGCAAGGATCTTGCCGGGGGTCTTGTGGGTTCCTTCGGTGAGGATAGTTGACCTCCTATCCTCTTTTGATCTTGAGCATTTTATGTCTTCACAAAGACCTACATGCCACCACGGAGGTTCCTCCCGAGCCCTGTCCCAACACTTTTGTCGAGCGCTGGTGGGCTCAAGGGTGGCTCACTTTGGTTGGCGTGGGCGAGCTGCCCCGGCAAGGATCTTGCCGGGGCTGCTGAGGCTGCCCCTGCAAGGGTCCTTGCCGGGGAACCTGCTACGCCTATCTGATCTTTGTGGCCTTGGTCTTTGTTGTTGCTTCAATTGTCCTTATGGCTTCGTCTTTCCTCCGGCTCCCCTTTCCTGCCATGTTATGCGCGGCCGTGGCGGGAGGCTCTGACTGCCCATGCACAAGTAAAGGGGTCAAAAGCAAGGCCCCTACTTTTGTACACCGACAGGAGCCCCCGGGCCTGGGCCACACATAAGCGCAGCACATTGTTGGGCCAGGCCCGTAACGGTCTTGTGGGCGGTTAGGCGGATTTTACCACGGCCATCGTTACATCCATCGCGCTTCCCCATGACCGCTGTTGAACGCGCGACGTGGGGGTGATGCGCGCGCATGACGTGGGAGGCATGCGCGGGACAGCGCCGACACACATGCGTCGCATCGCAGTTAATGGGAAAGGAGGCGGCTCGTGCCTTCCCCATGAAAAGGAATAACCGCGGGAGCGCTGCTCACTTACCCCTTCCCTGCGCCTTCCTCCAATCTCAGAACCGCTGCCCCCTTCTTCTAGGGCCTCTCTGCTTTCGCCCATCACCGCAGCGCTTCCGCCACCCTCTGCTTTTCTGCTTCCCGCAGCAGCCATGGCGCTGAAGTCCACCAAGAGCAAAGGAGCAGCGAAGGATGCCGGCGTGTCGGAGCAGCCGGAGAGCGAGCTGGTGGCGTGGCGGGCGTAGTCCGCCTACTTCTCCTCGACGGTCGGCGTCCCCGAGCTCCGGGAGATGTTCAAGTGTTTGTGGGGCGTGAAGACGGGGGGAGAGAAGACGGGGCATCCGGCCACGGCCGTCGTCCCTGCCAACGCGGGGCCCTCCCCGCATCGGTACCCCTTCTTCGTCGATTATTTCTCCTACGGGCTCTGTCCCCCTTTCTCTGATTTCTTCAAGGACATCATGCACACCTACAGCTTCTGCCTCTTGGATTTTACTCCGAATACCATGGCGTGCATGGCCCTCTTCGTCCATCTCTGCGAGGGGTTCGTCGGGGTGTATCCCAGCACGACGCTCTTCCGCCATTATTTCTCCACTCGGATCCAGAAAGGGGGCGCCATTGCTGGCTGCGTCGCCTGGATCCCGAGAGCCAAGGGGGCGTACCCGGATGGCGCCACGAAGGAGAGGTGGGAAGAATGGCGGGGCCGGTGGTGCTGGATTGAGGAGAAGGACCCGCCAGCGTTCTGTGAGGTTCGCAAGAAGCCGCCGGTCCATGGCGGCGATTGGGGCGGCGTCGATGCCGACGACGCGAAGCTCACGATCACCACCACCAGGATCCTCTGGCTCACTCAGGTCGGGCTCACCCTCGAGATGATCAGGGCGGACTTCATCCGCCGCGGGATCGCCCCTCTGCACGACAATGGGAGGCCGGCCTGGCTCTTCGTGAACGCCGCCGACATCATGAGGCTCCTCCCCGGCCTCGACAACAACCTGACGGTGCTGCAGCACACCCACCTTTGCTAGCGAATCTTCCAGCTTGAGGTCAACAATGTGGGGGAGGTCGAGCGGTCCGGCAAGCTTGCCAGAGCCGCCGCGAAGGCCGGCAAGGTCGACAAGGAGCCTGTTTTCAAGCTACCGGCAGGAGTGGTCCCGCTGAGCAACAACTCTCGCCGGAATGAGATCATCACCATGATGCCACTTTTCAACGTGCATGGCCTTGACCCGAACTGGGTCGAGCCGGATGAGCTCGTGGTGCAGGAGTTTTTCGACACTCTGCACGAGATATACATCACCAACGAGACGCGGCTCATCCAGGACACCACCCCGGCAGAGCTGGATTATATCGCCGCCAGGGTGGAGGAGGCGATGCTTGCCGAGGAGGAGGCGAAGCTCCTCAAGGAGGCCGGCAGCACCGGCGGTGTGGTGGACAAGGCCGCGGCGGAGGCGGGGGAGCGGGAGTTCGCCCGATGGGCAACAGCCGCTGGGGAGGCCAGTGGCGCCGACACCGGGGCTCTCCTCGTTGAAGACGCCGCCGACGGGTCGTCGTCGGAGGAGGGCGAGGAGGAGAGGACCGTGACCACTGATCCCCCGGTCACTGGAAAGAGGCGGGTCCTGCGGCGGGCCTCCTCTGGCAAGCCGGTCCGCCTCGACCGGGCCGTGCAGCTGCGGCAAGCCCAGGAAGCGCCCGTGCGCCAGACGACGGCCGTGGCGATGAAGAAAACGGCGAAAGCCGTGGCGTCGAAGAAGAGGACATCTGCTTCGTCGTCGTCCAAGCGTGCCTGGATGCCATCGCCTCCCCCCTCGCCGGCAAACATTGGCACAGGGATTGGGCATGATTTGTTTTACTTCGGGCCTCTCAGCCCGGAGCGGAAGAGGAAAGCAACGGAGGAGGAGGAGGAGGAAGAGAATGAAGAGTAAGCCTCTGCTTCTCTTCCCCATTCCTTATACTTCCCCCCAATGGCGCTGCTCACTTGTCTTCATCTTGCAGGGATGTGGAGACGCTGGCCCTGATGATCAAGAGGGCCAGGATTTCGGTGAGTGGCCAGCCCCCGGCAGGCACCTCCAGTACGCCACTGGTGGTGTCGAGAAGTCCGGACATCAGACCCCAGCCTAGCCCCCAGCGTAAGTCCACCATCCGCCCTCCATCAACGTGCGTCATGGTCGACACTTCAGTGTTAACAGTGCCGTGGATGCAGGAGAGCGGCAGCACCAAAGGGAGCCACAGAGGGCTTCTCAATCATGCCGCCTCCATAGACTACACCGCCCCAAGGGGCGTCCCCAGCAAGGGCACCAAGCTCTGAGGCCATGCACACACAGGAGGGGGTGGAGAACGCAGGCGAAGGCGGCTTTTCCTCGACGCCGGACCTTGGCAGAGAAGGGGCTTCCGCCTCTCGGCCCGACACGGGTAAGCTGCTTGCTCGTTTCTTCTACTTGCATTTTACTTTTCCTCTTTTCCTCATTGGCTTTCGATCTTGGCTTCACCCCGTCTTTTTCTTGGCGTCCAGACCCCTCCTCGGAGGAGGTCGATGCCACCATCAAGGACGTCGCTGCGGAGGCCGCGGCGGAGGTGGAGAAGATTGCTGCTGAGGAGAGCGCCAGAGCCGCCGCCGAGGATGCCGCCAAGGGGCCTAGTGAAGAGCCCGGCAAGGGGCCTACCAGGGATGCCGGCAAGGCCTCTGCCGAGGAGGTGGCATTCGATGACCTGCACTCCTCCTCCGCTGCCTCTGGCTCCGGCAGGTACCGGGGGTCAGCGACGACCTCTTCGTCCATCTCCTTGGCACGTCGAGCACCAGGGCTCCCTTTGAGGGAGAGGTGTTCAACGAGGAGGCGCTTGCCACCGCCGGGCTCTAGGTTGTTAATGAGTCGGGCGCAGGCGGTGCCGGCTCCTAGGAGGAGCGGCTGCTCCAAGCCATGGGTGCCAGCTTCCAGAAGCTCCAAGCGCTCCACCGCGCTCGCCTGGACAAGGCCAAGTCTAGGACGGCGGTGGTGGAGAAGATGGAGGACTTTGGGGGGCGCGTCGCCGAGGCGCAGGACTGGTTCCGCCAGGCGCAGGACGAGCTGAAGGCTGCCCAGGGTGAGCTGGCCAACCGTGAGGTGGAGCTCACCCTGAAGCTGGCCGACATCGAGAAGGCCTAGGAGACGGTGAAGAGGTTGGCCGATGAAGCCAAAGCCGTCCGGTCCCAACACGAGGCCGCCCTGAACACCCAGGAGAAGGACCTTGCCGAGCGCGAGGAGAAGCTTGCCGCCACGCTCCACGGTAAGGATGAGGAGGTGGACAAGTTCGTCCTGCAGCGGACCCAGGAGCTGGAGCGGAGGCATCAGGAGGCACTCAACGCCCTGGCTCAGGCCCATGCCGGCAAGGTGAAGGAGCTGGAGGAGCAAGCTCTGAAGCTGGCCCAGGAGAAGCACACGCTCAATGGTGCTCTGACAGTTGTCGGCGTTCTGGGAACGGGGGTCCCCATACTTGCCTGCCTGCGGCCTGCGGCGTGGCTCAAGCGAAGGCCCAACACATCCCAGCTTCATCAGCTCAAGCTCAAGACCCTCGCGAGGGGCCAAGCCTTGCGGGGCAGACGACAGGAAGCTTCCTCAGGAGTAGCCTTGTCAGGCAGGCTCGCGAGGAGGCGGAGAGATCAAGGCAGGACACCTCGCGAGGAGCCCGTGATGCAAGCCATGACGATCGAGACCAGGTGGGCGCCAGGCGGGCGCCGGCTTGCGCAGTGTCCTTGTTTCCCCTTTGGTGCAAAGGGGGCAAGCACAGGCCAAGGCATCAGGCAAAGGTTACCGTTTTGGTGCAACAAGACCAAGACCAGCAGAGCGGCAGGACGGAAGTCATCGTGCAGCCCAGGGCGGCGTCACCGCCAGGGTCTTTGGCAGTCGAAGACCAATTTAGTCAGGATAAGTGTACTAGATGTTCCCCTTCAAAATGGCCAATTGTTGGCGCCCTTCCCGCTCATTATTTGGGAAGAGGCCCAGGGCCTCCCTCTATAAATAGAGCTAGCCACCACAGGGCAAGGGGGATTGATCGGGAGATCGATCGATAGAGGATCCATCTTGCGCATAGACTAGAGAGAGGCGACTGAACTCAACCAAGCTTTTCATCGCACCAGCTCAAGAACAGGCCCTCGCGAGGCTGTTCTCCCTTTGTATTCTTCATCATTAGCCCCTGAGGCAATCCACCACACCACACACTGGAGTAGGGTATTACACCACAATGGTGGCCTGAACCAGTATAAATCTCGTGTCCCTTGTGTGTTCTTCTTTCTAGCCTAGATCCTTGCGAGGCTTCGAAACGTGAGCTGGTAGGGGAAAGATCTTCTTACGCACCCCAAAGTTCAAACCTCAAGGGTCTGCCGGAACCCGAAATCCAACATTTGGCGCGCCCGGTAGGGGTGCGCCGGAATCTTTTTTCCGCTCGTCGCGTGTGATCTTCCGTCGTGTCCATGGCAGACGCTCGCCAGGCTCGCGCCGAGCCTCGGGCTGCTCTCACCACCCGCGTCGCCCAGACGGCACCCGTCGGCGGACGCCCCCGTCGTTCCCCGTTGCCTGCCGCCAACGCCGCCATCGGCCCGGCGGGGAACGAGCAGCAGGCCTCGTCCCTGCATCCTTTGGTGCGGCGGGAAGGCCGCACCGCCACCCCGTCACTGACTCCAGCCGGTTCGTCGTCCCACGCCCATCGCGCCCCCACAGACGCGCACGCTGCGTTGCTCCTGGCACATGAGCTCTTGCACTACCGTCCCTTCGACGATCTCTACAAGGACTGGCTCGCCCGCATCACCGAGCTCGTCAGCGCCGCAGGGGGACTCCCCTGTGCCGTCCCTCTCGCTGCCTCGCCCTCCGTCCTGCGCAGGAGGAGCAGAACAGGAGGTGCCTCCACCACCTCCTTCCCAAGAGGGCGCCCTGGCTCCAAGGCGCGTGGCCCCAGGACGATACCCTCCGCTTCCGGCGCCCTTGCGACAAAAAAGGAGCTGCCAAGAAATCCATCGTCCCCAAGAAGGTGCCCGCGTGCTCCCAGCACCGGTGCACCATGAACGCATCCCTGCACCACCACGTCAAGACCCCGCGCTGCTCCAGGCTGTAGTGCGCGGGAATCCCAGGAGCAAGCCCCGCACTAGCAAAGGGCTCCGGTGGCCACTGTAGGCTGTCGCGCCTTCACCCCCGAGCTACATAGTGTCGCATGGCCAGGCAAGTTCAAGCCTGACCTGCCCCCTCGCTACGACGGCACTGCAGACCCTCCGGAGTTCCTACAGCTCTACGAGCTGGGCATCGAAGCTGCCAACGGGGACGAAAAGGTCATGGCGAATTGGTTTCCCATGGCGCTCAAGGACGGTGCCCACACCTGGCTCCTGTACCTAGCTCCTGGCACGATCTCCTCCTGGGATGAGATGCGCACTCGCTTCATCGCCAACTTCCAAGGCACTTCATGACCGGCCCCCGGCCATGAGTGACCTGCGACGCATCAAGCAACAGCCAGGAGAGACCCTGCAGAAGTACATCCAGTGCTTCAACAACGCTTGCCTCAAGATCCCCAGGGTGACTGAGGAAGCCATCATCTCAGCCTTCTCTGATGGCGTGCGTGACATCAAGATGAAAGTGGAGCTAGCAATCCATGAAGACCTGTGCACATCCCTGGAGCTGTTCAACTTGGTGACCAAGTGCGCCAGGGCTAAGGAAGGGCGCCTCTCCCTCCTCGAGCTACTGGCTGTCGATCCAGAAGAGAAGAAGCCCAAGGTCAAGGACGTGAAGCCTAAGGGAGCTGCCGTGCTCGCAGCAGAGCCAGACACCAAGCGAGGCAAGGATCAGCCAGAGTCATCCAAGGGTAGCCGGTACTGCATGTACCACGACCTCCACACCCACAACACCAACGAATGCCAAGAGCTTAGGGCCGTACGAGATGGGCGTATCGGCCGACGCCCCGAGCGCAACGATCGAGGCTATGGCCGAGGAGGAGGAAGAGGTGGAGGACGATGGGATGACCATGGCCCTCGCCAAGGGTGGCGTGACCGACCTCGCGAGGACCGCTGGCAGGACCAGCCTCGCGAGGGAGGTTGGAGGGATCAGCCTCGTGAGGACCGCCCGCACGACAACGCAGGCCTCCCTCCTCTGCCACCACCGCCAAGGAGGAATGAAGACCAGCATCAGGACGAGGGGGCTGGGGGCTTCTAGGAGCCGCCCGCAATCGCTTGCATCCTGGGCGGCGCCCAGGCCCCAGCCTCACAATGCATCTTCAAGCAGTTTGCTCGCAAGGTGAATGCAGTCCTCCCCAAGCTTGAGGCCACACGTCCTCTCAAGTGGTCTGCATGTGCTTTCACGTTCAGCTCAGCAGATCAGCTCAAGTGCGCAGCAACGGCCGGAGTCCTCCCAATGCTTTGTTCCCCAGTCATCAGCAATGTGCAAGTCACCAGGACCCTCATTGATGGCCGAGCAGGACTCAACGTCCTGTCCGTCAAGACATTCAACAATCTCCAAGTGCTATATGATCAGCTTCAGCCGACCAAGCCTTTCTCAGGAGTCACATATGATCAGGTTCGCCTTCCAGTTACCTTTGGGCAGCACAACAACTACCGCACCGAGCTCATTGACTTCGATGTCGCCCACATTTTCTTGCCATACAATGCCATCCTCGGGTACCCAGCCCTGGCCAAGTTCATGGCAGTGACTCACCACGGCTACAATGTCCTTAAGATGCCAGGAAGCGGTGGAGTCATCACAGTACCCTGTGAGGAAAGGGATGCAGTGTTTTCTCTTGAGCGTGCCTTCCAAGCCGCGGCAATCAAAGACCCAGATCACAGGAGCGGAAGACTTCCCGAGGTGGTCCCTAAGAAGAAGAAGGCTTCACCTGGGCCAAACCCTCACGAAGCAGGCACCTCCGGAGGCGTTGCATCAGGATTCGCGCCCGTTCAGGGGGCACCACCCTCTATCGCATAGGAAGGCGCGCCCAGCGCCCTCCTCGGGCAGGGCTCGAGGGATCTTTCTTGGAGAGCCACCGACTTTGCCAAGGTCACGAGGGAGGCGCTCGGGCACCACTTGGAGGCGTGCTTCAAGGCACATTTCCCTCAGGAAGGTATGAGGCAAGGAGGGCCAAACCCTCAGGTGTTCATCAAGAGAAACACTCAGGAGCTATAGGAGTAAAGAGTCATGCGCGGCAGCCGCCGCCTACCCGCCACAGCCCCCCATCCAGGCGAGGATGGCGGGCTGCGCGTCTGCATCGACGTGCCAGGGCTCAACTGAGCCGCGTCTCAGGAGTGCCTCTGGCCTTCGCACGTGGGGCGTTGTGAGGGTCCACCTCACAGCTACGTTCGCATGCCTTTCGGCCTGCTGAACGCGGTCGCCGCTCATCAGCGCCTGCTGAGGAGCATTCTAGAGGCTCAGGAGGTCAGGCATCGCGTGGTCCTGGCGAAGATGGAGATGGTCCTCGAAGGTCCACCCGTGCCCTTGGAGCCTCCCGAGGCTCCGGGTCCCGGGAGCTCGTGAGGGTCGGCCTCCTCACCACGCGTCGTCAGCTACTTCAGCATCCCTTCATCTTCAACCGTGTCAGCTGACATCTTTCAAGTTCCACTTTCAGCTGGGAGCGCCCACAGGACTGCATCATTCCTAGGTCGCGTGGGTCCGTCCTTGCGGCATGTATCCGTTTTGCTCATGTTCTTTGCTTACCTTGTTGGGGGCACCCCTCGGGCTGTGTTATCCCCAAGCTGCTCGGGCCTGACCCAGTGGCGTTTGCTTTTTCTGCATCTATCTAAATGGATTTGCTCTTCCATGCTTAACCTATTTCCCGTGATTATCTTCTACTGCCTATCACGGGTCTCTCCACCCCCATGCAAAGCGCTTGCACGTTAAAAGGGGGGTGCCTGAGCATCGCGACTCATGGGCTCTTACTGGCTCTCGAGCCCTCACCCCCTGGCCTTGACCCACGGCATCGCGACCTGTCATTCCAGCGGCGGCTGAGCTTGCTCGAGGGCCGGGACCTGAGGACGTAGAGCATTTGCATTCTAACCACCTTGCAGGAACATACCATTGATAAAGGCCCAGAGCCAGGCGCAACCTGCCACGAGGTAGGGCCTCGTGAGTCCCTCGCTGACTCACGGGTGCCCAGATACACCTCTCCTAGCCCTACCGTGCCGGCCACGTGTCAGGGCGGGGCTGTACACGCCCCGGGGGCTCCTCCCGGAGGGGAGCTCCCTACCACGCACGAGTGGAAGCACCATGCTCTGCGTTGGCTGACGACACTGCCGAGGAGCGGCTATGCCCGTACACATAGGAAAGCACTATGCTCCGCGCTACTGATAAACAGCTGAGGGCGGCCCATGGCCGTACCAACCTCAGGGAGCCCAGAGCTTAGTGCATGGCACCATCGCAACGCCTCCCCTCGGGAGTGCCGCGCGAGGGGGCTGGACACGGGGGCTGCACCCAGGCCACACCCGAGTGCATGCCACCCAGCCAGGTCCCTCGGACCTGGTCGTCGTGCGCCCTTCCCCGAGCGGAGCCGAGGTATGAAAACTCGTTTGAACGTCAAGGGGGACTCCTGAGCATCGCGACTCAGGAGCCTAACTGGTCACGTAGCCCCTCACTCCTTAGTCCCGTCCTGGTTTCCGGTCGGGGCTAACGGCGGCTGAGGTATGCGCGGGGCCGGGCCCTGCCGACGTAGAACGACAAATCCACTCCTATGCCTCCCTTCCCTACTTGTTGTTTGCGCGTCAAGGGGGACTCCTGAGCATCACGACTCAGGAGCCTAACTTGCCACGTAGCCCCTCACTTTTAGTCCCGTCCTGGTTTCCGGTCGGGGCTAACAGCGGCTGAGGTATGCGCGGGGTCGGGCCCTGCCAACGTAGAACACAAGCAAATAGGAGGGGAAAATGCAAATTCTAGGGAATTCAAAAGCAAATATTACAAGCCATAGATTGTTTCACAGTGCCAAACACAAGTTTAAATGCCTCCACGAGGCATGGTGCATGTTGCAGGAGTAAAAACAGGCCAGAAGCCGTGAAGGGATCACTTTCCAGTGAAAAGCGCCGCCACCTGTGGTGGAGTCACGCTGGGCGGCTCCACCTCCTGAGGCCGCGGAGCTGGCGGCATCGCGCCCGGGCAAGCTTGTAACGCCCCGGATTCGATGCGCCAGGTGTCCGCCAGATATTCGTCGGCGTTGCCATGTCATTTGCTTGTGTGTTGCATTTTGCCATGTCATCATCTGCATTTCATATCATGTCATCATGTGCATCTCATTTTGCATATGTGTTCGTCTCATGCTTCCGAACATTTTCCCCGTTGTCCGTTTTGCAATCCGGCACTCCTATGTCCTCCGGCGTCCCCGTTTTGCCTCTTCTCTTGTGCGGGTGTTAAACTTTCTCGGAATGACCCGAGGTTTGCCAAGCGGCCTTGGTATAGCACCGGTAGACCGCCTGTCAAGTTTCGTGCCATTTGGAGGTCGTTTGATACTCCAACGGTTAACTGGGTAACCGTAAAAGCCTCTTTCGTGTGCAGCCCAACACCCCCTCCAAAATGACCCAAAACCTAGCTAACTCTCCTCCATGCTCTCGGTCATTCGATCACGATCGTGTGGGCGAAAACCGCACCTCATTTGGACTCTCCTAGCTCCCTCTACCTATATATAGACCTCCCCCTCCGAAATTTCGGGTCCAAACCCTAGTTTTTCCCCTCCGCGCCGCGCCGGACATGTCCAACCCCGGCCGGACGCATCTCCGCCGCCGTCCGCAGCCAATGGCGCGCCGCCACATGGCATCGCCAACGCCCCTCCGCCGCCCGGCCCGCTTGGCCCACGAGGAGCCCGCCCGGGCGGATCGGGCCGAGCTCCCCGCCGCCGCCGCCCCTCGCCGTCAGAGCCCCGCTCCTCCGCCTACCCCGGACCTCGTGCCCTGCGCGCCCATCTCCCTCCGGCTCGCCCGCCGCCCTGCCGGAGTTCGCCGGAGCCCTCGTCGACGCCGGATCTGGAAGGGTGGATGAGATCCACCCATTCCTCCTTCCAAACGCCTCCTCTGCGCCCTGGATCCCTTCGTCCCGTTTGTCCTCGTCCCGGTTGACTTTTTGAAGGGTAAAATTCCACAAAGTCCCGAATATTCTGACACTATCATGCCATGTTCATCGCATCGTAACTCTGCACCCGTGGTTCCGTTTTGTGCGTGTAATATGTCAGATTGTTCGCCTCGACGAGTACTTCATTTCGTCTCATTGCATAATTTTCATTTGAGCTCATCTTGATGCCCGAAATGCTGTTGGAAGAGTGCATGTTGATGTTAATCTGCTGAAACTGTGATAACATGCTCATTTGTCATTTTTGCCATGTTTGATGTGTGCCTCCTATGAGGTTGATGTCTACATGTGTTTTGAACTATGTTGTGCCATCTTTCCAGAGGTGCCATCCATGTATTTTTGTGAGTTGTGTGTTGACTGCATCAAGCTTCCTAAGTAGGGTACTTGTTGTTGCTGTTTTCCTGACAGATTCTGTTATATTTTGTTGATATGTTAACCTGATGCTACAAGTCATTTCGTGCATTATTCTGGAGATGTCCACTAAGGATGATTTGTTATACACATCATGATCTATCCATTCATGCCATTGGTTGCAATTATAGACTACTGTAGCTTGTAGTAATCTTGCTCCAAAGTTGCTAAATAATGTTGCTGTCAACCTATTAACATGAAGTTCAGTTTTGGCCATATGCTTTTCTAGTGATCCATGCACCCGATGAACTTGCTCTTGCCATGCTTAGCTTCATAAACATGTATTCCTACTGTTGGTTGCCTTGCCATGCCATGTATTGCTCTGTGGTGAGTGGTTCAAGCTCACGAACATGCCTACTTATTGTTGTTCCTGCCATGTTTGAATCTGTCATATAACTTGCCATGTTTACATGGGTGCCATCATATTTTCTATGCCTTTTTGGCTCATGGTCAGTAAGGGACTTTTGTTCTATGCTTTTAGTATATTCATGCCATGCCTTTGTTTTCCATGATAAGTTTCTGTAACATGTTCTTTTCTTGCTCTAAACATTGCAACCTGATGTTATTTCCTGGTAAGTCTGAAACTGTTATTATTTGCAATATTTCCATGTCTTTTTGGGCATGTTCTAGTTGTTTCTGGAGATAGCTCAGTGTTCGTGTCTTGTTATGATTTACCTGTACTTCATGTGCATGCCTTTTGTTATTATGTTGGGGTGCTGTAGCATATTTTTTTGATGCTTGCAATATGCCTAGTTACTGTTATGGACAGATTGTTGTTATGTCTTGTATAGTGTGTGTTGAACCGTTGCTCCGTTTTGAGTGTGCTCTATATGAAACTTGCTTGATTTTGCATGTAGTTTCATATTAGCATGTTGCATCTATGTTTTGAGGTGTTTGCTTGATGTATGTATGCATTTAGCATCAATGTCATGTTTAACTTGTTTTGCTCATATCTTCTAGGTCGTAGCTCCAAATCTAATGAACTTTCTATGTAACTTGACTAGAATCTCGTGTAGATCATCTTGGTGCATCTTAACTTGCTGTTTAACAACTTGAACATAATGTTTATTCAGATCTGGACCAATTTCGAAATTTGCATATGAGGACTTACCGGAATTGTTATATGTTGTTTCCGGCCTCATTTAAACTTGCCTTGATGTGTTGTTCTTATTTGCATCATCTCTTGCCACGAGTAGCCTCATCTAGCTTTGTCATGCATCATGCTTGAGTGTGCATCATGCCTTGTTCTTGTGTGGTGTGTTTACCATGTTGTGTGCTTCTTCTCGATAGTTCCCGTTTCGTTGCGATCGTGAGGATGCGTTCGTCTACGTGTGGTTCGTCTTCGTGGCTTCATCTTCTTCATGGACTCGTTCTTCTTCCTAGCGGGATTTCAGGCAAGATGACCGCTACCCTAGATCTCACTACTATCATTGCTATGCTAGTTGCTTCGTTCTATCGCTTTGCTGCGCTACCTATCATTTGCTCTTCAAGCCTCCCAAATTGCCATGAACCTCTAACCTTTGACACCCTTCCTAGCAAACCGTTGCTTGGCTATGTTACCGCTTTGCTCAGCCCCTCTTATAGCGTTGCTAGTTGCAGATGAAGTTGAAGATTGCTCCATGGTGGACAGGGTTATGTTGGGATATCACAATATCTCTTTTATATTATTAATGCATCTATATATTTGGTAAAGGGTGGAAGGCTCGGCCTTATGCCTTGTGTTTTGTTCCACTCTTGCCGCCCTTGTTTCCGTCATACCGGTGTTATGTTCCCGGATTTTGCGTTCCTAATGCGGTCGGGTGATTTATGGGACCCCCTTGACAGTTTGCTTTGAATAAAACTTGTCCAGCAAGGCCCAACCTTGGTTTTACCTTTTGCCTCACCACCACCTATACCCTTCCCTTGGTCGGCTAACCCAAGGGTCATCTTTATATTAGCCCCCCGGGCCAGTGCTTCTCTAAGTGCTGGTCTGAACCGGGCAGACTGCGGGGCCCCCTCGGGGCAACTCGAGGTCTGGTTTTACTCGTAGGCTGACCTATCGGGATTGTCGGCGCATCGGGCGGCTTTGCTAGTCTTGTTTTACCATTGTCAAAATGTCTTGTACACCGGGATTCCGAGACTGATCGGGTCTTCCTGGGAGAAGGAATATCCTTCGTTGATCGCGAGAGCTTATCATGGGCTAAGTTGGGACACCCCTGCAGGGTTTAAACTTTCGAGAGCCGTGCCCACGGTTATGTGGCAGATGGGAATTTGTTAATGTCTGGTTGTAGATAACTTGACACCAGATCTGAATTAAAACGCATCAACCGCGTGTATAGCCGTGATGGTCTCTTTTCGGTGTAGTCCGGGAAGTGAACACGGTTTTTGGGTTATGTTTGACGTAAGTAGGAGTTCAGGATCACTTCTTGATCATTACTAGTTGACGACTGTTCCTTTGCTCCTCTTCTCGCTCTTATTTGCGTATGTTAGCCACCATATCATGCTTAGCCGCTGCTGCAACCTCACCACTTTACCCCTTCCTTTCCCATTAAGCTTTGCTAGTCTTGATACCCATGGTAATGGGATTGCTGAGTCCTCGTGGCTCACAGATTACTACAACAACAGTTGCAAGTACAGGTTGTGCGATGATCATGACGCGAGAGCGATGTTTGCTTGTTTTGGAGTTCTTCTTCTACTTCTTCTTCGATCAGGGGATAGGTTCCAGGTCGGCAGCCTGGGCTAGCAGGGTGGATGTCGTTTGAGCTTCTGTTTGTGTTTCATCCGTAGTCGGATGTTGCTCTTGTATGATGTGATGTTGTATTCGTGTGGCATTGTATGCCTCTTGTATGTATCCCCATCTATTATGTAATGTTGATGTAATGATATCCACCTTGCAAAAGCGTTCCAATATGCGGGTCTATCCTTGGTGGGACCTTCGAGTTCCTTTTGGATAGGGTCGCATATTGGGCGTGATAAGTTGGTATCAGAGCGACGACCGACCCTAGGAGCCCCCCTTGATTGATCGTGTAGTTTGGACGTTGTTGAGTCTAGAAGAAAACTGTTTTCGGAGTCTAGTTATATCAGAGAGTAGGAATTCTTTTTACTCCTCTGCCCCTTCGTCGCTCTGGTGAGGATTCTTGACGTAGGTGTTTTGATTTACTCCTCTTCCCCTTCAAATTTTTCTTTAGGTTCACGCAGTTGGTTTTCCGATCGTAGTTCCCCAGCTCTTTGATCCGGTGCATTTCTCGTCAAGTTGACTCGAGCCTCTTCATCGTTGTTAAGTTCAATCCTCAGTTCTTCCTCCGACATCGCTGTTTTTCCATGTCCGAAGTTGTCTTTGTTTTTCCCACCCGCCCACCACTTTTTCTTCTCGGAACCGGAGTCCATAATCGAGTATCCGTCCTACTTGTGCGAAGTCTTTGCTTTCTTTCCTCAATGATTTCAACCGGTGTTTTCTCTTCAAGTTATTCGTCGGTTTCCCCTTCGAAGTTGCCTTTGTTTTCCCGCCCTCCCACCCTTTTTTTTCTTCCCAGAGTTTGAGTCTCTTTCGACTATCAGTTTCATTCGTACGGAGCCTCTTCAGTCTTCCCTCAATTATTTCAACCGGTGAATTCTCGTTTTGTTCGACATTCTTCATCTCTTTTCTTTTCCGGTGGTTTCGATTCAAGTTTTTTCGTTGTCGATCGTATTCTATCCCTCAGCTCAAATATTTTCCTTTGCTTGTTCGCCTCTCGCCAGTTTATCCTTCCGGAGTGCTCAAGACATCTCAGGAGATTTGTCTGTGTTTGAATTAATTCGAGGTTGTCACCTCATTCAAATATTTCAATTGTTCCGGTGCATCATCTATCTTTTCAACATCCCTTTCCAACGATGTTTTCTCTTTAGTGGGCCCTAACCCACAGGTCGTTTCCCAGGATCTTACCTGACTCTTCTAATTCTCCCGGTTTTATTCTCAAATTCTTTTCAAGTGTGACGTAAGAATGAATTTCATCAGTCACATGCCTTCTCCATGATCAATTTCAAACTCTTTCCATTGTTGGTTCAACCTTTTCGCTTTTCATTCTACCGGAGTATCTCAGTAATTTTGGTGGTGTTTCTCGTCGTCATTCTCAGCTTTGAAGGCCGAAGAAGAGTTTTTCCTCTCAATCTTGCTCCTTCTCTAGAAGATTCGTGGTTCTAGCTTCATGTTATCCTCTCAAATTATTCCGTTTGTCAGATGTTCTTTCTTACCCATCCGGAGTGTGTAAGAAGTTGTTTTCCCGTTTATTTCACCGGAGGCCATCATTCCAGAAGAATTCTTAGTCCTCACATTTCAGCTACCGTTATCCAATTATCCCGGTGCTTCGCTCAAGTGTTCTTTAATCAGCTCATGATCTCTTCGTTCTTTTGCATCTAAATCCCCTCTAGCATATTTGCCTTCTAATTCTTCCCGGTGATTCATTCTCTTTCATTAGTCATTTTTTTTCTTACGGTGATTCATTCAAGATTCTTTTCCTTGTTTATCATATTAATCCATTCGTTCTTTCAATCCTACCGGCGATTCATGAAGACCTTGTCAAGTTTGCGATATGTCACTTCTCAATTCTTTTTCAAGAAGAATAAGTAGTATGCAAAATCCATTGCTGGTCATCAATTTAATTTGATGAAGGATAAACATACAATAAATCTTATTCTTATTTCATCCAAGTGGGTAATCCCTTTCTTTGGAGTTTGTTCTTGATGAATAAATTCTAGTTCCAAGTGTTTTCATCTTTTCTTTTCCGGAGTTCAAATTCACTCGGCCATCTCGTCGGAAACTCCATCCAAATCACCGCAAGGCTCATCTTATTCTTTCATCCTTCATTTCTATCTCATCATCCTTTTGTCACCGGAGTTCTTTATGGTGGTTCTTCATGATTTAATTCATTCTTCAAGTGTTCATCAAGGTTCTTTTGGAGGAGCTCAAGAATCTTTCTTTCTTGCGTCTCAAAGTGCATTTAATTCTCCATATTCTTTTGAAGTGGAGTTTTGCATTTCTTTGTTCTTCTCAGATATCCAATCATTTCCGTTTGTGACTGGTTATCACCTCATGATCTTGAGATGTTACCTATAAGACCACAACAAGCTTATTCTTCGTTGTTGATTTTCTCAACAACTCCGTTTAAACCTTCCTCCTAAAGTTGCTTTCTATTTCATTCATGGCACAAGTTGTCATTTTCTTCTCCGTTCTTTTCATTCAACTCTTTCAATTCTTTCCAGAGGTTTTGTGTTGTTCCTCTCATCAAGTATCATTCCGTCCTCTCAAGTTCATGTTCTATTCTTTCCATGGTCAGTCAGAGTTCTGCCTAAATCCTTTCAGTCTTATTCGTTTCTTATGTCGTTCTAACCAGAGTGGCTTCAGAGTCTACCTTGTTTGTTGAGCATTTGGTTCTCATCATTCTCCTCGTTCCTCTCTTCTTCTCGAGTGTTCACGATTCTTTGCTTCTTCTCTTGAGTTCTTGTTTCACCTCATCCCTTTTTCCTTCCGTCTCGGTCCTAAGATCTCAGGACGAGATCTCTTGTTAGTGGAGGAGTGTTGTAACGCCCCGGATTTGATGTGCCAGGCGTCCGCCAGATATTCGCCGATGTTGCCATGTCATTTGCTTCGTGTTGCATTTTGCCATGTCATCATCTGCATTTCATATCATGTCATCATGTGCATCTCATTTTGCATACGTGTTCGTTTCATGCTTCCGAGCATTTTCCCCGTCGTCCATTTTGCAATCCGGCACTCCTATGTCCTCCGGCGTCCCCCTTTTGCCTCTTTTCTTGGGCGGGTGTTAAACTTTCTCGGAATGGCCCGAGGTTTGCCAAGCGGCCTTGGTATAGCACCGGTAGACCGCCTGTCAAGTTTCGTGCCATTTGGAGGTCGTTTGATACTCCAACGGTTAACCGGGTAACCGTAAAAGCCTCTTTCGTGTGCAACCCAACACCCCCTCCAAAATGGCCCAAAACCCAGCTAACTCTCCTACATGCTCTCGGTCGTTCAATCACGATCATGTGGGCGAAAACCGCACCTTATTTGGACTCTCCTAGCTCCCTCTACCTATATATAGACCTCCCCCTCCGAAATTTCGGGCCCAAACCCTAGTTTTTCCCCTCCGCGCCGCGCCGGACATGTCCAACCCCGGCCGGACGCATCTCCGCCGCCGTCCGTAGCCAATGGCGCACCGCCACGTGGCATCGCCGCCGCCCTCCGCCGCCCGCCCGCTTTGCCCACGGGAGCCTGCCCCTGGCGGATCGGGCCCGAGCTCCCCGCCGCCGCCGCCTCGCCATGCGAGCCCCGCGGCTCCACCGCCCTCCCCGGACCTCGCGCCCTGCGCACCCATCTCCCTCTGGCTCGCCTGCCGCCCTACCGGAGTTTGCCGGAGCCCTCGCCGGCGCCGGATCTGGAAGGGTGGATGAGATCCACCCATTCCTCCTTCCAAACGCCTCCTCTGCGCCCTGGATACCTCCGCCCCGTTCGTCCTCGTCCCGGTTGATTTCGAAGGGTAAAATTCCACCAAGTCCCGAATATTTTGACATTATCATGCCATGTTCATCGCATCATAACTCTGCATCCGTGGCTCCGTTTTGTGCGTGTAATATGTCAAATTGTTCGCCTCGACGAGTACTTCATTTCATCCCATTGCATTATTTTCATTTGAGCTCATCTTGATGCCCGAAATGCTGTTGGAAGAGTGCATGTTGATGTTAATCTACTGAAACTGTGATAACATGCTCATTTGTCATTTTTGCCATGTTTGATGTGTGCATCCTATGAGGTTGATGTCTACATGTGTTTTGAACTATGCTATGCCATCTTACCAGAGGTGCCATCCATGTATTTTTGTGAGTTGTGTGTTGAGTGCATCAAGCTTCCTAAGTAGGGTACTTGCTGTTGCTGTTTTCCTGACAGATTCTGTTATACTTTGTTGCTATGTTAACCTGATGCTACAAGTCATTTCGTGCAATATTCTGGAGATGTCCACTAAGGACGATTTGTTATACATGTCATGCTCTATCCATTCGTGCCCTTGGTTGCAATTATAGACTACTGTAGATTGTTGTAATCTTGCTCCAAATTTGCTAAATAATGTTGCTATCAACCTGTTAACATGAAGTTCAGTTTTGGCCATATGCTTTTCTAGTGATCCATGCAGCCTATGAACTTGCTCTTGCCATGCTTAGCTTCATAAACATGTCTTCTTACTGTTGGTCGCCTTTCCATGCCATGTATTTCTCTGTGGTGAGTGGTTCAAGCTCACGAACATGCCTACTTATTGTTGTTCCTGCCATGTTTGAATCTGTCATATAACTTGCCACGTTTACATGGGTGCCATAATATTTTCTATGCCTTTTTGGCTCATGGTCAGTAAGAGACTTTTGTTCTATGCTTTTAGTAGATTCATGCCATGCCTTTGTTTGCCATGATAAGTTTCTGTAACATGTTGTTTGCTTGCTCTAAACATTGCAACCTGATGTTATTTCCTAATAAGTCTGAAACTGTTATTATTTGCAATATTTCCATGTCTTTTTGGGCATGTTCTAGTTGTTTCTGGAGATAGCTCAGTGTTCATGTCTTGTTATGCTTTACCTGTACTTCATGCCCATGCCTTTTGTTATTATGTTGGGGTGCTGTAGCATACTGTTTTGATGCTTGCAATATGCCTAGTTGTTGTTATGGACAGATTGTTGTTATGTCTTGTATAGTGTGTGTGTGTTGAACCGTTGCTCCGTTTTGAGTGTGCTCTATATGAAACTTGCTTGATTTTGCATGTAGTTTCATATTAGCATGTTGCATCCATGTTTTGAGGTGTTTGCTTGATGTTTGTATGCATTTAGCATCAATGCCATGTTTAACTTATTTTGCTCATATCTTATAGGTCGTAGCTCCAAATCTAATGAACTTTATATGTAACTTGACTAGAATCTCGTGTAGATCATCTAGGTGCATCTTAACTTGCTGTTTAACAACTTGAACATAATGTTTATTCAGATCTAGACCAATTTCGAAATTTGCATATGAGGACTTACCGGAATTGTTATATGTTGTTTCTGGCCATTTAAACTTGCCTTGATGTGTTGTTCTTGTTTGCATCATCTCTTGCCATGAGTAGCCTCATCTAGATTTGTCATGCATCATGCTTGAGTGTGCATAATGCCTTGTTCTTGTGTGGTGTGTTTACCATGTTGTGTGCTTCTTCTCGATAGTTCCCGTTTCGTTGCGATCGTGAGGATGCGTTCGTCTACGTGGCTTCATCTTCTTCATGGACTCGTTCTTCTTCCTAGCGGGATTTCAGGCAAGATGACCGCTACCCTGGATCTCACTACTATCATTGCTATGCTAGTTGCTTCATTCTATCGCTTTGATGCGCTACCTATCATTTGCTCTTCAAGCCTCCCAAATTGCCATGAACCTCTAACCTTTGACACCCTTCCTAGCAAACCGTTGCTTGGCTATGTTACCGCTTTACTCAGCCCCTCTTATAGCGTTGCTAGTTGCAGGTGAAGTTGAAGATTGCTCCATAGTGGACAGGGTTATGTTGGGATATCACAATATCTCTTTTATATTATTAATGCATCTATATATTTGGTAAAGGGTGGAAGGCTCGGCCTTATGCCTGGTGTTTTGTTCCACTCTTTCCGCCCTAGTTTCCGTCATACCGGTGTTATATTCCCGGATTTTGCATTCCTAACGCGGTCGGGTGATTTATGGGACCCCCCTGACAGTTTGCTTTGAATAAAACTTGTCCAGCAAGGCCCAACCTTGGTTTTACCATTTGCCTCACCATTACCTATACCCTTCCCTTGGGTCGGCCAACCCAAGGGTCATCTTTATTTTAGTCCCCCCGGGCTAGTGCTTCTCTAAGTGCTGGTCTGAACCGGGCAGACTGCGGGGCCCCCTCGGGGCAACTCGAGGTCTGGGTTTACTCGTAGGCTGACCTATCCGGTGTTGCCCTGAGAACAAGATATGTGCACTCCTATCGGGATTGTCGGTGCATCGGGCGGCTTTGCTGGTCTTGTTTTACCATTGTCGAAATGTCTTGTAAACCGGGATTCCGAGACTGATCGGGTCTTCCTGGGAGAAGGAATATCGTTCGTTGATCGCGAGAGCTTATCATGGGCTAAGTTGGGACACCCCTGCAGGGTTTAAACTTTCGCGAGCCGTGCCCGCGGTTATGTGGCAGATGGGAATTTGTTAATGTCCGGTTGTAGATAACTTGACACCAGATCCGAATTAAAACACATCAACCGCGTGTGTAGCCATGATGGTCTCTTTTCGGCGGAGTCCGGGAAGTGAACACGGTTTTTGGGTTATGTTTGACGTAAGTAGGAGTTCAGGATCACTTCTTGATCATTACTAGTTGACGACTGTTCCTTTGCTCCTCTTCTCGCTCTTATTTGCGTATGTTAGCCACCATATCATGCTTAGCCGCTGTTGCAACCTCACCACTTTACCCTTTCCTTTCAAATTAAGCTTTGCTAGTCTTGATACCCATGGTAATGGGATTGCTGAGTCCTCGTGGCTCACAGATTACTACAACAACAGTTGCAGGTACAGGTTGTGCGATGATCATGACGCGAGAGCGATGTTTGCTTGTTTTGGAGTTCTTCTTCTGCTTCTTCTTTGATCAGGGGATAGGTTCCAGGTCGGCAGCCTGGGCTAGAAGGGTGGATGTCGTTTGAGCTTCTGTTTGTGTTTCATACGTAGTCGGATGTTGCTCTTGTATGATGTGATGCTGTATTCGTGTGGCATTGTATGCCTCTTGTATATATCCACCTAGCAAAAGCGTTCCAATATGCGGGTCTATCCTTGGTGGGACCTTCGAGTTCCTTTTGGATAGGGTCGCATATTGGGCGTGATAAAGGTGCTGAAGGCACGGAACCTCCCCAGCAAAGCCTCGGCTCGGCCTTTCACGGCCTCAGTAGCAGCGGCGGCAAGGTCGCCGCTCACAGGTTCCAGCAGCCTATCAAGGTCGACGTTGGGGTCGTGAAGGTAGACGTGGCTGAGGACACGCGTCAGTGCTGCAGAAGACAGGGCACGTGCCTCGGCCTCGGCCGTAGGAGCAAGGCCGTCTGCGACATCTTCGAGTGCACGGACCAGGAAGGGAAGCAGCTCGGCGTGGCCGTCCTCTGTACCAGCCAATGGCTTCTCTAAGCCGCCCTCATAAAGCGTCTTCAGCGCGGCGCGAGCTTTCTCCTCCAGCTTCGCGAAGGCCACTCGATCCTCGGCCAGGACCTTCGCCTTGCCATCTAGCTCGGTCCTCTCCGCCTTCAGCGTCTGCTCCAGCGTCTCCAACCGGCCACGACAGTCATCAAGCGCTGCGTCCCGGTCCCTGACGGCGGCCTCCCGAGCCTTCATCTCCTTCTCCTTCTCCTGGCGGCCGCGGACCTCCTTGGCGAGCTCGTCATGCAGGCCTTGCAGCTCGACCTCCAGTGCCTTGCAGCGGCCCAGGGCATCTGCAATGTCACCCAAGGCAGTGTCGCGAGCGGCCTTGGCCTGGGAAGCGGCTTGCTTCTCCTCATCGGAGGCAGACATGGCCTGGCTCGGCGCCGCTCGGACGGAGGTAGCAGAGCGGGCCCAACCAGAGGCTAGCTCCAAACGCCCGGCCATCAGGCGGGGGTCCGCGCTCCGAAGATCCTCCCGCAATCGGCTCAGTTTGTTGGCAGCCCGGTCCAGGACGGTGGAGGAGTCGGAAGAAAAGGGAGCTGGTGGAATAGGCGGAGAGGACGGCAGCGTGATCACGGCTTGGGAGGAAGGAACCCCCTGGGCCTTGGCCACCCCGGCGACAGCATCAAGCGCAGGCACCTCCAGAGTCAGCGGGGCCACGGTGGCTGACTCCTCACCGGAGCGTCCCTACTGGCCTCACGAAGACGATCGGGAAGGGAAGGCGCGAGCCTCGCCGCCTCCTTTCCC
Organism: Aegilops speltoides; assembly: GCA_021437245.1. Classification (NCBI taxonomy): domain Eukaryota; kingdom Viridiplantae; phylum Streptophyta; class Magnoliopsida; order Poales; family Poaceae; genus Aegilops; species Aegilops speltoides. Next base: position 361,498,826 of record CM038147.1, on the reverse strand, counting down.
CGCAGATGAAGGCGCTACCCCGGCAGATGAACTCGCCCCACACAGGGTCGCCGAGGACCCTTTCAACCTTTTTGCTGCAGGCGCCGGCCTAGCCAAAAGGATGCAGACGTCAAGTCTTGGCGACAAAAACAAAGCAAAACACAAATCGAGCACTTACTGGTCATCGTTTAAGGACTCAAGCAGCCTCCGGCCAAACTTGAAGCCCGAGAGCCTGCAGCTGGGGTCAGCCTTGGGAGGCCCGAAAGCAGAAGGCGCTTCAGGAGGGCCAGAGCTGGCCTTAGACCGCCCCGGGACCAGAGCAGGCCCTGGGAGAACCAGCCCCGTCCTGCCCTTCCTCGGGACCAAGGGAGAGTCCTCCTTGCCTCGCCTGGTGCCGGCCTCGTCGTCGTCCGGCATGGTGCGGAGGGCACGGGACCTGCGCTGAGGGAAGGACTCCCCCGACTCCTCGTCGGTCGCCTCAGAGTCAGGCACTTCTTCCTCCTCCTCTTCTTCCTCCTCACTCCCGCTGGAGTAGTCAGAGGACATGTTCACCGTCGCCAGCACCGCCAGGTCCTCGGGAGCTTCTGCGGGCACCAGCCCCTCACCGTTGAAGGTGGGCATGGCGTTCACCACCTGCTCCCAGTCGTCGCGAAGGAACAGGGGGACGGGAGCGCCCTCCGGGCTCGCCACGTCTCCCCCAACCAAGGAGTGGAGAGCCGTGACTAGATCTTCTCCGGCCAGGGCCTCAGAGCCTAGGCGAAGGGCAGCATCTGCTTCCCCATGCCTCCACAATGGGAGCGAGTGCTCCCGGAGTGGAGCCACCTGATGCTCCAGGAATTCCCTCAGGAGTGTAGCCCCGGTCAGCTTCACCGCCCCCAAGTTGCCTGGCCTCAGGTCCGCGTTCATCCTCTTCAGCACCACCTTCCCGCGGCGGTTGACAATCTCCACGCGGGACCACACGTCAACAGTCTTGGGCGGCCCCGTAGGCAGCACCAGTCGAGGGTGGATGCGCCCAACATCCACCATGATCTACTTGCTCCGGTAGCCGTCGATCCTCTTCCCGGGCTTCGAGATGGCATTGGAGTTGGAGTATGCGATAAAGCTCGCACACGCGGTGATGTGGGCACCAGAAACTCGGAGGGACAAGTAGTGACGCAGCAAGGCCACTGAGAGCCTCACTCCGACGTGAGCCTCGCAATAGTAGGCGAAAATCGCTAGGAGAAGAACAGAGTTGGGGTGGAGGAGCAGAGCTTGCAAGTTGTATTTGCGAAGAACAGTGAGGAAGGCCTCGGAAAAAGGAGGCACCAGACCGGCGATGATGGCGCTCACAAAGAGCGGGTAGAAGGTGCTCCCATTGTCTTCAGGCTGGCAGGAGCCGGCCTTGAGCACAGTCGCCCCCACATTACCCTGCGCCACCGTCATCAGGCGCGTGAGGGCGAGATTCTTCTCCGACACGTTCGGGGGATCCAGAGCCGGCGAGTACGAGGCCTCGGCCGGGATCTTGCGAGGCGCCATGGCTTGCTGGATGGAAGGGATTGAGAAAGATCTAAAGGATTTCGGGAGCAAGAAGGAGAAGGGCGAGAAAGGGGATCTGGAGCAAGGCGAACGAGAACAGAGCAAGTAAATCTTGCCCGGGCGCCTCTTTTTGTCAGATGGACGGTTGCCGGGGCGTCGTGCGAAAGCGGGGACGCCCACGTCCAATCAATCGCCACGCGGCGCCCAAGGCCACAGGCTATTGGGGCCCGCGGCGCTTCGCACTTTCCCCTTCGCTTCTCTGCTAAGCCAAGTCTGGGCGCTCCTTAGGCCCGGGGGCTACTGTCAGCGTTTTGGGAAAGGGGGTCCCCAAACTTGCATGCCTGCGGCCTGCGGCGTGGCTCAAGCGAAGGCCCAGCACAGCCCAGCTTCATCAGCTCAAGCTCAAGACCATCGCGAGGGGCCAAGCCTCGCGGGGCAGACGACAGGAAGCTTCTTCAGGAGCATCCTCGTCAGGCAGGCTCGCGAGGAGGCGGAGAGATCAAGGCAGGGCACCTCGCGAGGAGCCCGTGACACAAGCCATGATGATCGAGACCAGGCGGGCGCCAGGCGGGCGCCGGCCTGTGCAGTGTCCTGGTTTCCCCTTTGGTGCAAAGGGGGCAAGCACAGGCCAAGGAATCAGGCAAAGGTTACTATTTCGGTGCAACAAGACCAAGACCAGCAGAGCGGTAGGACGGAAGTCATCGTGGAGCCCAGGGCGACATTACCGCCAAAGTCTTTGGCAGTCGAAGACCAACTTTAGTCAGGATAAGTGTACTAGATGTTCCCCTTCAAAATGTCCAATTGTTGGCGCCCTTCCCGCTCATTATTTGCGAAGAGGCCCAGGGCCTCCCTCTATAAATAGAGCTAGCCACCACAGGGCAAGGGGCATCGATCGGGAGCAAGGCCCGTCCCCTTCGTCGCCGCTCCTCCTCGCTCCGACACGCGCCCCTGGCCAGCGATGCATGTGGTGCCAAGTAGGTAGGCAGGCAGGGGTGGCGCGGTGGTGGAGCCTCCACGAAGGTTTGCATGTTGCCACGCAGGTGCCTGCCCAGCTGGTTGGGTCGGCAGCTGCATGCGAACGGCGACGGTGACTTGGCTTGTGCGGGCCTAGCAGTGGCCCTGCTGGTGTGCTTGGCGAGGGTCTTGTCGGGTGGCCCGGCAAGGGTCTTGCCGTGGCGCGCTGGCTCCCCTGGCAAGGATCTTGCCGGGGGTCTTATGGGTTCCTTCGGTGAGTATAGTTGCCCTCCTATCCTCTTTTGATCTTGAGCATTTTATGTCTTCACAAAGATCTGCATGCCACCACGGAGGTGCCTCCCGAGCCCTATCCCAACACTTTTGTCGAGCGCTGGTGGGCTCAAGGGTGGCTCACTTCGGTTGGCGTGGGTGAGCTGCCCCGGCAAGGGTCTTGCCGAGCTGCTGAGGCTGCCCCGGCAAGGGTCCTTGCTGGGGGAACCTGCTACGCCTATCTGATCTTTGTGGCCTTGGTATTCGTTGTTGCTTCGATTGTCCTTGTGGCTTCGGCTTTCCTCTGGCTCCCCTTTCTTGCCATGTTATGCGTGGCCGTGGTGGGAGGCTTTGTCTGCCCGTGCACAAGTAAAGGGGTCAAAAGCAGGGCCCCTACTTTTGTACGCCGACACTAATATTATTGAAACCGTAACCCCGGAGGAATACATAAGGGATATTTCCAGAATGTTTCAGACTCCCAAAAGGAATAGGTATGTGGTACGATAAGTAAACCAACTCCAAAATAATTCTAATGGCAATTTTTCTTCGTTTTGGAATATTTAAGAATTTTGGATAGCAAGAAGTAATCCGGGAAGGACACGAGGCCTACAGGAGGGTGGAGGGCGCGCCCACCCTTACTGGGCGCGCCCCCCTGTCTCGTGGGCACCTCGTGTGCCTCCCAGACTCTGTTTTCTTGCACGTTACTTCTTTTGGCCGGTAAAATTTCATTATATAATCTCCCGAAGGTTTTGACCACTGTATCACACAAAAATCCTTTGTTTTTGTTTCGAGCTGTTTCTGTCACAGATCTAGAGCAAGATGTCTTCTCAAGAGTCAGTCGGGGAGAGTCGAGTGTCTCACCCGACACTAGGTCCAGGAGCAAACAACGATGCTTATCACTTTGGGCCATCAACGAAGGATGAGATGGAGGCAGACTTGAAAAGGATTGATGCCATGGAGGAGGATCAAGAAGTTACCTCTCGCTTCCAAGCAGGATTCATGATGGGGCAATACAGAGCTCAGCAATCCCAAACTCGGTCATCCCTTCTAATGTTAAATTTCTTTCTTATGAAAATAAGAAAAAGAGTGTCACTAGTTCTCTAGAAGCTATGCAGCATCCTTGGGTAAAAGGAGCTTTCGCCGTCACGGGAAAGCTCTGCAAGGAAAATATGGACCTCAAGCAACAAGTTAATAAGCTCGAGGAGGAGAATCGTATCCTTAGGGGCATCATCGCCAAGAAGATCACAACACCAACTCTGAAGAAGGAGACATAATCACATGGGTTGGGCACTCCCCTTGGCAACTGCCAAGCTTGGGGGAGGTGCCCCGGTATCGTAGCACCATCACACTCCTATCTTTACCATTTTACTTAGTTCGATCCTTTTAGTAATATCTTGGTCTAGTAGAATAAATTTTGGTATGAATTAGTTTTGAGTTTTGCTTTTTGATCTCTCTATGTAATCGAGTCCGTGAGCTATATAATAAAGATTAGTGTTGAGTCAAGGGCTTTGCTATCTTGCTATGATCTTGAGAAAATAGAAAGAATAAAAAGTATAAAAGAGTTCATATTGATCTTATGGATAGTAATGACTTCACATATAGAGGGTATGAGGCTTAAAAGTTGTCGAGAGTTGACAAACATAGTTTTGGTCATCGTTGCAATTAATAGGAAGTAATAGAGAAAGAGAGGTTTTCACATGTAAATATACTATCTTGGACATCTTTTATAATTGTGAGCACTCATTAAGTATGACATACTAAAGAGTTGATGTTGGACAAGGAAAACAACGTAATGGTTTATGTTTTCTCACATCTCAGTTAAATTATATTGTCATGGATCATTCAAACATGTTGAGCTTGCCTTTCCCCCTCATGCTAGCCAAATTCCTTGCACCAAGTAGAGATACTACTTGTGCTTCCAAATATCCTTAAACCCAGTTTTGCTATGAGAGTCCACCATACCTACCTATGGATTGAGTAAGATCCTTCAAGTAAGTTGTCATGTTGCAAGCAAAAAAATTGCTCTCTAAATATGTATGACTTATTAGTGCGGAGAAAATAAGCTTTATACGATCGTGTGATATGGAAGTAATAAAAGCGACGGACTGGATAATAAAGGTTCATATCACAAGTGGCAATATAAAGTGACGTTCTTTTGTATTAATATTTTGTGCATCCAACCCTAAAAGCATATGACAACCTCTGCTTCCCTCTGCGAAGGGCCTATCTTTCACTTTATGTCTTTTACTTTATGAAAGAGTCAAGGTGATCTTCACCTTTCCCTTTTTCATTTTATCCTTTGGCAAGCACCTCGTGTTGGAAAGATCCTGATATATATATATATGTATATATATATATGTATATATATATATATATATATATAGGGCTGGACTATTTTGTTACCGTAGCAGAATATTATTCATTACCCTTGGTCCTATAAGGCGCTGACAGCAGCATTTACAGAGAAACTCCCGACCCATCCCCAATCGTACCGCCTCCTACACGGGAGGCAGCCATCATGGGCGAGCAAGCAACGGCGGCAGCCAGAGCGAGGGAGCCCGCGGCGCCGTTACGGGTAGCTCCTCCGACACACGACCTGCCGCCGGCTGGCCGTCCGCACGCCTCACCGCCGACGGGCTCGCTAGCCCCTCCCCGCGCGCCTTCCCTCCGACGGGCGCCGCTCCTCCATCGCACCTCCCGTCGGCGGCTGCCGTGGCCGTCCCGCCTCCGGCTGCTGCCAGCCGCCGTCCCAGCCTCCCTTCGCCGCCGCGCACCGCCATCCCCGCCCCGCATCGTCCCAGCCACCGGCCGAATCCAGCCGCGCTCCCGAGATTCGTCTTCTTCCTCGCCGAGACACGTGACAGCCACCCAGTTCGGGCGTAGTAAGTACCTCAGTATGAGTTCAAAACGGTGGTCCGTTCGGAATAAAAGAAATGGCCGAAATTCAAATTGTAAAAATTCAAGCAAAAAAAGAAACCCCATGAAAATCCTGCTTAGTAAGTACGTCAGTACAAGTCATAAAATGAGAGAAGTTCAGAACATCGTTGTCAAAAAATGTTGAGTTCAAAAAAGAAGAAGTGTACAGACTGTAGCTTAGCATTTGATAATTGTTTGCAACATGTACAACCTGTGGATGATTATGTAATTGTTTTCATGCGTTAACATATGTCCAACAGTTCAGTATGTATTTTACAATCAGTTCAAAGGGTATATCAAATTCAGTATGGATTGTTGCATCAATGGTTACTATCACAAAACACAAAAACATTTCTTGTAGAAGAAAATTCAGCCAATTCAAGTATATAAACCATGCCTGTGGGTTAAGTCGTCGAAAGTGGCTATCAAGTGGGTGGTGGGTGGGTTACGAATTTCTTCGTCGTCTGCTTCCCACTCAAGCCGGACATAGTTCCGCCAAGAGTCTCCTAACAAGGAGAGAGATTTTAATGAGTTTAGCACGTCACCCAAGGGCGAGTGCTGAAAGATATCCGTGGAGCTAAACTCCATGATCGGTGCCCAGTCAGGTTTGGTGGGCACGGATGCACGCGGTTCTGAGCCCCTGGCCGGAGACGAGTCCAAGGGTCCGAAGAAACAGACCTCCTTGGAAGTGAGATCTGTGTTCGGCTCTATCACCGCTGAGTGTGCGGCCTTCGTGGCAGGGTCCATCCACCCGTCCTCGGATGGCATGATCTGCTCAAGATTTAAAGCCAGGGCAGCTGCAGGTGCGATCTCCCGAATACCGTTCGATGCCAGATCTAGCTCATGCTCATTGCGACTGTAGGGTGCACCTGTTATGGGCTCGAATTCGTCGAAGATCAATTCTGCGCGGATGTCGGCATTGTAGTTCAAGCTTCCAAACATGACCTGATGGCCAGGGGCGTAGCTATCGATCTGCTCCAGATGGCCAAGTGAGTTGGCCCGTAGTGCGAAGCCGCCGAATTCTAAGATCTGTCCGGGGAGGAAAACCTCACCCTGGACCGCATCGTTGTGGATGATTGAAGGAGCCATCAAGCGTTATGGTGACGGCGCAGTGGAACTCTCAATAAAAGCACCAATGTCGGTGTCAAAACCGGCGGATCTCGGGTAGGGGGTCCCGAACTATGCGTCTAAGGCTAATGGTAACAGGAGGCGGGGGACACGATGTTTACCCAGGTTCGGGCCCTCTCTATGTAGGTAATACCCTACTTCCTTCTTGATTGATCTTGATATATGAGTATTACAAGGGTTGATCTACCACGAGATCATAGAGGCTAAACCCTAGAAGCTAGCCTATGATTCTGATCGTTGTTGTCCTATGGACTAAACCTTCCGGTTTATATAGACACCGGAGGGGGCTAGGGTTACACAGAGTCGGTTACAGAGAAAGGAATCTACATATCTGAATTTCCAAGCTTGCCTTCCACGCAAAGGAGAGTCCCACCTAGACATGGGACAAAGTCTTCAGTCTTGCATCTTCATAGTCCAACAATCCGGCATAAGCATACAGTCCGGCTGTCCAAGGACCCCCTAATCCTGGACTCCCTCAGCTTCTCCTTTTACTTAATGCTTTGCCTGATCATCCTCTTAACACTACAAAAAAATACACTTCCGTGATGATACGTGTTTGTCACAGTAGCTCGTGTTTTTTGTCATGCATGTGCATCCATGACAAATTTATGACAGAATCAAGATAGTCATACCTGTGTTGTCGTAGAAGTGTTCCATGACATTACCAAAATTATCATGACGGAAGTGTCCACTTCCATGACGATAAATCGCGCGTCACAGAAGTGCTTTCGTCAAGGGTGACCGACACGTGGCATCCACCGTAACGGAACGTCGTTAAGCTATCGGGTCGGGTTTTGGATCCGATAACCCGTTAACAGCCCCAACCAATGGGGATTTTCCACATGTAAAATCATCATTGGCTGGAGGAGACACATGTCAGGTCCGCACTAGCACATGTGTCACACATGCAATGGGAGAGACACGCCTATGATATGTTGACACGTGGACCGGCCCATCAAGTTTAAATGGGCCGGCCCAACTAAAGGCCCACAAGATTTTGCGGACCATAATGGGTCGGCCCAGCTAAAGGCCCACGAGATTTTGTGGACCATAATGGGCTGGCCCAGCTAAAGGCCCAGTAGATTTTGCGGACCATAATGGGCCGGCCCAGGTAAAGGCCCACAAGATTTTTGTGTGCCATAATGGGCCGGCCCAGGTAAAGGCCACAAGATTCTTGCGGATCATAATGGGCCGGCCCGGCTAAAGGCCCACGAGATTTCACCGACATTAATGGGCCGGCCCAGCTGTAGGCCCACAAGAATTTGAGGAACCTAGTAGGTCGGCCCATTAACTAGCTGCCATGTTTTGGGCCAAATGCCGGTCCATATTTGATCCGGTCCATTAATGGCCTGCCACGTTCCGGGCCTAATAGTGGCCCATATGAGATCCGGCCCATTAAAAGCCTACCACGTTCTGGGCCAAATTACGGCCCAGATCAGGCCCGTCCCTTTAAGAGGCTAAGGGCTCAATTATGGCCCATATCAGATTCGGCCCGTCAACTTGGCACTATGCTTTTGGGCCCACTTGCTAAAGGCCCACTAAGTAATTCGGCCTGATATTAGTTTTGGCCTCTTAAGGGCCCGTTTAACATTTTGGCCCTATATTAATTTTGGCCTGTTAAATGCCCGTCATATAGTTGGGCCTAACTATGGCCCGGTTTGCATCCGGCTTGCTCGCAGCCGATATCTGATTGGGCCAAACAAGGACCGAGACAATTTTGTCCTGTTAAAAGCCCGTGATTTGATTCGCACAATCATGGCCGGGGTTCATTTCGGGTTGCTGTCAGCCCGTTAGCTGTTCGGCACATTTTAGGCCCAACCTACATCGTGATTGCATGACGGCCCGATTATGTACTGTAATTTTACGGTTTGGCCGGTTTATTGCAAAGACAGGATATATATACAGTAAAATAACTGCAGCATTGTGAATAAGAAAAAACCTAGACTATACAATAAAGAAATTACAGTATATTACATCCACTGGGCATCAAAGTTTGCCACTATGATAATAAAGCACAAGCAGACAGCAGATTACATACACTGGGCATCAAAGATCGCCACCAGTGCAAATAAACACGCCGACAAAATAATATACAAAACCAACAACACTTCAATAGAGTTCAAGAAAGGTTAGCCCTGCTAGGGAGCTTCAGTGCAAGTAGCTGAGCAAGATGATGAGACTGCGCTTGTTCAACACTTAAATCTTCCTCACTCTGAAAGATAAACAAGCAGACAGATGACAGGTTTTGCACATAAAAGTATCAGTGCTGACAATTCATCACATTTCTTCTTGATTTAATAAAGTGACATAGTTTAAAATTGCATTAACACAATATGGTATTGTTCAGGTCAAGACATGGCAGGAAATGACATTGTGAAGGAGTTGGCAGCTTCACGACACCATTGGATTACAGATCAAGAACTCATAAGTATCAATGGTTAGTGTGTTGTCAATTTATCCCATTTCAGATTGGCAAATAAAGAGACGGTTTAAATAATACTCCCTCTGTCCAGAATTACTTGTCATCAAAATGGATGTGTCTAGAACTAAAATACATCCAGATACATCCATTTCAATGACAAGTATTTTCGGACGGAGGGAGTAGTAGAATGATATGACATTGTTCATAGTTAAGACATTGCAGTATATGACATTGTGCTGTAGTGGGTAGGTTCACCACACCACTGGATTACGAGATGAAGAATGCATACATGCAAAGGCAAAAGAAGATCACTTGCTCTATATAGTTTAATTTACATGGTATGAATAAGGAACTTGGTTGTACAACTGAAAACTTAAATTGAGAAAGGACAAACTTTTGTTTATGAACTACATAATAAACTTTAAACATGCAATTTGATGCAAACACCAAAAATAAACAGCTGTTGCAGTCATGCCTAACCAAATATATACAACAAAGTTTGAAGGCTTGAGATGGACAAACTTACATTATTGGTGAAGACAGGCTCTATAAAGGCCTTGTCCATGCTGATGGGGGGGGGCAATTCAAGAAGTTTACCACAGAATCTTCTTCATAAGCATTGCCTTTATTCTACATTTTGTTAAGAGTAAATATAGATGTGATAATATACGAAAAATGGAGAATATTTAAGATAAGATGAAGAGTGATGCTACATAACCAAGTAGCTATAAATGTAAGTGCAACGATACAGGCAAAAGGTACAACCAAGAGCAATGCACAGCTAAACTTCTTTAGTACCAACCTTATGGTAAGAGTAAATATAGATCTAATGTGTAGAAAATGAAGGGCAAAGGAAAATAAGCTGCAGAGTGATGGTACATGAACAACTACCTATCATTATAAGTACACTGATAAAGGATAGCATGTACTTACAAGAACAATGCAGAGCTAAAAAAACATTGGCATTGGATATATTCTACACTAATGTAACCATTCATACAGATAAGATAATTTGGGGCGAACAATTGATAAGCAAGCTATCATGCATACTGCTGTCACATGATGAACCAGGTATGTATGCAAGTACAGTGATACAGGACAACAGGTACTAACAAGAGCAAAGCAGCGGGCAGCATATTTGCGATATCCTGTCGTTCTTTTCAAACCGGAATTCTTCTTCGAGCAGATTTCCTGCAAAAAATATCCGTAAGGCACATGTGGAAAAGTAGAAGTTCAAATTGTCATGTGATTTCATAGGTAGTACCTCATCCTGGGAATGAGACCAGTGCATAACAAGGTTTTTCCATTCAATGTCTTCTAAATTTAGCACAGGAGACTTCACTGGAAATTCGTTTATAGACTTGCCACCAAAGTGTGATTTCCTCAGGTAACACCGATACTGTTGCAATGCTTCCTTGAAAAGCACAAGCAAGCTTTCCTCGTCATGACTATCCAGATTGACCCTCGCCTAGTTACAACAATGTAATGTAAATCATTGATGTGTTCAATCAGCAGAAAACAGGAAAATAATAACCATGAATAATAGCACTTACACATAAGTTGGACAGGAAGATGTGAAAATGGTGTTTGTCTTCACAATAATCTTCCCATGATGGGAATATATGCACGTAGTCCCTAACAACATTGAAAGCATTGTCTTTTAAACTGGGAATAAATGGAATGGGGTTCCAATCTGCAGGAATTCACCGTCTCTGCAGTTGGGATAGGTCTTCGGCCGGTGGACTTGCTGTACTTTTTGCTGGAGTGGGATTTTTCTGTGGTACAGCTGGTGCTATGGCAAATGAAATCGATATACCTTTTGCTAGTGTGCAGGTCCTATGTGGTGTGGCTAGTGGTGTGGCCAGTGAAGTATGGGTACAGTCTGCTGTAGTCGGTCCTACGTTTTGTGTCACTGGTTGTACAACCAATATCAATGGGGTGTTGTCTGATTTCTCCGGAACCACCATGTTTTTCAAGGACTTTGCTGGTGCTCCTTCAGGTTCGGAAATCACCCTCTTCCTTTTTGATGTCTGATGCACACGAACAACATTTGAGTGGAAAAACATGGTATGATGACAGATGGAATATGTATTGATAATGGATGGGCATGGCATCTTGACATATATGATGAGTAAACTAAGCAGATGGTGGTGCAACAAAGTAGAAGAAATGCAAGACAACATATGCAAGATACCCACAATCAATAAAACATTGCCAAATTAGAACAGGCACCTTGATGGGTGAACAGGACAGGCCATCTGCCTTTGACTCCTCGAGGTTAGAATAGTCATTAGGATCATATTCTGAACAAGAGTCAACAGGTGGGGAGCGTATGAGTTTCATTGCATCCAGAATGGCACTCAATGCCTTGGTGCCAATTTTGTAAGTCATTGCAGTGTTTAGCTTCAAGAGTGGACTGCTGCTAGTGCGACACAAAGTAGCTACACAGATCATAGTGTAGATATCACAGGAAAACCTTAACCATCAGAGTAAAATCAGCAAAGTGGAACTAGCTGGAATATATGTGCTAGTATAGCTGGTACGGCTAGAAAGGCTTCAGATACCAGCTCTCTTCAAATGAAGGTGTGGTACTTTTAATATCAGTGTAACTCTCAAAGGTGACACAGCTCCGTGCATTTCCTTGCAATTCTTATAGGATTCAAGTGTGCAGGCCACTACAAATCCTATTCCTATGTTTACAAGATCCTACGAATCGAAGAGGCTCAAAGTGTCCATCACAACCGACCATATAGAACTCTACACTGCAAACGTCCCTGCTCATCTTCAGTACAAGGAACATACTGTACTACTAGCATACTCCCTCCGTTCCAAAATATAAGTCTTGGTAGAGATTTCCACTATGGATCACATACAGATGTATCCAGATACATTTTAGAGTGTAGATTGACTCATTTTGCTCCATATGTAGTCCATGGTGGAATCTATACAAATACTTGTATTTAGGAACAGAGAGAGTACATATTAAAGAAGAATGGTAGAGTAACATGGTAAAGAAGAGCAAGCAGATTTTGGATAATAAAATGTTGGTTGCGCAGTGCCCACACAAGATGAACCAGAGCGCATTAAGAATGCAACTCCCAGTAGTCTCTCGACCATTTCAGGCGGTTGGATGAAGATCCTACGTCTCATAACCCTTCTTCTTCCTCGTCTCTTAATTCTTCCCATACAGAACACCACACGGGCCGCCGGCCGGACCACCGGCCCCCACCGACTGTGTTCCTCTGCCACCCCCACCCCCTACCCACGTCGAGTTTTCTTTGTTCGGCGAGGCCCCACAACCACCCGAGCCCCTTGGATTGCACCAGCGAACTCTGGCGAGCTTTGAAAAAGTCGACTGACCCAATTTTGAAATTTAGTCTACTGTGATTTAACTAGTGTGGAATATACAAGGGGAAAACCATAAGCATTGGGAGTATAGTGTTGAGTGTGCCATGGCGGATCTGAAGGTGCAAACCGGACAAAGGCAACTTCGCAACCAAGACAAGAAATCAGAGTAAAGCAGTGGCATCTATTTTCTTGCTGCGATAAATAAGTTGAGCAGAATCTGAAGAGTACCGCCTCAGTGCGGCACCGTGTACGCATCTGCTGAGAATTTGACGGTGCTGCGGTAGCGATGGCTGTCGGCGACGTGGAAGAAAATCTAGGAGGGTAGACAGTGGCAGCGGGGCGCGGTGGACGAGACGGTTGTAGGAGCGGCGCCGGCAAGGTGGACGGCGGCGGGGATGAAGTGAGCGGACGGGATGCAAGGATCCCGGTCCGAAGGCATGGATGAGAGAGGTCGATCTCTTGTAATGGACGGCGGCATCGGGGTATCAGCTCCGGCATGGTGGAGGAGGACGGCGGTGGATGGGGTGGCGGACGGCGACGGACGGAGGAGGGTGGGGTGGAGAGGGTGTTTTGGCGCCCACGAAGTACGAATGGGGAAAAGGGAGGTAGAGAGGAAGGGGGGAACCATGTATTCAAGGCGCACTTGTCTCAAATGCGAGGAAATTTACAAACTTAGCTCCCGTTTCAAATTTCTCCTACATTACAACAACATTAGTCGGTTGGGGATAGGACGGTAATCTCGCATACACCGAATATTTGCTGACGAGAGTTTGTTTTCGACGCCCATCGTGTATGAATATGAATCGGGGAGGGAGTCGATTTCGGCCGAGGGCACACTGTGTTTTGGCGCCCACCGTGTATGAATCCGGGTGAGAGGCCGTTACGTCACGTTTGGGTGAAATTACAAACCTACCCCTATCAAAACCTATAGAAATCCAGCAGATAGGCTTTGCGTGGACGGGATAGGCAGTAGTGATTTCCATCTCGCAGATTTTGGTTTCGGGCAGGGTTACTGCGACTTTCCCCGCTTCGTTCAAATTTTGCAAAGTGCACGTTTGCCGTGCCAACTCAATTCGAATCCTGTTTGTATTCTACTATTTTTTTCCGGGTAGGATCCATTTTCAATTGGAATTACATTCTATATACATCAATTTTTTTATATATACTTTCAAAAGCACAACAAAGAATTATGATCCTTTATATATATATATATATATATATATATATATATATATGATTTGCAAATACAACGATCTCGAAATCTTAAGGTTGAATTCAAAAAAAATTAACCAAATTATTTTGTACTAAAATGTATGGATCAGTAATGTCTACATATTAAATAACATAGATGTGCGTGAATTCATATGAGTATGCATGTTTGATAGATCAATTTTGGTTCGAGTATGGATTACATGTATCATCATCTCGAATTCAAATATTTGAATCCCTTTTTTGTTCACTCCTTTCACGCCCATCTCTCTGGCATGCATTCTCCTTCAGGTAGCTATCACTCTCTTTTCTCCAGCTCACCCGCACGCTCACTTCATGTTTCTCCTATCCTCGCAAACATGGTCTCCCAACGTCTCCCTTGAGAAGTGTCACACTCTCCCTATAATTATACATTACACGATTTTCATTATCTCTCACCTCTCTACTGTTCTCTGGTATCACTCGGTACCTAAGCTTTCTTTTTCACCGCCACACACACAGTCTCCACTAGTCTTTCACTTTGTCTTTCTCTCTATGGGATTCTCTCACACACCCTATATGTCTCTACATATGACTCATACCACTAAAATTACTCTCTCTCTCTCTCTCTCTCTCTCTCTCCTATAGACACAACATTTGTTGCAGTCTCCTTTTTGTCTCCATCCCAGACTGACATTATTCATTTGTTTACCGATCAGACAACCTCGACTACCGTCTCGTCTCTCTCTCTCTCTCTCACACACACACACACACAACTCCTGCTTCCACTCCCCTTCCTGACTACCGTCTCTCTCTCACACACACAAAACTCTCGCTTTCGCACCCCGACTCGTATTTCTCTCACAAACATTTATCGACTGGCTAGCCTCTAGATAGGTTTATACTCCCGCACACTCATGCTTCCACCATCGCATACATGTCTCTCTCCTGCTCCATGTATCTATGTAGCTTTTTCTTCCCTTCTTGAGACACGCCCTCTCGATCGTGCACACACACACACACTATCGCCTCATTTTAAGCTGATACCTATCGCACACACACTACTTGTGTCTTTGTCACACATGCACTCCATCCTCCTCCACTCTCCCTCTCACTCACACACACATGGGCTTTTTGCAACAACTAGCAAGATGCCCATGCGTTGCACGGAACATCAAGATGCATTTGTATGAGTAGTTTATCTTGTGGGGGAAAAGGATGAACGAGGGAAGGACTTATTTGCAAATGTGGAGAGGGGTGTGGGTATCTTTTTGCAAAACTGCCATAGTTTCCTTCCTATCCATCAGATATAGATCGGACGGCCTATATTGCAGGATGGCAGGCACACGATCATCACCAACAATGCTTTTTATAAGAGTAGGGATAAAAAATAGAGTTGGTGATGATGGTGGGCCTGCCATCCTGCAATGTAGGTCGTCCGATTTATATCTGACGGATAGGAAGGAAAATATGGCAATTTACCCACACTCTTCACCACATTTGCAGATAAGGCCTTCCCTCGTTCATCCTTTTCTCCCACAAGATCTTGATGTTCCATGCAACGCACGGGCATCTTGCTAGTAAGAGTAGAAGTTAGACATATACCACTTCTCGAATCTTGAAACCAACAACATTCCTCCCTTATATCATCAAAACCGCCAAAGGAATATATTTTGAGTGAAACATAACATATTTTTAGTGATATACGTATTTCAAAAGTAGACTTTTTTTTCTATCAAATCGGTGAATATGTATTAATCTACTTTGATCATGTGGCAACGCATTGGCACATTGCTAGTAGTTATTATAATTTTTTGGACACCAGACAAACGGTGGAGTACATATACGAAGAGAAGAGGCGCACGCACGCAGTCGGCCTCTCGCTGTCTCGCACACATGAGTGTTACATAAAGGTGACATTAACAAATAAACCCTAAAACCCTAGGCGCACGATTGTTGCATTCGCGGGTACCGGGTACGTGGTGGAGCACCTTTGTAGAAGTTGATGGTCGGGACCACAGGTGAACGACTTGGAGCGCGGTGGCTCGCCAGTTGCCACAGATTGAGTACCCACGTTTAAAATATCATTTTTTAGCGGGGTTAAGAGTTCCGATTTTCAATGGCACGTTATAAGTAGTAAGTAGTTTTTAGAACGATTGGTATGGAGCGAAAATGGAATTCATAGTACTACGTACCTCCTTGGCGTATGGTTGTATGGATTTATGTTGCAAGATGTTGAACCTGGTAGTTCTAGGGCAAATACTATGGTTTAGATTTAGATGCTAGTTTTCAGTAATCGGAAGGGGAAACCCTTCTTTGATTAAAAAAACTACTATCTCCATTCTGGTTTACTAGTCCCCATCGTACTTTGGGTCAAAGTTTGTCCATGAATTTTACTTGTAAAATGTGAATGGAAAGCGAGATTTTGTTATACCCAAACAAAAAAGGACTGGAGGGAGTGATTGCTCTGACACGGACACGACCTCTCATAGCGCAGGCACTGAACCAGCGCGCCGGCCAAGAAGGCCGCACTCGCTGCAGGCCCGGCTGAGCACGCCTCCTCCCCGCGTGCAACTAGCTTAAGACTACCCCACCTGCTTTCATTGAATCCGCGCGTGTGCCGGCAACACATCCTTCCACGAGCCGGCAGGCATTTTAGAACAGAAAACATGACTAAAATATAATTAATTTACGCATGGTCTTGACTTGTTGTGCTCGCACTGGTGGCAGGAACTAGTAGAGGTTTTTCTTTATTTATAACTCTCCTCACATTTTTTTGGCTTTGAAGTGAATCATGGTTGTGGACATTATGTACGAATGTGCAGATATCTGTGAACATGAGTTTGATGTGGAAGTTTAACTTGGAATGTCGGGCTTGCGTGAACTATACCATGTCCAATGCTTCGTTGCATTATTGTTTGGAAAGTAATTGCTGTTATTACATGACCGAAAAAACATTTTGTGCCACATCGGTAGATGCACGACATCTAACAGCATCTTGACTAGATAAACATTTGAACCTAGCTATTATGAAGGAAATTTTGTATTGACAACAGTTTTAGATAGCAGGAGACGCCTAGCCTGCTCTGGCCTGCTAGCTTATTTCTGGCTTCTTCCATCTCTTCTTTGGCTTGGGTGAAGAGAGCATCTGATTGCTCTTTTCGCATCTTCAGGAACTCAGCTACATTCTCAAGGGCTGCTGCATGCTTTCTTCCAGCCTTTACTAATGCCACGAGGACACGAACAGCTGACGACTCCACCTGGCTTGTGTGTAATCCAGCATCATCTGGGAATTTGCACCTTGTGTCTAATCCAGCATCATTCGGGAATTGGCACCTTGTGTGTAATCCAGCCTCATTTTGGAAACATGATCTCAAGGTTGACCATACTTTCCTCCTCGCAGGAACTGCATCCTGACATGAAGTAACTTCTTATTTAGATCAATACTCGGACAAACCTAGATCCATTTAGTAGAAGCCAGATAAACAAAACTCGGAGAAGTGAATTCAAAAGGAAAAGAAATATAAAAGCAGACTACAAGGTGAGAACACCCACTTCCTACATCAAGTTAAAAACGCAAGCATTAGGACGATTAAGACTCTTCTTATTACACATCGAAGAACACCATGCTTAAGAGAAACAGAAACTACAACATATACACATCGAAGAACACGAGGCTAAACGAAAGTAATTGAAAGGGTGTTACTTACCAAAGCTCGTTTTATAGGTTCGGTGCAGCTCCTCTTTAACTTGCCACGCTCCTTGAAGATGTACCGAATATCCCGTGTTTCGTCTTCATTGCTCCTCTGCATGTTCACACTCGTGGTTTTAAAATCTCAACATGGCAAGAAAAATACTACTAGTAATACTCGCGCATCTTGTGGGCAACATTAAAGCACTAAATGCGCCATGTTAGAGCATCTCCAACAGAATCGCAACGCTACTGTGCTTTAAAAAGCGTTCTGATCTTTGAGATCAAGAAGTAGATACTAGAGAGTAGAGGATAGTTCTCAGCATAGATAGATAAAAAAGATATTTCAACTACTCGTTATTGTCTGACTCCTCCTCGGTGATGTCCTCCTACGACGTCTGACTGTAGGCATGAAGATACCGATCGTCGTCGGATTCTCAGGGCGACGCTGCTCCTAGCCTCATGTTGAATTGAGCATCCGCTTTTCCCCTACGCTTGTCCTCGCGATAGCCGGCTCGCTCCGCCCTCCTCTTATCCCTCTCCGCCCTCCTTTGCGCGTAGAACTTGCGCTCATTGATGATGTCCTGCGGGAAGTGTTGGCACCACAGCGCCATGGCTTCCTCGTCCATCTCGGCGATGCCGAGACGGTGCTCCCGCCTCCGGTTGTCGCGACGATCCTCGTCGGTGCTAAGCCGCGAGAGAGGCGCGAGCTCCTGCGCCCACTCCCGCGTCGGCACATTGGGGAAGTTCAATGTTCTATGAGGCCACCAGAGGCGCCACGCCGCCGCGTCGTACGCGCGGGCGGCCTTGTTGGCGGTGCCGAAATTGCCGAGGCCGAGGCTCATCCCGCGGAACCGGATCTCGGCGGAGAAGCCGCCGGAGGGGCACGCGCGGACTCCGCGGTATCCCCAAGTTTCCCGGCGACGCGACGGCATGGTGGCATGGCGGCGACGAGGCGAAAAAGAGTGGGGAGAGAGAGGTGGCGAGGCACAGAGCGGTGGCAAGGCACAGAGCGTTGGGAGGGCGTTGGATTTTATCAAGCGCGCCGGACGCCGCGCGCCAAAACTAGCGCATGCCCGGCCGCTTTTTCCCGCGCGCACGCGATCCTTTGCCGACGTCTCTGCTATCTCTACTCTCTTCTCTATGGTTATTTTATTTTATATTTAATATTTAATATTTATCTCTACTTCCTTTACTGTCTACTTCTTTTCTCTATACTTTTTTTCTTGCAATATAGGCCGTCCGATTTATATCTGACAGATAGGAAGGAAACAAATGGGAATTTTGCAGAAAGGTACCCATAGCCCTCTCTAGATTTGCAAATAAGGGCTTCCCTCGTTCATCCTTTTCTCCCACAAGATAAACTACTCATACAAATGCATCTTGATGCGTGCAACGCATGGGCATCTTGCTAGTTCTAAAAACTTTTCCATCATTTGCCACACTACAGGTTGCAGATGAAAAACCTACCCAAGCACAGCGCGATACAGGAGCGACGCACAATTACCAGCTGATATTCTGTTGGACAATGGAAGCTATAACCAATTACTTTTACGGGAACAATAGCACCCAGGAAAATTGAAGGGTAGGTATGAACAAAATTGGAACTGCACATGTACTGCTAAGTGATTCAATACACACATTACCAATCGAGGAGGAGAATGATGGTCGCGGTGGCCTCTGTGAGTCATGGTCGGCAACGGGAGTCAGTTCATTGTCCATGACGGTGGTACTTCTGCGCTTGGCGTCGGCTTCCGGGAAGCAGATCCGAGACCGTGGAAGACGATGCCGGGAAGAGGCTCCGTCTACGACGATGACGGTGGACCGGCTCCAGTGCGGTGTACGAGGACGTCGATGAGGCAGATGTGCTGCGGTGGACGAGTGCGCCCATGTAAAGGGGAGGAGAACGAAGGCTGCAGTGCCGTGGGGAAGTCTATTTTGCAGTGGGGATAGAAAATGTGGAGTATTCAGGTGTACTACTCTGGGTGCCGGGGTGGGGTTGGCTGGGTAGGGTGAACCTGAAATTACAAAAACATCCCCCTACCAAGCGTCGTCCGTAGGCCTGTTCCGAAGGCTATGATGGTAACTTCCCACTGCTCGAATCAGGGTCGCGGGAGATTTTCCCACCGATCTCAAAATTTTGTGACACTGGACTCCCCGTGTGGCGTGTTGAGTGATCTGGCTAAGCAACTAGCGAGTAGTAGTAGTAAACTCTGCATATTAGGTTTGACCGAAGTCAAACTTCCTAAAGTTTGAACAAGTTTATAAAAAAATATAAACATTTACCATAACAAATATGTATGATGTGGAAGTACATTCAATAATGAATCTAATGGTATTTATTTGTTATTATATATGTTAATATTTTTTGTTATAAGCTTTCTGAGAGTTTACAAAACTTGACTCTGACCAACGCTAATACGCGGACTTAAATAAAAACGGAGGGAGTACACGTTTGTTTTCTTAGTTTGTAGTGAAGTAATCATTTGTTGAAATTGTGAAATAAATATATTAGGCTATTGACTTCGAATGTAATGGTCTATACAATTCAATAGTTACAATCATTGTCCAATCCCAAGATGTATACAAGGTCTATAGTACTTCACAACATGCTCAAACTCACATAATCCTAGTCAAATTAGAATCTAAATGCATTTCATAGTTATTACTTTGTAGGATGCAACAAAAACAACCAAAGCTCTACATCAGCCATTATAGAAGCAACATTTTGACATATCCCATTGTGTGAATGAAACGTGCAGATAGAGCTTTTGAAGATGGAGCAGATAGGGCTGGAAAGATTGTATGTATGTGGACGAGAGAGTAGGAGACAAACCTAACGAGACACAGAGAGAGAGAGAAAGAGAGAGGAAGAAGTTAGGTCTGTGAGAAAGATGGAGACATGTAATATACGTGAGATGCGTGTGCATCCGGATTTTGTATATGTGGAAGGAGAAGAGACAACATGTTTGATGAGATAGCTGGAAAAACATGGATGAGAGGGGAAGGATCTCATGGGTTGAGGGATTGAAAATTTTGTGCGGGGGAGAGAGGGATTGGTAATTTTGTGCAAGAGAGAGAGGGGGGGAGGAGTCGATCGACCATCGTCACATCACCACCTTCCAAATGACCCGCATTCTCTAGCGCGGTGTGGTCGCCGTCTTCGATCTGCTCGATGCCCTCTTTGAAGATTGAGGTGTTGTGCATGTTGGGGTGCAAAGAAGCACAAGCGAGAGTGGTCGCCGTATAACCTTGGATGGGGATGAATTGTGTGCTCAGGGGAGTGTGCGTGTGTGTTGCTATGTGTGTGTGTGTGCACGCGCGCGCGTGTGTGTGTGTCAGATATTGAGTGAAAACAAACCTAAGGAGAGAAATGGGTATTCACGAAGAGATTGTGCCGGCCTTGAGGTGGGCAGGGGCCGAGTGAGGGTGTCAAAATGTGCGTGTTGATGCATGTGTTGCATGCGATCGTGCGAGGACGGACGAATCGAGAGAGATGGTTGTTGTGTTACGGATGCTCCTCTATCTCTCTTTCTCTCTCTCTATCTCTCTCTCTCACACACACACACAAGTAAACTAGAAGACCATTCTCTCATGTATACACAACGTATCGGCATCTGTCTATGTCTCACTCATGCATGATCATTTGCACATTCACACCTCTCTATGTCTGTATCACACGCACACCATCTCCACATTGCCCTTCCACCACAACACACATATGGACACATACACACATTCTCTCTCAGTCACACACACAAAAAAGTATTAAAAAACTAGGGCGCACCTAAAACGTCCAAATCCAAATAAACACAAACTGGAGCTAAATTCAAATATATGGAAATATTGCAGCGTCAAGAACTTTCCCAGGAAAAAAACTTGAGTAATATTCGAGGATTGTTTTCACACACACAAAAAGGTTCGGTGGATGTCCTTCGAGCGCGACATGGTAACGCACCGTTTTATCGACCGCGCGGCCGCGGTTCACGCGCTTGCACAGGATTCCGTATCATGGCTGTGGTACTAACTTCAAAAAAAAATTAATAAAAGCGCTCCCTAAGTCTAATGTTTACGTGTACTAGTACGGTTTTCTTTTAAGTTTGACCAACCTTATATAAAACTAAAGTAAGCTCCCATACGCGCACTCATCAATATGCCGCCGCTGCCGTTGCGCATGCCAGCGCCCGCCTGCTCCGGCCAACAATTTATCGCCCATCACCGCCGTGTCGCCGCCATCCCTGTGCCATGAAGCCAAAGGCTCGCCCGCTCACGTCGTCTGCAGTCCCTCCTCGCCATGCTGCCGCGCTGCCAAGCACGCGAGCAGCTGGTGGAGCCGCGTCTATGCATGCAACGTACAAAGAGGAGGACGAGCGCGTGCTCTAGAACGCCAGCGAGGAGGAACTAGCATGTCATTGTCGTCTCCGCCCGCGTGGAGGAGGCACGCATGGTGGCGGTCGCGGCGGAAGCCGGTCACGCGGGCGTCGAGCCCGCAAACCGGGTATGGATGCGGAATCTACCTTCGAGACCTTGAATGCCACGTGGATCCTGCAATCTGAAGGAGCAATTTGGGTCAGTCGACTCATGTGAGCCATTTGATGCAACATGGATGGCTAGAAGGGCTTCTTCCACCTCTTCTATCGTCTTCTTCCTTCGCTCCGTCGAACTTCTTTCACAAATCGACTGATCCAAATTATACTACTAGTACGAACGTATTAAGTACAGTAGGAACACGAAGATACGAGCAGTAGTACCAACTGCAAGAAGAACAGTAGTAAGACATAGTACTAGTACTACTCTACGTACTAAAGAGTTCAAATAACGAGAAAGAACATAAACATAGTTCTGTTGGGGCCTCAGCACAACAAACCCTTGAAAATAAACTAAGCAACTAGCCCGCTTGACACTACAGTAGAACCAGCATGAGCGACGGCACTGCCACCTACTCGGAGTCCAAGTCCACGTCCTCGACTTCGTCCTCGTCCCTCTTCCTCTTCCTCTTTGCCGACGCTTCTTTGCTTGAACCGGACACTGGGCTCTGCTTCTTCATCCAACCCATGTAGATATTTAAACAAAGGTAGGCATCCATTGCTTCGTATAGGATGTGATCTTCATCTAATGTCTTCGACTCCCATGCATGATGAAACTCGTGATGAGGTCTCTTCAGTTTAGCATACTAAGGATCAATCATGGCTGCAGCCAGGGTCAGCATTGAAGGTTGAGAGGAGGACACCAGGCTTGCCTTCTGGAGATCGAAGGGCTGGCCTACAATGAAACCTATCCGACGCAGGACATCTCTCTCGTTCTTAAAGCGTAAAGTAACGAATTTCACTCTTTTGTCCTTGAGGAAGTTCTTAAAATCCTGGCACTCAACATCGGCATGGATATGTGGTAGACCAAGCAAACATTATATACGCAAACCTGGATCACGGCCGGCTTCTTCCTCTCTTCGTCCTTTAGATCCTTCTCTCGTGCCAGGACTGTGGTGTACTCAACATCTAGCCCAGCGACCCACTCATCCGTTGAACTGTTGAACATGCATAGGAAGCGAGCAAGCCATGCTTTCACCGTCGTGGATCCACGTGTGTAGATGACGATGAACTGGTCGCCGGTAATGGCTCTAACCTGGTACTCAGCGGCGACCATGGAGATTTGGGAGGCCATGGATTTTGGAGGAGGGTTAGGAGAAGTTGAACTGTTGTACCCCGCAAAAACTAGGAGCGAAGTAATGTGAAAGGACGGGACGACTGGGAGAGAACTGTTGTGAGGTAGAAGACGAGGACGAGTAGGGCGTGCGAACAACGTGGGGTTGCTGGCATGCCCGGTGGATAAATGGATGCAAGCCCCCAAAGAGTTCTCGAGAACTATGCGGGACCCACTAGATGTCATGTCTACTAGACCCATATCGTAGGCCTGACAGTATAGCTTCTGCCTGTTCGCACGCCATGCCGGCGCATGGATGTAACTTCACTTAATTCCGTCAACCGTCGCGCCTCCCACGACCTTCGCCTCCCTCGCGCGGTCGCGCCCTTTGAGACTCCGACCGGCTATAAATGAGCAATTTTTTTGCCTACTCCACATGCATGATACTCCCTCTGGTTCTTTTTACTCCCTTCAACCGTTTGCAAAGTGTTTGACCAAATATATACTTTTTTTAACACCACCTTATATTAATTAACCAGCCACACCAGTACACTCATTCGATACAATATTCACCACACAGTATGCGTTATTTACAAGAATACCATCTAATCTATTGTCAAAGCTATACTTAGCGATTAAGTGTGCCACCTTATTGGCCGAACGGCTCATCTTTGACAATTGAAGATTGTTGATCAACTTCGAGATGTTCAACGCTTTCATCTTCAGGTCACGCATAGCAGACCTGTCATAGTCCCCCGATGCAAGAGACGCTACCACAAAAGCGCAATCAGTCTCTAAAATTACAGGATTACGAAGAGAAATACCTATGTAGAGACCGGCAATGCAAGCCCTAAGCTCCGCTTCCTTCACGCTTTGACAGGCATCAATGAAATCCCACGACCAAATTTATACTAAAAATATCAATATCTACAATACTGATTATAATGAGTATAAGAATTACGTTTTATAATGAGTGTAAAAATATTGATTTGACATTGTGAATGTTGATACTCCCTCCGTCTAGGTGAGTAAGTCATCTTAGGCTGTGCACCGTGACCAAGGAGGAGGGGAAAACGAGAGACATTAATGTTTATTTGCTAAATAAATAGTATTGCATGCAATGAACTAACCACTACATGTCATGTTTGATAGTCTCAGGTCATTAAAAGCATGCACACCCTCATCTCTTATTGGTTGATATGTCAAGAAACAAGAAATGAGGTAGAACTTAATGCACCGTGCCTACGTGTTTTGGGATTATTTGGTTTTCGTAAGACTGGTTGTAATGGAGAGTATCATATACTAGTATCATGCATATGATACTAGTGTATGATACTACCTCCCTAATGTATAGTATCATATATTAGTATCATATAGTACTCTATTTATTGCCATGCATGACACAAAGTAGAATAGCATTTATTATGATACGGTATCATGATATGATACGCCATCCTCTCTTTCTTCATTTAATGCTATGACACATCATCAAAATTGCCTAGTTGGCATGCACGATACTAGTTATGATACTACCATTATGACCAGCCTAAGATGACTTACACACCTAGCTATTAGAGTACCACTACCTCCCTTCTAGTTTAAAGGGCTCGACTCAAGAATTTCACCTACTCTTAGCAAGATAGTAGAGGCGGTGGAATAGTTTTTGAAGTCTGCAAAAGTACTCAACTAATGTTGTCGTTCTTCACAAAAAAAATGTGTTTACCAATGCATGCATGAACACTAGTTACTCTAACCCCCTCTCTTCTTTAATTCTTTGCCGCATCAGCATGTTTGCTATTCCCTTGTGCATGATACCAGCTAAGATACCACCATTATGGCCAGCCTTAATCATCGCATGCAATAATTTAGTGCACCTTGAAATATGAACATGTGTGGGGCGTGTATGCTTTTAATGACTTGAGACTATACCTAGCCTGGCATGCAAGATGACTTATTATGCACCGTTCCCCATACCTGCAGGAAGCCCATTCATCTCCAAATCTTTTCCTCTCCATGTGTGGAAACAATATGCCTGCCAAACTCTCCTTCTCCCTCCGGTGGTCCCACCACTCCACCTTGTGTGAAAAAATCTGCATGCATGACCCTCCTCCCCCCACGCTCGTCCAATCCGTTGTGACCAACAATATTTCCACCCCTTCGCGCCCCCGTAATTTACTCCAACAAATATGCCCACGTAGCTTTTACTTAACTTCAGGTGCATTGGGTCACTGACATACGGGCCCAGCAGTGTACTGGCCCACATGTCGCTGACGCAATTGACCTCAGTAGTTAAGCCGATCAGCTTCATCCATATCTTACGTAGGTGTGCCATTGCTCGCTATAAATACTGCGCCTCCCACGACATCGCTATCTCCTCCCCCTCATGTTCATGCTCATCGCTATCTCCTCACCCTCCCTCTCACGTCGACCACCATGGCATCGCCCCTCCCAAGCCCTAGGAGCCCCTCGCTGCACCGCGCGGATGGTCACGCGTCGTCTTTCCGTTCCTTGCCGCCACTAGTCGAGGAGGACGCGTCGGTGTTCCGCTCCTCGCCGCTACGCGACGCGTCGCCATTCCATTCCTCGCCGCCACTAGTCGAGGAGGACGCGTCGGTGTTCCGCTCCTCGCCACGATGGAGGGATGTGATGGTTGCTTGTCCGTTTATTTTACCAGGCCACTTATTACAAGGAGTGGTTGGGTTTCGTGATATGACGGCTTTACTGCCGCGCCATGAGTGAGAGGTGAGACTCCCGTGCAGCACCGCCCTCTACACTTGTACTGCATCGGTCGTGGTTTATTAGTCCCCCATTGAATTTGACTGAAGATTTAACTGACAAAATGTTAGTGCATGTCAACAAAAACTATATCGTTGGATTCGTATTTGAACATAGTTTTGAATGATATAATTTTAGGTGACATGCATCAGTATTTATCGTACTATATATAATGTTAGTTCAATTTTTGGTCGGACTAATCTATAGTAGTAAGGTGCCCGTGCATTGCACCGAATAGGGGGAGTTGTTTATTTTGACAAAGGATGTGGGGGTCATCTCATGTGCAACGGGTATCGATAAGTTTCTTCGGATATTATCTCATCTCTAGAGCTCACAAACATCCGGGTGAAATAGATAAAAAGGTATCTTTTGCAAACAAAAGCATTCAACTGTTCAACCTGCATCCAAAACTTGTGAAGAAATAACACTTATTGTGCTTTGCAAGAAATGATCTTTAAGAATTAGTTTTTGAGTATCGATCGTTATACATGTTGGCTACAGATGACATGGCACTTTTTTATAGTCAACAGTTGGCTATACTATTAAGTAATATTAACCATGCCCTTATACACCTAGATGGAGGGATTAAATCAGGATGACTTGTAAGGGGGCAGAGGAGATGTAAGAAATGGTTCATCGTAAGTCTTTCACCAGTACTGTAGTAAAAATTCATACATGGAAGATTCTAGACTAAACCATAAACGGATACACTTTTATTCATGCGCGATACTCCAATAGAGCAAGATCCTGCATGGAAGTCTCCACATGCTTAGACATCGGATTACATTGAGCGAAGAATAATGATCAACATTTAACTTGATAATGCGTATTTTTTTTAGAAGAACAGGGAGGCTCCTCCCCGGTTCCATTATCAAATGAAACCCAAAGTGTCTTACATCAGCTCACTGAGAGGAGCAGTTCAAAGGAAGGACTGCGGCGAAAGCCACTCAAGTTTAACGACAAGCTTACAGAATCAAAAGCGGCAAAGACACGGGCCATAAGCGCCCACACACACACTACATGTTTTCTAAGTGCACATGATAATGCGTATGTCCAGGTGAACCTCCTTGGAGTCCCCGTGCACCGAGTCGGCGGGTAAAGGATGGAACGGATGCCATGGGTTTTCCAAGTCCACATTGGCGGGATAGTTGTAGCTTCTCAGAGTCCAAGTTTGTCCGATGAGGTGGTTTCACCGCCCACGCGACCCGGAGGGGTAGTAACATTGACCACGCACCCGTACATCTACCTCGTGTCAGTGTCAGCGTCAGCGGCGACGCCCCTGACGCACATTACAGAGACGGGGCGACGACCTGCGCGGGCCTCGCCAGTGCCCACGATCAAGAGGAAGACGCTACCGTCCTCCTCTGAGACTAACAGGCGGCGGTGATCCTCCAGCGACTCTGGCATGGTGAACCAGTAGCACGTGTCGTACTTGATGTTCTCCGCCAAGAGCCAGCAGTGACCGCTGCATGCATCCGTGAGGTGATGCACCATGTCCGCCGGCGAGCCACAAAACGGCATCGGTCACTCATAGCAGTGGACGAAGGGCTCCTTGGAGGCATCGACTAGGCCGTCCATGT
Source organism: Aegilops speltoides (assembly GCA_021437245.1). Taxonomy (NCBI): domain Eukaryota; kingdom Viridiplantae; phylum Streptophyta; class Magnoliopsida; order Poales; family Poaceae; genus Aegilops; species Aegilops speltoides. The sequence goes on along the minus strand of CM038147.1, from coordinate 361,471,420 downwards.
AACGGGAGTGGCTGTAGGGGACGATGCACCAGTTGAATATGTGAGCAAGTTACTACGAGATTATCCAAATAAGCACAAAATAAATCATGATGGCTCTAACAGAGATGAAACTAATCATGTGGACAAGCATAGTAGTAGGATACAGAGTAGAAACATGAATTCTACCACGACTTCGAACAGGAAGGACATAAACATATACGGTGCAACGGGAGTAGCACCGTTGGCGTTGAGGTTATCACCCATGTCGTTGAGGAAGAGGTTGCCGAGGTCGGGGAAGAAGTCGTCGTCGGTGAAGTCGTGGCTGCCAGCAGTCGCGAGAGTGCGCTCCCCAGATTTCAACAGCGCCCGCCGAACGGAGCGCACGAGGGAGTGGCTGTAGGGGACGTTGTGGCCGCCGAATGGAGCGCAGGAGTAGCACACGAAGTAGTAGATGGTGTCCTTACTAGTACTCCCTAGTCACTATCTATCTATCTATATATATATCTACTCTTATAGAAAACCGAGTTAGTGATGATGGTATGTGTTGGTGTCAAAACCGGCGGATCTCGGGTAGGGGGTCCCGGACTGTGCGTCTAGGCGGATGGTAACAGGAGACAAGGGACACGATGTTTTACCCAGGTAAGGGCCCTCTTGATGGAGGTAAAACCCTACGTCCTGCTTGATTAATATTGATGATATGGGTAGTACAAGAGTAGATCTACCACGAGATCAAGGAGGCTAAACCCTAAAAGCTAGCCTATGGTATGATTGTTGTAATGGAGGTTATGTCCTATGGACTAAAGCCCCCCGGTTTATATAGACACCGGAGAGGGCTAGGGTTAGACAGAGTCGGTTAAAATGGTAGGAGATCTACATATCCGTATTGCCAAGCTTGCCTTCCACGCCAAGGAAAGTCCCATCCGGACACGGGGCGAGTCTTCAATCTTGTATCTTCGTAGTCTTGGAGTCCGGCGGATGATGATAGTCCGCTGTCCGGAACCCCTAGTCCAGACTCCTCAAGAGTCTCCCGAACCTGGCTTCAATGATGATGAGTCCGGCAAGATAATGTTCGGTTGCAAGGCGGGTTCCTCCTTTGAATAATCCAGAAGATTGTGAACACCGGATAGTGTCCGCTCGCAAAAATAAATTCCACATTCCACCGTAGAGAGAATAAAATGTACACAAGTTCAATCTGCGACGATTTTTGCGGCGTGACGCCACACCACTACCAAGCCTTTACTTGAATCGTTTTTATTATACCACCTCAGCAGGCTTAGCAAAGCGGTTTTTGGCACGCCTTGTCGAAGCAGAGATCGTGTTCCCCTTATTTCGGTTTCTCATCAATACGGACGTAGAACCCAACCGCGCCCGATGATGGTGGCGCTTGGGAGATAAGTGAGTTTTACCGGGCTAGTGGGGACGATAGTCTTCGTCCGCCTATATATAAGGGATAAGGATTTACCTTTTCACCCACGCCTTCTTCCTCCTTTGCTTATCCATCTCCACAAGACTCGAGCTCCAGCGCCCAAGTTTGTGCATCTCGCCGACCTTCTCCGACCATGTCCGGAGCGGAGGCAAATGGTTGGCCTCCACCGCTAAGGAGGAGCACATCACCAGCTGCGCAGCCGGATACCTTTCCATGACATCACAAGACCGGCTGCCCAACGAGGGCAGCTCATCCCCACCCCGGGCCCCATGACAGGGTCGTTTTCCTTCCCCACTTCCTCCGCGGACTGGGTTTTCCACTTCACCCTTTGGTCCAAGGGCTCATCTTTTACTACGGCCTGGATTTCCATGATCTGGCGCCGAACTTCATCCTCAACATCTCGGCATTTATCGTCGTGTGCGAGGCCTTCCTCTGCATCCAGCCCCACTTCGCTCAGGGCTCAAGACCTTCAACGCTGTCAAGGTTGTGAAGGGCACGCAAGAGGAGTGCGGAGGCGCCATGTTGGGCAAGATGCCCAACGTCCTTTGGTTCGAAGGGGCCTTCGTGGACTCCGTCAAGGGGTGGCAATCGGGGTGGTTCTATATCACCGAGCCACGCGAACCTACGTGGGCGGCGGCCCCCGAGTTCAGATCTGGCATCCCTACGCAGCTCACCTCCTGGAAAGAGAAGGGCTTGCGGTGGGGTAATTCGAAGGAGTTGACGGGACTCCAAGCCTGTATCCAGAAGCTGGTGAACAAGAAGCTCAGGCTGGTTACCGTGGTCCAAGTCATGCTCGTCCGCCGGATTCTACCATGCCAAGAACGGGCATTCAATCTGGGAGTTCAATCCGAACAGCACCAGCGCTGAGCGGCTCTTCGACACAACGCACGGCGGCGCTCGAGGGTGCTGTTTAAGGGCGCCGAAGCCCCTGCATCCGCGACGGAAGATCGCGGATTTCACTCGCAGCGTCCAGCTGACAAGGTAAGTGATTCTACCCCTTTACGGGACACTTGTTAATGGTTCGACCCTAAGCGGGTTTTAATCTCCCTTTTCCTTTGACAGGAATGGATGAAGAAGGCCGAGCAGCTCATCTGCCCAGCTCCCATGCCAGAAGAACCAGTGGACACCCATCTAGCGGGGCTGCTAGTCCCGGCACCGCATGTGGTGCCGGAGAAGAAGGCCAAGAAGGTGGCCACTGGTACTCGAAAGAGTTCCCGTTTTCAGGTGACCGACGACTCCGAGGCGGATTCCTCCCCCGAAGATGAGGAGGAGGAAGAAGACTCTCTCCCAGAGGAGGGAGAGAGAAAGAGGAAGGCCTCCCCAACAGGGGAGGCCGAAGGGTCCAAGAGGGGAAGAACTATTCCCCCGGACAGCTCCGCCAACATCAACGTTGGCGAGGAAGAATGGCCCTCAAGGGCCAGGCCTCAGGCGAGATCGTAAGCATCCGGATCCCCGAATGATCTGCAATTTTCTTTTTGTCACATAGTGTCCTTCTAATGCCGCGTACTGCCTGCAGTCCGGCCGACGATGATCTCCCTGCTTCATCAAACGGGTCGTTGGCTGCGTCGGACGTGGAATCCGTTCCGACTGCCTCCACCCCTCGCGCCGACGAGGACGCCGAGGTGGGATCCCGGAAAGGGACCCATCAGGAGGAGGCTCCGGAGGCGCCGCAAGGCAGCCTCCCGGACTTTGCGCCGGACTCTATTCCGGAACCCGCAGTGGTTCCAGAGTCCGGTAGGCGGCCCATTCGCAAGAAGGGCAAGACCGTGACACCGGCGGCCCCTGTCCAACCGGAGGCGCCGGACAACTTGTTGGAGGCGCTTAAAGGCGCTTCCATCGAGGAAGAACACCGCACTATCATGAGTGCGGTGATTTAGAAGGTTCAGCTCGCCAAGAGCGGGCTGACCGAAGCCTGCAGCAGCCTTCTAACAGGCTTTGAGGTAAGAAGTTAAAATTAAGTAATGTAATACCGCATAGACAAGAGTTTCGATGCTCGGTTCCGGTGCTCAAAAGAAAAGCCGACCGAGGATCTAAAAGATATACGCAGGTTGCTAAATAATATGTCAATATGGGTTTGCAGGTGCACTGCTGACCTCCGCCAGACCGATCATGGAGGTCGGTGCATTGAAGCAGGATCTCGAGCGGTCTGAGCAAGAGCTCGGCCATGCCAAGAAGCAGCTCGAGGAAAAAGAAGGTGAGTAACACCACTTTGAAGATTTACCTTACAGAAAAGGATTTAGGTTGCAATAAAAATGACAAGGATAACATGGGTACTGCAGGGGCCACTAACGAGGTGGCGACCCTGAAGGAAGCTGTGTCCGCGGCCGAACGCAATGCGGCCGTGGAACGGGCAGAGCGAGAGAAGAAGGAGGCGCGGGTGGCGGAAGTGCGGCAAGAGCTCCAGGCTCTCATGGAGAAGCATGAGAGTTTGGAGCGCGACTCAAAGACTCGAGAGTCCGAGCTTGCCTCGGCTCTCGAAAGTGCCAAGTCCGCCAAGGCTGAGGCCCATAAGGCCCTTCAGGAGGATGAAGATGTGAAGAAGATAGCGGCGGGTAAGGCATTTTTCATGCAAAGCAAGCATGTTAATGTAAACTACCTGACACTTACCCGAATTCGGAGCTCTCTAGGGGCGTTTGTAGATCTGCCGCGCAGTGTATCCGATGCCGCCATTTTACCGCGGGCCGGAGGGGAGCTCAACGGAGAAGGTCTTCGGTCTCAAGACGCCGAGGCCAGCCATCCGGTGCCCTAGCGACCAAATGAAGCAGCTGGTCGAGCTCCACAAGGTGGTCAAGAGGCCATGAAGGGCCTCGATAGTCCGGCAGGGCTCGACAGGCCATGCCTGGAGCTATTTCGCCTCGCGCGGCGATCGGTGGATGCATGCCCACGGGTGGAGGTCATCAAGCGCCCGCCAGATTGAAGGTGCTCGTCGGGCCTTGCCCGCACAAAGGTGCACTGGGCAGGCTGGATGCGGAGAAGCTTCATCGACTCGCCGCCATCGGGCAAGGAATATCGTGACGCCCAAATGTATTATAAAACTGTCCTGAAGGGAGCCCGCGATATTGCGGATGAATGCCCCAGAGATGTAATTTTTGAGTAAACTCGCTATGTATTATCCTGTGGGCTGAAAACGTTTGTTCATATGCGCTTTAAGCAACGCTTGTTTAATTTAAAATATTACCTTCTATGCGGCCGTTTACAAAATCTGAGAGATGGCAAGTCGTTGGCTTCAGCCCCCGAGCCGCGAGTGCTGGGGTGTTCGAGATAAACTTGAGCACTCTTGTTCCCATTTTTGGGTCCATCTAGGGAGGCACTCAACACAACGAACAAGGCAACCGGACTTATAATGCTTGAACACTCTCACTTAGCCATAGAATTCTATAATTTTAAATTTTAGCGAAGCCCCTAGTATTCGGAAGACCGAATTCGGGGCGCTATCCACGCCTTCATCGGACATTATCCGCATTTCGTCAAGCGGCATGAGTCTTTAGGGACCCGAAAAGACCTCTCGAACAAATGACAGCCTCGCCTTATCATGCCGCCAGTTTTAGCTTTCCATCGAGGCGCCGCCAGCTCAACCGGGCGCAATCGCAGTGGTTCTCCCAAAGGCCACCTTAGCCGACAGTAACGGAACGTAAGGCACCAAAACGTGGGAGCCGCAAACCCAACTATTGACCCAAGACATGATTCGAGCCGATTCATATAATGCTATAAGTTCGGGTGCCGACTTGTGAAAGTGTTCGGACTTATCACACCATAATGCGGGGAACATAAGCCCCTAGTGTATTAGGCCGTACCAAAATATACGGGTGCAAGATGTCATTTAATGAACATATATATATAAAGTAATGTAATTACAGGCGAAAAGTGTTGCATTAGTTATTCAAGGAAGTCTGCTATGAGTGCGGAATGATACAAATAGTGCGGTAAGCAAGGGTTTGGACTAATTAAACATGTCCCCCTCCAGGGGTGAGCTGCGAACTTGGTGTATATAATCAAATTTAATGCTCGTAATGGAGACCACCTGAGTGTTCGTCGCAGCCTTCTTTGTTCCCTGGCTGTTGCATCGTGAGTTCGGCAGTTCATCACGGACAGGCCTCTCCGTTACCGGAGTCCCGTATACAAAGAAGGAAAATAATAAAAGGAGTGACACACTTGCGAGCCCCTCGTGTGGTCGAGCCTCACTGGGTCTATTAGGTCGTGCCCTTCCCCACGCCCATGGTATCTCCAAAGCGTAATGATGTACGCGGAGGGTTGTTCTTGCAATCATGCGAGGGCTGGGGTCAGGGCCGCATTGCTACGCATGCTCGGATCGTTCCAGGTTGTCTTGGTTGGCGTTGCTTCGGCCGAGTTTGGCTGTATCCGGCCGTTTAACGGCCGGACTCAAAAATTACCTTAAAAGGCTGCTCTGTACTTCTGCCGGGAGAGCTGCTGTATGTTCCTCCGTTCGGAGGGAGCGCTCTATATTTCCGTTGACCGTGATGACTCCATGAGGGCCTGGCATCTTGTGCTTGAGGTATGCATAATGCGGCACCGCGTTGAACTTTGCAAACGCGGTTCGTCCGAGCAGAGCGTGATAGCCGCTGCGGAATGGGACTATGTCGAAGATTAACTCCTCGCTCCGGAAATTATCCGGGGATCCGAAGACCACTTCTTGTGTGACTGAGCCTGTACAATTGGCCTCAACACCTGGTATGACTCCTTTAAAGGTCGTCTTTGTAGGTTTAACTTTGAGGGTCTATGCCCATCTTGTGCATCGTATCCCGATAAAGCAGTTCAGCACTTGCCGCCGCCCATCGTGACTCTCGTGAGGTGAAATCCATCGACGATTGGGTCTAAAACCACGCGCGAATCCGCCATGGCGGATGCTGATCGGATGGTCTCTTCGATCGAAAGTGATCGGACAAGAGGACCTTGGATTGAACTTCGCGATCGCTCCATCGCGATATCGCCCTTTAGTGCACGCTCCGCTCCCTCTTTGGTATATGGGTTATGATATCATGTCGACCGTCCGCACTTGTGGGGGAAACCTTCGCCCTCTACTTGCTCGGGCGTCGGGTCTCTTCCTCGCCGTCGCTATACAGCCCCTTGTCATTGTTTTCGCAATTAACTTGCATGCTCGTTGTATACCCAACACTGTTGGTGTGATTAGCTGGCTTTTTGGGGTGCCATGTATCCGCATAAGCGGTCGAGTATTCGGTCCAAATTGACGGACCCGGTGGTTCTTTTTGAATGGCTTCTTCCACGACCAGGTTTAGAGCCTCGAAATCCGCATTGACGCCAGATCCTCTTGTCGTCGCCGCACGCGGCGTTTATTTTTGCTTCAATGCGACCTGCCATTGTGGTCCTTAGTATCCGGACTGCCAGAATTTTTACTGAGGTTGTTGCTGCGAGCTAGCCAGCTATCCTCTCCCGCGCAAAAGCGGGTCATTAATGATGTGAGGGATGCCATGGATTTCGGCTTTTCCTGTCCCAGGTGCCGGGCTAGCCACTCGTCGCAGATGCTATGTTTGAAGGCTGCGAGGGCCTCTACATCCGGACAGTCGACGATTTGGTTTTTCTTTGTCAAGAACCGTGTCCAGAACTGTTTGGCCGATTCGTCTGGCTGCTGAATTATGTGGCTTAGGTCATCGGGCGCTGCTGGTGGTCGCACATATGTGCCCCAGAAGTTGTCGAGGAACGCGCTTCAGTGTCTTCCCAACACCCAATTGACTATGCGGCAAGCTGTTAAGCCAATGCCGAGCTGGTCCTTTAAGCTTGAGTGGGAGGTATTTGATGGCGTGAGATCGTCAATGGGCCATATGGATGTGAAGGAGATATTCTTCAATCCAAACCACGGGGTCTGTTGTGCCATCGTAGGATTCAATGTTTACGGGTTTAAACCCTTCAGGGATTTGATGATCCATTACTTCGTCAGTGAAGCATAGCGGGTGTGCGGCGCCTCTATATTGAGCAATGTCACGACGTAGCTCGAGTGAGCATTGTCTGCTGTGTTCGGCCCGGCCGGAGTTGTTGTATCCGGCGCGACGGTATTCGTCGTGGGTCACGGGGCGCTCACTTGATCCGTAGATGGATCTAGATTGCCTTTCTTTGTCCTCCAATATATCTCACAAGTCTGGCACGTTCCCTCTTGTCTTCGTACTTTTGGAGCGATGCCGAGGTACGGTCTTGGAGGAGGGCCTGAATGCCTCTCTGTCGCGACCACGAGGTGGTCGGTCGGCCGTATTGTGCGCTGGTGATGAAGGTATGTATGCTTCTTCCTCTAATCGGGGGAGCAACTTGCATTTTGGGTAACTTTTGGAGGGACGTTCGAGTTCATACTCTTCGCCGCGAGGACCTCAGTCCATCCGTCGGCAAGCAGTGTCCCGATCAGCTTGAAGTCGCCGCTGCTTTTTCTTTAGGCTATTTGCCGGGCAATAAGCCTGCGTTTAAAACGCTCTTGTTCGACGGGATCCTCAGGCACGACGAATTCGTTGTCGCCGAGGCTTGCTTCGTCTCCGGAGGGAGGCATGTAATTATCATCCTCGACCTCTTCGTCACGCCTCTCGCGAGGGCTTGCTTCATCCTCCCCGCGCTGAATCTTGCTGGAGGGGATTGTCTTCGGCACTATCTGGAGTGTTATTATCTCCTGCACCGGAATCTCCATTCTTGCTGTGGCGGGATTTAGAGCGGCGCCGCTGACGCCGGCGCTTGGGCTGTTTCTTTAAGGAATCTGCCTCCGCTGCTTCTTTGCCGTCCCCATCTTTTGGGGTGTCCACTATGTATATGTCATATGACGAGGTGGTCTTCTAGTGCCCTGTAGGCGCTGGTTCTTGTTCGTCTCCGGCATCGTCGTCCATACTGTCGGGGCGTTGCCTCTATGGCCTCGAGCACCTATGGGGCACTGGGGGCCCCTTGTGGTTCGGCAAGGGAGCGGGGACCGTGCGCAGAGCAGATCGAGGTCGAGCGCGCGCGGGGAGACGGGCGAGCTTTACCTAGTTTCGGGGCTCTCCGGAGAGATAACACCCCTACTGCTGCTTCGTGCTTGTTATTTGATCTTGCTCGAGCGTGCGAGCGTATGGTGGTGCTGTGGGTGTCGAATGGACCGAACCCCTTCTACGTGCGCATGGGCCTCCCTTTTATAGTCTGAAGGGGGTACCCACAGGTGGCAGCGTAGGAAGAGGGGGTAGAAAGGTAAAAACGCGGGTTGGTACAACAGTTGTACAACAGGTTCTACCTAACTCGACGGCGGGGACAAGGGCATTAAATGCCCGTCCGGTCGCCCAACAAGGCAGGAGGAGGACCGCTAAGTGAGCCTCCGGTTGCCACGATGGCGCTCACACCTCTGCTTGCCACCTCGGCCCGCATGGCTGCGATCGCCGCCACGTGCCCTTGGGATGGCCTCGTGAGGACACGCCACTGCGCGCTGGAGTGTGAGTGGAGCCTTGCTGCGGCAAGTACCTTGTCGCTGCCCTTTCTTTCAGTGCAAAGTTTGCCGCCGCTGGGCCTCCTTACGCCGGGCAGGCGCCGCGGCAATTCTTCCGTGATGCCTAGTTGACCTTCCCGGCAAGCTCCTCTTGCCGGGGCCTTCGTGTTCTTTGCTAGTACTTTGTTCTTGAATGGCAGTAATAAAGAATGGTGGAGAGCCTTGCCGGGCGTCCGGCAAGCCTCGCCATGGGTGTCGCGCTCTGCCCTGCAGACAAGTTCGGGGTACTAAGGTACCCCCTACTTTATTACACCGATAGGAGCCCCCGGGCCTGGGCCATACACGGTGCTGAGCGTTTTTGGGCCAGGCCCAAAACAGGCACGGCACGCTGCGGGCTAGGGTCCGCGACAGAACGGTTCGCAACCTCGTCCTGCTTGATTAATATTGATGATATGGGTAGTCACGAGTAGATCTACCACGAGATCAAGGAGGCTAAACCTAAAGCTAGCCTTATGGTATGATTGTTGTAATGGAGGTTATGTCCTATGGACTAAAGCCCCCGGTTTATATAGACACTTGGGAGGGCTAGGGTTAGGCAGTCGGTTGAAATGGTAGGAGATCTACATATCCATGTTGCCAAGCCTTGCCTTCCATGAGGAAAGTCCCATCCGGGACACGGGGCCGGAGTCTTCATCTTGTATCTTGGTAGTCTTGGAGTCCCGGCGGATGATGATAGTCCAGGCTGTAGGAACCCTAGTCAGGACTCCTGGTAGCCCTGAACCTGACTATTGATGATGATCGGTAGCGCGCCAATGTTCGGTTGCAAAGCGGGTTCCTCCTTTGAATAATCAGGAAGATTGTGAACACGGATAGTGTCGGCTCTGCAAAATAAATTCCACATTCCATAGTAGAGAATAAAATGTACACAAGTTCAATCTGCTGGCGTATTTTCGTGCGTGGCGTCCACACCACTAGCCTTTACTTGAATCGTTTTTATTATACCACCTCGGTAACGTTTAGCAAAGCGGTTTCCTTGTACGTCTTGTCGAGCGGTCGTGTTCCCCTTATTCGGGTTTCTCATCATCTACAGACGTAATGTAACGCGCCCGATGATGGTGGCGCTTGGGATGGTAGAGTTTCTGGGAGCTGAGTGGGGCGTATAGTCCGTCACCTATATATAAGGGATAGGTTACCTTTCACCTCACCTTCTTCCTCCTTTGCTTATCCATCTCCGCTTTTCGAGCTCCAGCGCCCAAGTTTGTGCATCTACGCCTCGACCTTCTCAGAGCCATATGGGAGGCGGGAGGCAAATGGTTGGCCTCCACCGTTAAGGAGGAGCATCACCAAGCTGCATGGCCGGGATACCTTTCCGTGACATCGCCTGTTTATATGAGGGCAGCTCATCCCACCGGGCCCCATAATGGGTTTCCTCCCCACTTCCTCCGCGGACTGGGTTTCCACTTCACCCTTTGGTCCAAGGGCTCATCTTTCTCGGCTGGATTTCCATGATCTGGCGCGAACTTCATCCTCAACATCTCGGCATTTATAAATGGGTATGCGAGGCCTTCCCTGCCATCCGGCCCCACTTCGGCTGTGGCTCAAGACCTTCAACGTCAAGCGAAGGTTGTGAAGGAACGCACTAAGAGAGTCTTGAGGCGCATGTTGGGCAAGATGCTAACGTCCTTTGGATGAAGGGGCCTTCGTGGACTCCGTCAAGGGCTTGATCGGGGTGGTTCTATAGAACCCATTGCGAACCTCGTGGTGGCGGCCCCAGGTTCAATCTGGCATCCCAGCTCACCTCCTGGAAGAGAAGGGCTTGCGGTGGGGGTGAAGGAGTTAGCCAGGACTCCAACAGTATCCAGTGGTGAACAAGCTCGGTGCTGTTCACGTGGTCCAAGTCATGCTTTCGTCGCGGATTCTACCATGCCAAACGGGCATTCAATCTGTGGGAGTTCAATCGGGAACAGCACCAGGCGCTGGCGGGCTCTTGACTGCTTGTCTGGCGCTGGAGGTGCTGCTGTTTAAGGCATGACCCTGCATCATGACGGAAGATCGCGGTTTCACTCCAGCGTCCGGTGACAGGTAAGTGATTCTACCCCTTCTGGGACACTTGTTAATGGATTCGACCCTAAGCGGGTTTTAATCTCCCTTTTCCTTTGAGAATGGATGAAGAAGGCCGAGCAGCTCATCTGCCCCAGCTCCCATGCAAGAAGGTGGACACCCATCTAGCGGGCTGCTAGTCCCGGCACGCATGTCTGTCTTGGAGAAAGAAAAGCAAGAAGGTGTAGCGGTACTCGAAAGAGTTCCGATTTGGTGTGAAAGCGACTCGGCAGTTCCTCCCAAAGATGAGGAGGAGAAGAAGACTCTCTCGGAGGAGGGAGAGAGAAAGAGGAAAACCTCTAGCAGGGGGAGGCGGAAGGGTCAAGGAAGAACTATTCCCGGACAGCTGCGAACATCAACGTTGGCGAGGAAGAATGGCCCTCAAGGGCCGAGGCCTCGGCGGATCGTGGCTGTCGGGATCCCGATGATGCGCAATTTCTTTTTGTCACATAGTGTCCTTCTAATGCAGCGTCTTGCCTGCTTGATCCGGCCGACGATGATCTCCTGCCCATCAAGCGAATTGGTTGGCTGCGTCGGACGTGGAATCCGTTCATTGCCTCCACCCCTCGCGCCCGGCAGGGGGCCAGAGGTGGGATCCGGGAAGGGACCCATCGGGAGGGAGGCTCGGGCGCCCGCAAAGGCAGCCTCCGGACTTGCGCCGGACTCTATTCCGGAACGTTGGTTCCAGTCCGTTAAGCGGCTTCATGTAAGAAGGGCAGGCACGTGACAAGCGGCCCTGTCAACCGGAGGCCGGACAACTTGATGGGCGGCAAAGGCGCTTCCATCGAGGAAGAACACCGCACTATCATGGTCGACGGTGATTTAAGTTGGCTCGCCAAGGCGAGGTGACCGGCTTTAAGCTGACCTTCTAACGAGCTTTGAGGTAGAAGTTAAAATTAAGTAATGTAATACCGCATAGTAGCCCACGATTATAGGTTCGTTCGAAAAAAGCGGGTGAGGATCTAAAAATATCTGAGGTTGCTAAATAATATGTCAATATGGGTTTGCGAGGCTGCCTTCTGACCTCCGCATGTACTTGCGGATTGGTGCATTGAGCGAGGATCTCGGCGAGTGCAGGCAAGAGCTCGGCCATGCGAAGCGGCTCGAGGAAAAAGAAGGTGGAGTAACACCACTTTGAAGATTTACCTTCTGAGAAAGGATTTAGGTTGCAATAAAAATGACAAGGATAACATGGATGCTGCGAGGGGCCACTAGCAGGTGAGCCACAGAGGAAGCGTGTCATGGCCGGCGCAATCTTGGTAGTGGAGCAGGCGAGGAAGCGAGAGAGAAGAAGGAGGCGTGGGTGGCGGAAGTCGGCAGCCAGGCTCAGTCTCATGGAGAAGCATGAGAGTTTGGGCGACGACTCAAAAGACTTCGAGTCAGAACTTGCCTCGTCTCTCGAAAGTCTCCGTCATAAAAATGGGCCCATAAGGCCCTTCAGAGGATGAAGATGTGAAGAAGATAGCGGGTAAGGCATTTTTCATGCAAAGCAAGCATGTTAATGTAAACTACTGACACTTACCGAATTAGGAGCTCTCTAGGGGCGTTTGTAGAATCTGCCGTATGTGTATCCAAATCGCTTCGCATTTACCGTGGCGGGAGGGGAGCTCAGCGGAGAAGGTCTTACGGTCTCGATACGCTGAGGCCAACCATCGGTGCCCCTAGCGACCAGCTGGAAAGCATGGTCGAGCTCCTAAGGTGGTGAAAGAGGCCATGAAGGGCGATAGTCATTGTGGCTGGGCGAACCATGCACAGGAGCTATTTCGACCTCGTCGGTTGGTGGATGCATGCCCACAGGTGGAGGTCATCAAAGCGCTCGCTGTATTGAAGGTGCTCGTCGGGCCCTTGCCCGCCACAAAGGTGCCTTTGGGGCGGTGGATCTTGGGCTTCTTCTTGACCAGCCGCCATCGGGCAAGGAATATCGTCGCCGAAATATTATAAAAGCATCTGAAGGGCCGCGATATGCGGATGAATACCCGAGAGATGTAATTTTGAGTGGCTTCGCTATGTATTATCGTGGGCTGAAAAGCGTTTGTTCATATCGCTTTAAGCAACGCTTGTTTAATTTAAATATTACCTTCTATCGGCCGTTTACAAAATCGAGAGATGGCGTCGTTGGCTTCAGCCCCACGACATAGTCTTTGGGGTGTTCGAGATAAACTTGAGCACTCTTGTTCCCATTTTGGGTCCATCTGAGAGCACTCAACACAGAACAAAGCCGCCGGACTTATAATGCTTGAACACTCTCACTTAGCCATAGAATTCTATAATTTTAAATTTTAGCGAAGCCCCTAGTATTAGAAGGCCGAATTAGGCGCTATCCACGCCTTCATCGGACATTATCGGTGCCAGCTCGAGGCATGAGTCTTTAGGGACCGAAAGACCTCTCGAACAGCGACAGTCTCTCGCCTTATCATGCCGGTCGATTTTAGCTTTCTCCAGGCGCTCGCCCAGCTCAGCCGAGGCGCCAATCGCGATGGTTCTCGATTCACCACCTTAGCGACGAAGCAGACGTAAGGCACCAAAAGCGTGGGGCGGGCAAACCCAACTATTGACCCAAGACATGATTGAGCCGATTCATATAATGCTATAAGTTAGGGTGCCGCACTTAGAAAGTGTTAGGACTTATCACACACCATAATCACGAGAACATAAGCCCCTAGTGTATTAAGTAGTACCAAATATCTGGTGCAAGATGTCATTTAATGAACATATATATATAAATAATGTAATTACAGGCGAAAAGTGTTGCATTAGTTATTCAAGGAAATGCTTTATGAGTGGGAATGATACAAATAGTCTGATAAGCAAGGGTTTGGACTAATTAAACATGTCCCCCCTCAGGGGTGAGCTCGAACTTGGTGTATATAATCAAATTTAATGCTCGTAATGGAGACCACCGAGTGTTGGTCGCAGCCTTCTTTGTTCCACAGCTGTTGCATCGTGAGTTCGGCAGGTTCACTGCCCGAGAAGGGCCTCTGATTTAGGAGTCCGTGTATACACAAGAAGGAAAATAATAAAAGGGAGTGACACACTTGCGAGCCTGGTGTGGTGGAGCCTCACTCTGGGTCTATTGTGTCGCCCCTTCCCTCGCCCATGGTATCTCCAAAGCGTAATGATGTGCGCGGAGGTTGTTCTTACAATCATGCGAGGGCTGGGGGAGTCGGCGCATTACTCACATGTCTCGGATCGTTCGAGTTGTCTTGGTTGGCGTTACCGGCCGAGGTTGGCTGTATCCCGCCGTTTACTTGGCTCAAGATCACCTAAAAGGCTGCTTTCTCTGTACTTACTGCCGGGAGAGCTGCTGTATGTTCCTCCGATTAGGAGGGGCGCTCTATATTTCCGTTGACCGTGATGACTCCATGAGGGCCTGGCATCTTGTGCTTGAGGTATGCATATGCTGCGCCGCGTTGAACTTTGCAAGCGGTTACGTCAAAGCGAGCGTGATAGCGCTGCGGAATGGGACTATGTCGAAGATTAACTCCTCGCTCAGGAAATTATCAGGGATCCGAACCACTTCTTGTGTGGTGAGCACAGCACAATTGGCCTCAACACCTGGTATGACTCCTTTAAAGGTCGTCTTTGTAGGTTTAATCCTTGAGGGTCTCTATGCCTATCTTGTACCTTTGTATCTGATAAAGCGGGTTAGAGCTACGCCGCCGTCCATGAGGACTCGTGAGGTGAAATCCATCGGCGATTGGGTCTAAAACCAATACGCGAATCCATATGGCGGATGCTGATCGGATAGTCTCTTGATCGAAAGTGATGGACAAAGGACCTTGGATTGAACTTGGCGTGGCTCCATCGTATCGTCCTTAGTGCCTTCCGCTCCTCTTTGGTATATGGGTTGCGATATATCATGTTGACGTCCGCACTTGTGGGGAAACCCTACATCCTCTACTGTTGGTCGTCGGCTCTAAATCGCTTCTCCCCGATATTAGCCATTGTTTATTTTGACAATTAACATGCATGCTTGTATACTGCAGTCTGTTGGTGTGATTAAGCTTGGCTTTTTGGAAGTGCCATGTATCTGGCATAAGCGGTCGAGTATTCGGTCCAAATTGACGGACGAAGTAGTTCTTTTGAATGGCTTCTTCCGCTGACCAGTTTGAAACCTCGAAATCCGGCATTGGCTGCCGTATCCTCCTCTAATGTCGCATGTTAATCTGGCGTTTATTTTAACTTCATCGACTGCCATTGTGGTCCTGTGTCAGGACTGCCAAATTTTCTTGAGGTTGTTGCTGCGAGCTAGTATTATCCTCTCCAGCGCCGGGTCATTAATGATGTGAGGATGCCATGGTTTGGCTTTTCTGTCCCAGTGCGGGCTAGCCACTAAATCATGAGATGCTATGTTTGAAGAAAGTGAGGGCCTCTACATCCGGGACAGTCGGCGATTTGGTTTTCTTTGTCAAGAACCGTGTCGGAAGCTGTTTGGCCGGTCGTCTGGCTGCTGAATTATGTGGCTTAGGTCGTGCGTCACGGTGGTCGCACATGTGCCCCAGAAGTTGTCGAGGCAGCGGCTTCAGTCTTCTACCCAATTGACTATCGGGCAGGCTGTTAAGCCAATGCCGAGCGGTCCTTTAAGCTTAGTGGGAGGTATTTGATGGCGTGGAGATCGTCGCCGCGGGCCATATGGATGTGAAGAGATACTAATCCAAACCACGGGGTCTGTTGTGCCATCGTTAGGATTCAATGTTTGAGTTTAAACCCTTGAGGTTTGATGATCCATTACTTCGTCCGATTGAAGCATAGCGGGTGTGCGGCGCCCTATATTGAGCAATGTCACGGCGTAGCTCGGTGAGCATTGTCTGCTTTATTCGGCCCGGCGGAGTTGTTGTATCCGGGCGCCAGTGATTAAATCGTGGAGTGCAGGCTCACTTGATCCGTAGATGGATCTAGGTGCCTTTCTTTGTCCTCAATATATCTCACAAGTGCAGCACGTTCCCTCTTGTCTTCGTACTTTTGGAGCGTCTAGAATGCGGTCTTGGAGGACCTGAATGCCTCTCTTCGCGACCACGAGGTGGTGGTCGGCGTATTGTCGCTGGTGATGAAGGTATGTATGCTTCTTCCTCTAATCGGGGAGCAACTTGCATTTAGGTAACTTTTGGAGAGGGCCGAGTTCATACTCTTGACGCGAGGACCTCGGTCCATCATCCGGCAAGCAGGTCTGTCGACTTGAAGCTGCGCTGCTTTTTCTTTAGGCTATTGCGGTGGCGATAAACCTGCGTTTAAGCAGCTCTTGTTGACGGGATCCTCGGGCGCAGCGAATTCGTTGTCGCCGAGGCTTGCCGTCTCGGGAGGAGGCATGTAATTATCATCCTCGACCTCTTAAATGCACGCTCTCGCGAGGCTTGCCATCCTCCTGGCTGAATCTTGCTTTGGAGGGATTGTCTTCGGCTTTCTCCCAGGTGTTATTATCTCACTGCAGGAATCTCCATTCTTCTGTGGCCGGGATTTAGAAGCGGCCTGCATTGTGGCGCTAGGGCTGTTTCTTTAAGGAATCTGCCTCATTGCTTCTTCAAATCCCATCTTTTGGAATTGTCCACTATGTATGTCATATCGAGGTGGTCTTCTAGTGCCTGAGGCGCTGGTTCTTGTTAAATCTCACGACATCGTCGTCCACTCTTGTCGGCGTTGCCTCTATGGCCTCGAGCACCTATAGAACCTTGGGGCCCCTTGTGAATTCGGCAAGGGCGGGGGCCGTCTTGTGACGGTCGAGGTGGCCTTGTGGCAGGAGCCAGTGACTTTACCTAGTTTCGGGGCTCTCAGGAGATAACACCCCCCTCTTCAGCGCTTCGTGCTTGTTATTTGATCTTGCTCGGCGTGCGGCGTATAAGTAGTCTGTGGGTGTCGAATGGACCGAACCCTTCTACGTCTTATGGGCCTCCTTTTATAGTCACAGAGGGTACCCACGTGGCGCGTGGGAAGAGGTTAGAAAGGTAAGCAGCAGGTTGGTACAGCGATTGTACAACAGTGCCTACCTAACTTGTGGCGGGGACAAGGGCATTAAATGCCGTCCGTTAAACTAACAGTCAGGAGGTGGTAGATTAAGTGAGCCTCCCAGGTTGCCACGATGGCGCCTGTCACTCTTTTGCCACTCGCTCACTTGCTGGCCTGCGTGTCGCCTCGCCACGTGCCCTTGGGATGGCCTGCGTGAGACCACGTGGGTCTTGTTTGGAGTGGAGTTAGCACGCGGCAAATGCCTCTTCTTGATCTTAAAGCAAGTTTACTGCAGTGCCTCCTTGGTAGCAGGCATGCGGCAATTCTTCTGGTGCCTAGTTGACCTTCCGACAAGCTCCTCTTGCCGGAACCCGTGTTCTTTGCTAGTACTTTGTTCTTGAATGGCGGTAATAAAGAATGGTGGAGCCTTCTTCCAGGCAAGCCCGCCAGCCTTGAGGGTGCTCTGTTGCTAGTGCACAAGTTCGGGGTACTAGGTACCCCTACTTTATTACACCGATAAGGAGCCTGGAACTGGGCCATACCGGTCTTTGAGCGTTTTAGGCCAGGCCCAAAAGCAATGCTACTGCAGAACGCGTGGCTAGGTCCGCGACAGCGGGCTCCGCGCCCACGGCAGCTCCCATAGCAACGCGTCCCGATTAACGGCGTAAGTGGGCGATGGGTGGTGCGTGCGATCTTTAAGGCATCTACCCCATGATCATGGCGCGAGGCGGTCACTGTCGCCCGGCTCCGCTTTTACCGCCACTTGGTCTCATGCGTGGGGGGTCGTGGTGGCGAAGGTGGGAGACCCGCGGAATCACTGGCGAGGATGGCGAACCGGCCGCTCCTACGCCTCCTCGCTTCGATTGGCTGGCCATGGTGAGCCCCACACCATCGCCTTTAAAAGGGGCGGAAGGGGAACCTGATAGTCTCACTTCCTCTTCTCCTTCGTCTTCAACAGATTACTCTTCCTCTCTTCGCCATGGAGGGAGGGAATCACAGTCCTTCATGGTGGCAGCGAGGTTGCCTCTAGCAGCGCGCCTCTCCCTATCCACTGTGGTGGCGGGCCCGGCCTGAGGGAGAGGGAGGCGAAACCATGGGCAGGTCGAGGGCGTGGTCAGCGCGGGGAGGCGGCCGAGGCGATGCACCTCCCGTCTCCCCGTGGCTCCTTTCTCGGCGGTCCACAGGACGATCCACGGAGTTCTTCATCAAGCTGCTTGTGAGAGCACCTCGTCGCCGGTCTCGCTCGGCCCGTTCGGCCTTGATGGGCGGATCCGCCCGAGATGTTGGAGTGCGCGCAGAGGCGGGATCGATGGCACTCGGTGAGTGTAGTATCCCCAACCCGGCGTGATAGTCGCCGAGGGTGGAAGGCGTTACGCCGCATCCACAGCTTGGCGGGGTTTACCCTCCATTTTAAGTTAATGGAGGCGACCTTCTCGCCGTCAAGGTCTTCGAGACTCCGGCACCGGGGCGAGATGCTGTGGGCAGAAGCTCCTCGATATGAGTCCCTCCTCGAGCAAGTGTGGGAGGGGAGGCGGCAGCGATGACGGCGAGGATGGCGGTCGAGCTAGGCATCAGACGCGCCTCGCCCAGCGCCACCGGCGACCCATCATCCGGTGCCGACCTTCTGAACTCCGGGCCGTCTCCTTGGGCGGTGGCGTGGAAGGCTGCGAGAGGAAGAGGGGTGGTGGCAAGGCCGTCAGAGTCGGTCTGGCGAGGAGCCCTCGTCAGCGTCTTGGCGTCCCGCCTCCCGTCTTCAGCTACGCCTCAGGAGCCTCCGTCTCCGCCAAGCTCTGGCCGGCCCAGGAAGTTCTCTTGGTGTCTTCGGCACTGGCGTAGCTCACCTAGGCGCCTTTTTCCCTCACAACCAAGCTTCTCTTGTCGAGGGCCTCATGACCTAACTCTGAGCAGGAGAAGCGAGGAGAGGATTCTGCATCTTATCTTTCAATTTGTAAGCCCTTAGGCACTAGCTGTATTAAAATCAACCTCTCTATCATGTTTTTTCATCCTCCATGGACTTGTATTAAGCTGTAGGGTTTTAATGAAAGAGGGAATGCTTGCGGACTAAGTCCTTTACTTGATTTTGTGTCTTCGCGTTTTTTAACCCTAAACTTCTAGGGAACTTGTCGGCGCTAACACACTTTGGCGGCGCGGGCATCCACCAGCCTCTTTGGCGGTGTTGTATCAAACAGAAATAACCTTGTCCGAACCCGATTCACTGACGCTTGCATTGTTGAGGCGGACTGGAAACAATCCAGGCGCAACAGCGCGACTCGCTCCTCGCGCCTGAGTTTTGCAAGACACGCTCGTTCAGTTCGGCCCCGCCATCCCAACGAGAGGATGCATGACGAGGATGAAAAACTTATCGACTATGCGGCCCGTGACCCTAGCTTAGGGAGGAACCTTAGCATTTACCCCACGGCAACTCTGGCTCCGCCAAGACCAGGTGGTCGCCTATTGCCCTGCGGTCCCGATCTGCGACCTCAAGAACCCTGGCCCGTCGTGAAGAAAGCTTTGGCACTTGCGGCCCAGTGAAGCTGGCAAGAGCCCATGCGCCAGTAGCTCTCTACGGCTTCTCCTTGTCAACGTGATCATAGCCACGAAAATGGTTGAATGACGTAATAAGCTATTCTTTCATGGTGTGATTGCGGCGCTATGCCATGCTTTGCCTTCGTATGTTTACATCGCCTTCTGAACTGCGGGGCTAACACACTTGCTGGCGGGACATAAGCCTTCTTTGGCGGTGTTGTTTCAAACAAAACCTTTCGGAGCGATTCGCGCTTGAATTGTCGGCGGACTCGGAAACAAATCAGGGCGCCCACTCGGTGTGGTTAGTTCCTCCGCTGAAGTTTCTCATATGAAGGCGCCCCCAGCAAAACTTGCTACGTTCGCCCTCTACTTGGTTATCCCTCGTCACGTTTTAACCCTCGCTTCTGAACTTGCGGCGCTATAACACTTGCTGGCGTGGGACATCGGCTTCTTTGGCGGTGTTGTATCGGCAAAGAAACCTTCTCGAGCCAGTTGCAGCGCACTTGCATTGTTGGCGGACTCGGAAACAAAGCAGGGCGCAACAACAGTCGGTTCCTCTCTCGCCTGGTTTTTCATACAAAGGATACGCCTTCGAGGACATAACGCTGCTGGGGCTAAAAGTGCTCTGCCTGCGCTCGGTGACAGCTTTGTCTTAAGAATCCGGTGGGGCGTGCTTCTTCCCGATTTCCGCCCCCTTGTGTGTTTCTTCCTCACGCTTTGAGACCCTTGGTCTGGAACACACTTGAGAGCGCGGGGACATCCGGCAGCCGGCGGCGGTGTTGCCTCGGCGAGGAAGAATTCGTCGGGCGGTTGCGGTGTGCTTTTATCGTTGGCGGTTCGAAGCGGATCGACGGCGCAACCTAACCACGGTTGACCTCCTGCGCTCGGGTTCTTCACACAAGGTATGGACTTTCGAGGAGCACAACTCAAAAAGTTTGAAGTTTGACATCTTCCTTTGCCTCCCGGTCGGCCCGAGAGCTTCGATGGCGTCACCGGCAGCGATGTAGCGGCACTCCGGGGCTTGCGGAGTGGCGCGAGCCCGTTCTCGGCCGGGCTGGTCGCCTGGTTGGTGCGCCTTTCTGCCTTCTCGCGCGGTCGAGCTTCGATGGTGCGTCCTCGTAAGCGCTCAAAGGGGAGGTGCGCTTGGGAGTGGGCACTCATCGGCCATCTACGCGAGGACAGCTTTCTTCTTCGTCTGAGAACTTCCGAGCGTGACCCTCTCGATCTGAGAAGTTCAGCTCGTAGCTTATAAATCCTTGGCAATGTGATCTTCCTTTGGCTTGCTCCTTCACAGATTTATTCCTTGAAAGGCACGGTTCTTGAGCTTCGGCCGGGGATACGGGCTTCTTGAACCTTCGCGGAGAAATCAAGTTCAGGCGGCCCGTGGTCAGCCAACATCTTCGTGACCTTGAGGTTGCGAATTGTTGATGCAACCAACATCGGCAAACACCCGACCTTGATGATGCGGGGGTGGTCCTCAATGTCGAAGATGATGGGCGTCGGGACAGTTGAGCTGCGTGCCTCGGCCAGGGCCTTCAGCTGCATTCACTTCTCGCACCTTTATTTTTGAGTTAGCGGTCACGAGGTGTGCGAAGCGCCGCCGTCGATGCACAACACTTTATGTAAAACTCTTGATTCGTCGGTCTCATCTTCCTCCATCTCTTCATCCTCATCTTACGTCTTAGTCGCCTTCGCGGCAGCGGGGGGAGGCTGTCTCCTTGCAGCGGCTTAGCCTGCCATGGGGCCCTCACAGGCCTCTCTCCTTATCAGGCCCGCTACTCCAGCTTTTGCAGCTCCGCCATCTGCTCTACTTTTTGCCGTTTGGAGGTCATGGCCTTTAGTGCGGTGGATCTTACAATAGCGCTTGGAGCCATCTGCTTTAGCCGACGGCTGCCTCTGCCCTATTTGGAGTCGTCGGTTTGTCCTTGTCGGAAGTAGCCTCGTTCTGGAATGCTCAACAGCTATCGTCCTTAGCTTTCCTCTTCACATTGTTAGCCTACGGTTCTTCCTTGGGGCGACACCCTCCTTGTCAGATCCTTACCTTTCGTGATCTCTCGGGATTTTCCTCCCCTCTCAGCTCGTGCATTTGTTGGCCGGGCGTAAAGCTCGTGACATCTCTGATCTTGCATCGCCATCTCCTCCCTCATCCTGCGGTTACTTGCGTTCGATAAACGCGCTAATAACCGCGGCAGGGGTGGAGCGTCGGGATGTTGCGTTGCACAACTGAATCTTTGTATATACTTGCGGGCTCCCCCTCCTACGGGCGAAACAGTGGAGTCCTCTCACAGCCATGAGGCTTGTGGCCGCAGTGAAGCGCCAACAAGCGATGGCACAGTCCGCCCATGAGAGATAGCCGTCCGGCAAGTGTATGAGCCAGATCGGCGTTGGGCTTGAGTACCGTGAGAAGTAGTTGGCGAGGATCTTCTCGTCGCGCTCCCGAAGCAACTTGCCATGATAGATCTTGAGGAACTCCGAAGGTGTATCTAAATCATTTTCTCGACTGGCAATGAAGTTCTTGGTTTTGGGCCTTTGGACTTGCATTTCGCGGTGACGAGGACCATGGCGTCAAGTTGCTGATTCTACCGGTGCGTCTTGGCGTCGACGGTGACCCAGTCGTGGTGGTCAATTGTCGCACTTCTCCGGGCTCGTCGGATCTGAGCATCTTCGTGTTGCCGCTCTTGGAGGGCGTCAGGCGTTGATCGGCGAGTTCAGCGGTCCGATGGCGGCGTCGCCCGTCAAGGTTGGTCCGTGATGTGATCTCTGAGCCTTGAGGCTGAGGTGCCACAGATGTTTCCCCAGCGGTCTTATCAGCGTCGGCTTGTGCGAAACGCTGCAAGAACCTCGGCAATTCGATGGGGTTTGGCCGATTAAGCGGCCGTGAAAGTATAAATGGTCATCCTCGATCGTCGATCTTGTGCGGCGCTAGAGGTAGTCTAAGCTTAAGCTAAGGCTCGGGCCAGCCTTCCTCTGCTGTCTTAGGCGGCGGTGGTGATGAGCAGCGCGAGGCCCGGATGTGCGGCTCCCCAATTGGTTGGTGCAACACCTTGTCAAGGACGTCATCGCTCAGCGCCAGACATCTTGGGCGTGCATGCGACCTCGGCGTCGCAGCCATGGCTTGGCCTTGTTCCAAGCGAGCACGGTGCTAGGAGCAAGGGCGTTGTTGACCTGCACCTCTGGGAAGGTGCGTGTATCGATCGCCGGCGCTTGCGGGGCCTTGTTCTTGGATCTAGTGGCGACCACGAGACACCGTGGCGCCCTCCTCCGCCGGCGTCCCTCCACCACCTTTGCTCCAGCGGTGGTGGCGGAACCTAGATGGGCGGCCCTCAAAGCTTCTTCCGGTGGCATGTTGATGAAGATGTCGAAGTGGCAGCGTGGGGCGGATCGAGATGCTCACGACCTCGGCGCTCCCTACAGCGCGAATGTCGGGCGTTGCCTCTGTGGCCTCGAGCACCTATGGAACCTTTAGGGCCTTGTGGTTCGACAAGGAGGCGGGGACGGTGTGAGCAGATCGAGGTCGGCGTGAGGAGGCAAGCGATCTTTACCCAACCGGGGCTCTCCGGAGATAACACCCCTACTGGCTTCATGTTTGTTATTTGATCTTGCTCGGCGTGCGGCGTATGGAGTGGTGCTGTGGGTGTCGAGATGGACCGAACCCCTTCTACGTCGCATGGGCCTCCTTTATAGTCTGAAGGGGTACCCACGGTGGCAGCATAGGAAGAGGGGTAGAAAGGTAAGCGGGTTGGTACAACAGGTGTACAGCTGTGCCCCTACCTAACTCGTGGCGGGGGGACAAGGGCATTAAATGCCCGTCGGTCGCTAGCAGTGCGGGAGGGTGGCCAAGTGAGCCTCCGGTTGCCGCGATGGCGCCTCTGTCGACTCTTTTGCCACCTCGCTCACTTGTGGCTGCGTGTCGCCGCCACGTGCCCTTGGGATGGCCTCGACGACACGCCCTTGAGTTCTTGTTGGAGTGTGAGTGGCAGCCTTGCATGACAATGCCTTGTGACCCCTTCTCTCTGATCTTGAAGCAAGTTTTGACATGGGGCTTCCAACCGGTAGCCCTTGGTAGCCAAGTCTTCTGGTGATGCCCTGGTTGACCTTCGGCAAGCTCCTCTTGCAGGGGCCTTCAATTCTTGGCTAGTACTTTGTTCTTGAATGGCAGTAATAAGAATGGTGGAGACCTTGCAGGCGTCGGCAAGCCTCGCTTGTGAGGGACTCTCTGTGCAGTGCACAAGTTCGGGGTACTAAGGTACCCCCTACTTTAGTACACCGACACATACCGTCGATGTCTTCAGAGTCGTAGTCTAGCATGTCGGTTAGATCATCGACAGTTGCTACAAAGTGGGTGGTGGGTGGGCTCTGAATTTCTACGTCGTCCGTATCCCAACCATCCTGGCCATAATCCGGCCAGGGCTCTCCGGATAGCGAGAGATGCTTTAGCGAATTTAGGATGTCGCCAAAGGGCGAGTGTTGGAAGATGTCCGCGGCCGTGATGTCCATGATCGGCGCCCGATCGAGATTCGATTGGCGAGGCGGGAGGTTGGTCCGCAAGAGTCCGGCACCTCAGAGTCCACGAGCTTTACAAGGACAAGGTTAGTGTTGGCTCCATCGCCATGGAAAATCGATCCCGGCGGCGTCCAGCACCGTCCTCGTCTGGCGATCGGCTCGGTGAGGCAAAGCGGATTAATGTGCGGCCGCCCAAAGGCCTTGTCCGTGGCGAGCTAAATCATGCCATCGTGACAGCGCGACCTTCGAATTTGGCTTCGAGTCCGTCGAAGATCAAGTCGCGGATGTCGGCCGTGAAGTTTAGGCTTTGAACGACTGATGGCGGGCGTAGCTTCGATCTACCGGATGGCCAAGTGAGTTGGCCCAGCGGTCTGGCCGAGAATCTGAAGATTTGTCAGGGAGAATAGTCTCACCCTAGGCGGTGTTGTTGATTGGAGAGCCACCGAGCCTATCGGTGGCGACGGAAGGAACTCTCAATAAACACCAATGTCGGTTTCAAAACCGGCGGATCTTGAGTAGGGGGTCCCGAGCTGTGCATCTAGGCGAACGTAGCAGGGAGACAAGGACACGATGTTTTACCCGAGTTGGGCCCTCTTGATGGAGGTAAAACCCTCGTCTGCTTGATTAATATTGATGATATGGGTAGTACAAGAGTAGATCTACCACGAGATCAAGGATGCTAAACCCTAAAAGCTAGCCTATGGTATGATTGTTGTAATGGGTTATGTCCTATGGACTAAAGCCCCTCGGTTTATATAGACAGGAGAAGGCTAGGGTTACAGTCAGTTACAATGGTAGGAGATCTCCATATCCGTGTTGCCAAGCTTGCCTTCCACGCCAAGGAAAGTCCCATCCGAACAGGGCCAGTCTTCAATCTTGTATCTTCGTAGTCTTGGAGTCCGAGGGCGATGATAGTCCGTTGTCCGGACACCCCTAGTCCGGGACTCCTCGTTATGCACTGCCATCTGTAATATAGACCGTCCGATCTATATCACGACGGGATAGAAAACAACTATGACAATTTTACAAAGATACCGCACCTCTCTCCACATTTCTGGATAAGGCCTTGCCTCGTTCATCCTATCTCCCACAACCTCGTGCTCCTCCCTATGTCTCTGTCTCTACTACTTTTTATAACAAATCGAATAGTCTTTGCTTGCGTCTGCTTGCCTTGCAATTTCACGCCTCCTCGCCTCCATCATCACCAGCTGAGTCTTTTATAGGAGTCTATGAAGATGAAACTAATCATGTGGACAAGCATAGTAGTAGGATCTGAGTAGAAACATAGATTCTACGACTTGAGCAGGAAGGACATAAACATATACGGTTACAGCAAGAATTGCTGCAGATTGGCGTTGAGTTATCACCCATGTCGTTGAGAAGAAGAGGTTGCGAATTGGGAAGAAGTAAATGCGTCGGTGAAATCATGGCTTTTTGCCCGATCGCGAGAGTGCATCTGATTTCATGCTTATGAGCAGATATGCAGGGGATGGTTGTAGGGAGACGTTGTGGCCGCAAGATGGAGCGCGGGAGTAGCACAGTAGATGGTGTCATACTAGTACTCCTAGTCACTATCTATCTATCTATATATATATCTACTCTTATAAGCAAGGTTAGTGATGATGGTATGTGTTGGTGTGGCCGAGGCGGATCTCGGGTGGGGGTCGGGCGTGCGTCTAGGCGGATGGTAACAGGAGACAAAGGGACCTGATGTTTTTGCAGTGGGGCCCTCTTGATGGAGGTAAACCTCGTCCTGCTTGATTAATATTGATGATATGGGTAGTCACGAGTAGATCTACCACGAGATCAAGGAGGCTAAACCTAAAGCTAGCCTTATGGTATGATTGTTGTAATGGAGGTTATGTCCTATGGACTAAAGCCCCCGGTTTATATAGACACTTGGGAGGGCTAGGGTTAGGCAGTCGGTTGAAATGGTAGGAGATCTACATATCCATGTTGCCAAGCCTTGCCTTCCATGAGGAAAGTCCCATCCGGGACACGGGGCCGGAGTCTTCATCTTGTATCTTGGTAGTCTTGGAGTCCCGGCGGATGATGATAGTCCAGGCTGTAGGAACCCTAGTCAGGACTCCTGGTAGCCCTGAACCTGACTATTGATGATGATCGGTAGCGCGCCAATGTTCGGTTGCAAAGCGGGTTCCTCCTTTGAATAATCAGGAAGATTGTGAACACGGATAGTGTCGGCTCTGCAAAATAAATTCCACATTCCATAGTAGAGAATAAAATGTACACAAGTTCAATCTGCTGGCGTATTTTCGTGCGTGGCGTCCACACCACTAGCCTTTACTTGAATCGTTTTTATTATACCACCTCGGTAACGTTTAGCAAAGCGGTTTCCTTGTACGTCTTGTCGAGCGGTCGTGTTCCCCTTATTCGGGTTTCTCATCATCTACAGACGTAATGTAACGCGCCCGATGATGGTGGCGCTTGGGATGGTAGAGTTTCTGGGAGCTGAGTGGGGCGTATAGTCCGTCACCTATATATAAGGGATAGGTTACCTTTCACCTCACCTTCTTCCTCCTTTGCTTATCCATCTCCGCTTTTCGAGCTCCAGCGCCCAAGTTTGTGCATCTACGCCTCGACCTTCTCAGAGCCATATGGGAGGCGGGAGGCAAATGGTTGGCCTCCACCGTTAAGGAGGAGCATCACCAAGCTGCATGGCCGGGATACCTTTCCGTGACATCGCCTGTTTATATGAGGGCAGCTCATCCCACCGGGCCCCATAATGGGTTTCCTCCCCACTTCCTCCGCGGACTGGGTTTCCACTTCACCCTTTGGTCCAAGGGCTCATCTTTCTCGGCTGGATTTCCATGATCTGGCGCGAACTTCATCCTCAACATCTCGGCATTTATAAATGGGTATGCGAGGCCTTCCCTGCCATCCGGCCCCACTTCGGCTGTGGCTCAAGACCTTCAACGTCAAGCGAAGGTTGTGAAGGAACGCACTAAGAGAGTCTTGAGGCGCATGTTGGGCAAGATGCTAACGTCCTTTGGATGAAGGGGCCTTCGTGGACTCCGTCAAGGGCTTGATCGGGGTGGTTCTATAGAACCCATTGCGAACCTCGTGGTGGCGGCCCCAGGTTCAATCTGGCATCCCAGCTCACCTCCTGGAAGAGAAGGGCTTGCGGTGGGGGTGAAGGAGTTAGCCAGGACTCCAACAGTATCCAGTGGTGAACAAGCTCGGTGCTGTTCACGTGGTCCAAGTCATGCTTTCGTCGCGGATTCTACCATGCCAAACGGGCATTCAATCTGTGGGAGTTCAATCGGGAACAGCACCAGGCGCTGGCGGGCTCTTGACTGCTTGTCTGGCGCTGGAGGTGCTGCTGTTTAAGGCATGACCCTGCATCATGACGGAAGATCGCGGTTTCACTCCAGCGTCCGGTGACAGGTAAGTGATTCTACCCCTTCTGGGACACTTGTTAATGGATTCGACCCTAAGCGGGTTTTAATCTCCCTTTTCCTTTGAGAATGGATGAAGAAGGCCGAGCAGCTCATCTGCCCCAGCTCCCATGCAAGAAGGTGGACACCCATCTAGCGGGCTGCTAGTCCCGGCACGCATGTCTGTCTTGGAGAAAGAAAAGCAAGAAGGTGTAGCGGTACTCGAAAGAGTTCCGATTTGGTGTGAAAGCGACTCGGCAGTTCCTCCCAAAGATGAGGAGGAGAAGAAGACTCTCTCGGAGGAGGGAGAGAGAAAGAGGAAAACCTCTAGCAGGGGGAGGCGGAAGGGTCAAGGAAGAACTATTCCCGGACAGCTGCGAACATCAACGTTGGCGAGGAAGAATGGCCCTCAAGGGCCGAGGCCTCGGCGGATCGTGGCTGTCGGGATCCCGATGATGCGCAATTTCTTTTTGTCACATAGTGTCCTTCTAATGCAGCGTCTTGCCTGCTTGATCCGGCCGACGATGATCTCCTGCCCATCAAGCGAATTGGTTGGCTGCGTCGGACGTGGAATCCGTTCATTGCCTCCACCCCTCGCGCCCGGCAGGGGGCCAGAGGTGGGATCCGGGAAGGGACCCATCGGGAGGGAGGCTCGGGCGCCCGCAAAGGCAGCCTCCGGACTTGCGCCGGACTCTATTCCGGAACGTTGGTTCCAGTCCGTTAAGCGGCTTCATGTAAGAAGGGCAGGCACGTGACAAGCGGCCCTGTCAACCGGAGGCCGGACAACTTGATGGGCGGCAAAGGCGCTTCCATCGAGGAAGAACACCGCACTATCATGGTCGACGGTGATTTAAGTTGGCTCGCCAAGGCGAGGTGACCGGCTTTAAGCTGACCTTCTAACGAGCTTTGAGGTAGAAGTTAAAATTAAGTAATGTAATACCGCATAGTAGCCCACGATTATAGGTTCGTTCGAAAAAAGCGGGTGAGGATCTAAAAATATCTGAGGTTGCTAAATAATATGTCAATATGGGTTTGCGAGGCTGCCTTCTGACCTCCGCATGTACTTGCGGATTGGTGCATTGAGCGAGGATCTCGGCGAGTGCAGGCAAGAGCTCGGCCATGCGAAGCGGCTCGAGGAAAAAGAAGGTGGAGTAACACCACTTTGAAGATTTACCTTCTGAGAAAGGATTTAGGTTGCAATAAAAATGACAAGGATAACATGGATGCTGCGAGGGGCCACTAGCAGGTGAGCCACAGAGGAAGCGTGTCATGGCCGGCGCAATCTTGGTAGTGGAGCAGGCGAGGAAGCGAGAGAGAAGAAGGAGGCGTGGGTGGCGGAAGTCGGCAGCCAGGCTCAGTCTCATGGAGAAGCATGAGAGTTTGGGCGACGACTCAAAAGACTTCGAGTCAGAACTTGCCTCGTCTCTCGAAAGTCTCCGTCATAAAAATGGGCCCATAAGGCCCTTCAGAGGATGAAGATGTGAAGAAGATAGCGGGTAAGGCATTTTTCATGCAAAGCAAGCATGTTAATGTAAACTACTGACACTTACCGAATTAGGAGCTCTCTAGGGGCGTTTGTAGAATCTGCCGTATGTGTATCCAAATCGCTTCGCATTTACCGTGGCGGGAGGGGAGCTCAGCGGAGAAGGTCTTACGGTCTCGATACGCTGAGGCCAACCATCGGTGCCCCTAGCGACCAGCTGGAAAGCATGGTCGAGCTCCTAAGGTGGTGAAAGAGGCCATGAAGGGCGATAGTCATTGTGGCTGGGCGAACCATGCACAGGAGCTATTTCGACCTCGTCGGTTGGTGGATGCATGCCCACAGGTGGAGGTCATCAAAGCGCTCGCTGTATTGAAGGTGCTCGTCGGGCCCTTGCCCGCCACAAAGGTGCCTTTGGGGCGGTGGATCTTGGGCTTCTTCTTGACCAGCCGCCATCGGGCAAGGAATATCGTCGCCGAAATATTATAAAAGCATCTGAAGGGCCGCGATATGCGGATGAATACCCGAGAGATGTAATTTTGAGTGGCTTCGCTATGTATTATCGTGGGCTGAAAAGCGTTTGTTCATATCGCTTTAAGCAACGCTTGTTTAATTTAAATATTACCTTCTATCGGCCGTTTACAAAATCGAGAGATGGCGTCGTTGGCTTCAGCCCCACGACATAGTCTTTGGGGTGTTCGAGATAAACTTGAGCACTCTTGTTCCCATTTTGGGTCCATCTGAGAGCACTCAACACAGAACAAAGCCGCCGGACTTATAATGCTTGAACACTCTCACTTAGCCATAGAATTCTATAATTTTAAATTTTAGCGAAGCCCCTAGTATTAGAAGGCCGAATTAGGCGCTATCCACGCCTTCATCGGACATTATCGGTGCCAGCTCGAGGCATGAGTCTTTAGGGACCGAAAGACCTCTCGAACAGCGACAGTCTCTCGCCTTATCATGCCGGTCGATTTTAGCTTTCTCCAGCTGAGCTCGCCCAGCTCAAGCCAGAAGCCTTGATCGCGATGGTTCTCGGTGCCACCTTAGCAGACGAGCGGGCGTAAGGCACCAAAAGCGTGGGGCAGGGCAAACCCAACTATTGACCCAAGACATGATTGAGCCGATTCATATAATGCTATAAGTTAAGGTGCCGCACTTGTGAAAGTGTTAGGACTTATCACACCATAATCACGAGAACATAAGCCCCTAGTGTATTAGGCCGTACCAAAATATCTGGTGCAAGATGTCATTTAATGAACATATATATATAAAGTAATGTAATTCTGAGCGAAAAGTGTTGCATTAGTTATTCAAGGAAATGCTGCTATGAGTCGGAATGATACAAATAGTCACGGTAAGCAAGGGTTTGGACTAATTAAACATGTCCCCCCTCGAGGGGTGAGCTACGAACTTGGTGTATATAATCAAATTTAATGCACCGTAATGGAGACCACTGAGTGTTAAATCATGACCTTCTTTGTTCCACTGGCTGTTGCATCGTGAGTTAAGCGGGTTCACCGCGGACAGGGCCCTCTGATTTTGCAGTCCCGTGTATACAAAAGAAGGAAAATAATAAAGGGGTGACACACTTACGAGCCCCTGGTGTGGATCGAGCCTCACTCTGGGTCTATTGTGGTCGTGCCCCTTCCCTCGCCCATATGTATATCCAAAGCGTAATGATGTGTAGCGGAGGGTTGTTCTTACCCAATCATGCGAGGGCTGGGGTGGAGAACGCATTGCTCTGCTTATGCTTTCGGATCGTTCGAGGTTGTCTTGGTTGGCGTTGCTTGACGAGGTTTGGCTGTATCCGTGGTTTCTTGGCGGACTCAAAATACCTTAAAAAGCTGCTCACTTGTACTTGCTGCTTGGAAGGAGCTCTTTGTATATTTCCTCCGTTCGGAGGGGCGCTCTATATTTCCGTTGACCGTGATGACTCCATGAGGGCACGGCATCTTGTGCTTGAGGTATGCATAATGCGGCACGCGTTGAACTTTGCAAGCGCGGTTCGTCCCAGGCGAGCGTGATAGCGGCTGCGGAATGGGACTATGTCGAAGATTAACTCCTCGCTCCGGAAATTATCAGGGGATCCGAAGAACCACTTCTTGTGTGGCGAGCACTGTACAATTAGCCTCAACACCTGGTATGACTCCTTTAAAAGTCGTCTTTGTAGTTTTAATCCTTGAGGGTCTATGCCCATCTTGTGCTTTATATCTGATAAAGCAGGTTATTCTCTGCCGCCGTCCATCGGGACTCGTGAGGTGAAATCCATCGGCGGTTGGGTCTAAAACCAATGCGGCGAATCCGCCATATGGCGGATCTTGATCGGATGGTCTCTTGATCGAAAGTGATCGGACAAAGAGGACCTTGGATTGAACTTAGGCGCGGCTCCATCGGCGTATCGTCCCTTAGTGCACTTCCGCTCCCTCTTTGGTATATGGGTTGCGTATATCATGTTGACCGTCCGCACTTGTGGGAAACCCTACATCCTCTCTGTTACGGCGGCGGGTCTCTTCCTCGTGCGTCGGCTATACAGCCCTTGTCATTGTTTTGACGACAATTGCTTGCATACCTGTATATACCTTGTCTCTGTTGGTGTGATTAAGCTTCGGCTTTTTAGAGTGCCATGTATCACGGCATAGCGGTCGAGTATTCGGTCCAAATTGGACGGACCCGAAGTGGTTCTTTTGAATGGCTTCTTCCGCTGACCAGGTTTAGAAACCTCGAAATCCGGCATTGACCGCCGTATCCTCCCTTATAAATCGCCGTTAATCACGGCGTTTATTTTTTCAATGCGACCTGCCATTGTGGTCCTTAGTATCCGGACTGCGAGAATTTTCTGCGGGGTTGTTGCTTTAGCGAGCTTAGCCAGCTATCCTCTCCAGCGCCAAAAGCGGGTCATTAATGATGTGAGGATGCCATGGATTTGGCTTTTCTGTCCCAGGTGCTTAGGGCTAGCCACTAAATCGCTGAGATGCTATGTTTGAAGGCTACGAGGCCTCTACATCCGGACGATCGGCGATTTGGTTTTCTTTGTCAAGAACCGTGTCCAGAACTGTTTGGCCGATTAGTCGGCTGCTGAATTATGTGGCTTAGGTCATCGTCGTCGGTGGTCAGCACATATATGCCACGGAAGTTGTCGAGGAGCAGCTTCAGGTCTTCTTTAACACCAATTGACTATGCTTGGGCAAGCTGTTAAGCCAATGCCGAGCTGGTCCTTTAAGCAGTGGGAGGTATTTGATGGCGTGGAGATGCGTCGCGCTTGGGCCCATATGGATGTGAAGGAGATATTCTTCAATCCAAACCACGGGGTCTGTTATGCCATCGTTAGGATTCAATGTTTCTGGTTTAAACCCTTGAGGTTGATGATCCATTACTACGTCGGTTGAAGCATAAGCGGGTGTCTTGGCCGCCTCTATATTGAGCAATGTCACGCAGCGTGGCTCGAGTGAGCATTATGCTTGTGTTCGGCCCGGCGGGAGTTATTGTATCCGTGTGACAGTGATTATTGTCGTGGAGTCGCAGGCGCTCACTTGATCCGTAGATGGATCTAGATTGCCTTTCTTTGTCCTCAATATATCTCGTCATAAGCGTTCCCTCTTGTCTTACGTACTTTTGGAGGCGATGCGAGAATGCAGTCTTGGAGGAGGCACGAATGCCTCTCTGTCGCGACCACGGGGTGGTCGATCGGCATATTGTGTCATGCTGGTGATGAAGGTATGTATGCTTCTTCCTCTAATCGGAGGAGCAACTTGCATTTGGGTAACTTTTGGAGGGACGTTCGAGTTCATACTCTTGGCGCGAGGACCTCGGTCCATCTGTCGGCAAGCAGGTCTGATCGGCTGAAAATCTGCTGCTTTTTCTTTAGGCTATTTGCTTGGCAATAAGCCTCTTTAAAGCGCTCTTGTTAAGCGGGATCCTCGGGCCGCGGCCAATTCGTTGTCGCCGAGGCTTGCCGTCTCGGGAGGAGGCATGTAATTATCATCCTCGACCTCTTAAATGCAAGCTCTCTCGAGAAACTTGCATCCTCCTCGCTGAATCTTCTTTGGAGGGATTGTCTTCCGGCACTATCTGAGGTGTTATTATCTCTGCTTGGAATCTCCATTCTGCTGTGGCCGGGATTTAGGCGGCGCCCGGCCTTGGCCGGCAAGGCTGTTTCTTTAAGGAATCTGCCTCCATTGCTTCTTGAAATCCCCATCTTTTTGGGAATATCCACTATGTATATGTCATATGTGGAAATGGTCTTCTAGTGCCACATGGCGCTGGTTCTTGATCGTCTCGACATCGTCGTCCATCTTGTCGGGCGTTGCCTCTATGGCCTCGAGCACCTATAGGGAGCCTTTAGGGCCTTGTGGTTAAACAGGGAGAGGCGGGGACCGTCTGTGAGAGCGGTCGAGGTCGGCCTTGAGGCAGGAGGCAGGCGAGCTTTACCTAGTTCGGGGCTCTCAGGAGATAGCACCCTACTGCTGCTGCCGTGCTTGTTATTTGATCTTGCTTTCAGCGTGCGGCGTATGGTGAAGTGCTGTGGGTGTGAATGGACCGAACCCCTTCTCTCGTCGCATGGGCCTCCTTTTATAGTCTGAAGGGGTACCCACGGTGGCGGCGTAGGAAGAGGGGGAGAAAGGTAAGCAGCGGGTTGGTACAGCCGGTGGCCTGCGGTGCCCCTACCTAACTCGGCGGCGGGGACAAGGGCATTAAATGCCGTCCGGTCATATGAGTCTGGGAGGAGTGACCGTTAAGTGAGCCTCCGGTTGCCCGCGATGAGGCGCCTCTGTCAGCTCTGTTTGCCACCTCGCTCCTTGCATGGCTGTATGTCGCCTCGCCACGTGCCCTTGGGATGGCCTCGTGAGGACGCCCTTTGGAGTCGCATTTGGAGTGAGATGGCAACCTTGCCGCAACAAGTACCTTGCAGGCCCTTCTCTTCTGATGCCAGGCAAGTTTGCGGTACCTTGACGCTTCCGAAAGGTGGTGAAGGCGCCCAACTGACGAATTCTTCAGGTGATGCCCTAGTTGACCTTCAGGCAAGCTCCTCTTGCGGGGCCCTCGTGTTCTTTGCTGAGTACTTTGTTCTTGAATGGCGATAATAAAGAATGGTGGAGAGCCTTGCGGGCGTCCGGCAAACCTCGCCAGTGAAGGGTGCTCTTCTGCCCGTGCACAAGTTCCCGGTACTAAGGTACCCCCTACTTTATTACACCGATAGGGCCCCGAACTGGGCCATACCTGCAGTCTTTGGCGTTTTGGGCCAGGCCCAAAAGCGGTCTGCAGACGCAGCGTGGCCTAGTCCGCCTGACAACGGGCTCCGCGCCCACGGCTCCCTACGCCAGCGGCCCGCGTCGATTGCGGCGTCGTGGGGAGGCGTGGGTGGTGCGTCGCGATCTTTAGGCATCTACCCCCATGATCATGGCGCGGTAGAGGTCACCTCACCGTCGCCCGGCTCCGCTTTTTGCGCAGCTTGGTCTCATGCGTGAAGTGCGTCAAGCGGCGAAGGTGGGAAACCCGAGCCGTCCTGGCGAGATGGCGGCCGGCCCGCTCCTCTGCCTCCTCGCTTCTGATTGGCTGGCCCGGGCGGCTGAGCCCCCACCTCGCCCTTTAAAAGGCGGAAGGGGAGCACAATAGTCTGCACTTCCTCTTCTCCCTCGTCTTCAACTTCCGTTACTCTTCCTCTCTTACGCCATGGAGGGAGAATCCTGATCCTTCAATGGTGGCGGCGAGGTTGCCTCTGGCAGCAGCGCCTCTCCCTATCCCTTTTGTGGTGGCGGGCCCGGCCTGAGGGAAGGGGAGAGGCGAGAAGCCATGGGCAGGTCGGCGAGGCGTGGTCGGCGCTCGGGGAGAAGCGGCGAAGCGATCACCTCCCGTCTCGCAGCGGCTCCTTTCCTCGGCGGTCCACCGGAAGCGATCCACAGGAGTTCTTCATCAAGCTGCGCGAGCACCTCGTCGCCGTGTCCGGCTTGCGGCCCGTTAGCGGCCTTGATGGGCGGATCCGCCCGAGATGTTGGAGTTGCGCATGAAGCGGCGGGATCGGTGGCACTTTCGAGTGAGTGTCGTATCCCCAGCCCGGCGTGATGTGCCGGCCAGGGTGGAAGGCGTTACGCCGCATCCACAGCTTAGCGGCGAGGTTTACCCTCCATTTAAGTTAATGGAGGCGACCTTCTCGCCGTCAAGGTCTTCGAGGACTCCGGCACCCGGGCGAGATGCTGTGTGGACAGCTCCTCCGATAGCGAGTCCCTCCTCGAGCAAGAGTAGCGAGGAGCGGCGACAGCGATGGCAGCGAGATGGTCCGACTAGGCATCGATGCATTTCGCCTCATGGCATACAGCGACCCCATCATCGGGTCGCCGACCTTGAACTCGGGGGCGTCTCCTTGGGCGGTGGCGTAGGAAGCTGCGGAAGGAAGGAAGGGGTGGTGGCAAGGCCGTCAAAATGAATCTGAGGCGAGGAGCCCTCGTCGGTATCTTGACGTCCGCCTCCCGTCTTCAAGCTCTGCCTCCGGAGCCTCCGTCTCCGCCAAGCTCTGGCGGCCCCGGGAAGTTCTCTTGGTGTCTTCGGCACCCGTAGCTCACCTAAGCGCGCTTTTCACTCCCGGCAAGCTTCTCTTGCCGGGGCCTCCTGACCTAACTCGAGCGGAGCAGGCAGGAGAGGATTACGGGCATCTTATCTTTCAATTTGTAAGCCCTTAGGCACTAGCTGTATTTAAAATCTGTAACCCTCTCTATCATGTTTTTCATCCTCCATGGACTTGTATTAAACTGTGGGGTTTTTAATGAAAAGAGGGGAATGCTTGCCGGACTAAGTCCTTTACTTGATTTTGTGTCTTACGCGTTTTTAACCCTACGCTTCTAGGGAACTTGTCGGCGCTAACACACTTGCTGAGCGCGGGGCATCACCAGCCTGCTGGCGGTGTTGTATCCAACAAGTAACCTTGTCCGGGCCCGATTGCGGCAGCTTGCATTGTTGAGCTGACTGGAAACAATCCAAGAGCGCCAGCAGCATGACTTCGCTCCTCGCGCCGCGAGTTTTTGCAAGACACGCTTTCGTTCAAGGACCGGCCCGCCATCGGCCCACGAGAGAGATGCATGGCGAGGATGAAAAACTTATCGACTATACGGCCCGGCGACCCTAGCTTGCCGGGGAACCTTCAGCATTTGCGGCCCCGGCAACTCTGGCTCCGCCAAGACCAGTGTACCGGTCGCCTTCTATTGCCCTTGCGGTCGATGCGCGGCCCTCTCGAGTCTGGCGCGTCGTGAAGAAGCTTTAGCACTTGCAGCCCCCAGCGAAGGCGGCAAAGACCCATGCGCCCGGCCGCTCTTCAGCTTCTCCTTGTCAACGTGATCATAGCCACGAAAATGGCGAGGCAATGGCGTAATAAGCTATTCTTTCATGGTGTGTGTGATTCTGCGGCAGCTATGCCATGCTTTGCCCTTCCGTATGTTTACATGCTCGCTTCTAAAGGAACTTCGGGGCAAGAATGCACTTGGCGGCGCGGGACATCAGCGACTTCTTTGGCGGTGTTGTTTCGGCAGAAACCTTCTCGGGCGATTACGCGCGCGCGATTGTCGGCGGACTGGAAACAAATCAAAGCGCCCAACTCAACGATGAAGTTAGTTCCTCCAGCACAAGTTTCTCTCATATGAAGAGGCGCCCCGCAGCAAAGCTTGCTACGTTCGCCCTCTGCGCGTTGTATCCTCATGCGTTTTTAACCCCTACGCTTCAAAGGGAACTTGCGGCGCTATAACACTTCTTTGCGGCGTGGGACATCAGCAGCCTGCTTTGGCGGTGTTATATCAAGCAAAAACCTTCTGGAGCGAGTTGCAGCGCGCTTGTTGTGATGGCCGGACTCGGAAACAAAGCAAGGGCGCAACAACAATCGGTTCCTCTGCGCACAGGTTTTTTCGCCAAAAGGATAAGCGCTTCGAGGACATAGCGCACAAAGCTATGGGGCTAAAAAGTACTGCTGTACAAAAGCTCGGTGACTTAGCTTTTACATCTTCAGCAATCCGGTGGGGCCGTGCTTCTTCCCGATTCCGCCCCCTTGTGTGTTTTCTTCCTCCGCGCTTTTCGGGGACCGCCGATGCAGAACACACTTGCGGCGCGAGACATCCAGCAGCCGGCTGGCGGTGTTACCCTCGGCGAGAGAAGAACTTCGTCGGGCAGTTGCGGTGTGCTTTTTATCGTTGGCGGACTCGAAGCGGATCGGCAGCGCAGCCTAACCGCAGTTCGACCTCCCTGCGCTTCGGGTTCTTCACACAAGGTATGGACTTTCAGGAGCACAACTCAAAAAGTTTGAAGTTTGACATCTTCCTTTGCCTCATCGGTCGGCGAGCTTCGATGGCGTGGCGTCCTCGGCAGCGATGTGGCACTCGGGAGGCGGGCTTGCGGAGTGGCGCGAGCCGTTCTCGCCGGGCTTAGTCCTTGGTTGATGCGCCTTTGCCTTCTCGCACTTGCGGTCAGGCTTCGATGGTGCGTCCTCGGCGGCAGCGCAGCGCTCGAGGAGAGTGCGCTTGCGGAGTGGGCATCGAGCTATCTCTGCCGGACTTGGCTTTCTTCTTCTCCGGGGAGCTTTGGCGGCAAGTGGTTGGCGCTACTGCCCGGCCGCTGCTTCCCGATAGATCTCGTCGTAGCAGATGGCGCATCCCTCTTGTCGCCTTGAGGCGGAGATAACACTCATCGGACAGGGCATCTTGAGCACATTGTATGCGTGGTGAGAGGCCGCCATGAACTTGGCGAGTGCGAATTCGGCCGAGTATCCGTTGTATAGTAAGGGATATCAGCCACATCGAGCGTGACCCTCTCGTCCTGAAGTTCAGCTCGCTGCGCCTAAATCCTGGCAATGTGATCTTCCCTTTGGCTTGCTCCTTCACTGGATTTATTCCTTGAAAGGCA
This sequence comes from Aegilops speltoides, assembly GCA_021437245.1. Classification (NCBI taxonomy): domain Eukaryota; kingdom Viridiplantae; phylum Streptophyta; class Magnoliopsida; order Poales; family Poaceae; genus Aegilops; species Aegilops speltoides. Next base: position 361,433,789 of record CM038147.1, on the reverse strand, counting down.
CCGGTTTCTTGAGCTCGTGCCGGGATCTGGGCTTCTTGAGCGCCTCGCAGAGAAATCAAGTTGAGGCGGCCCGCCGTCAACCCACATCTTCGTGACCTTGAGGTTGCGGTTGTTGGTGCTGACCAACATCGGCAAACACCGGACCGCGGTGATGCGATTAGGGTGTGGTCCTCAATGTCGAAGATGATGGGCGTCTTGAACAGTTCGAGACTGCGTGCCTCGGCAGACTGACTCAGCTGCATTCACTTCTCGCACCTTTGTTTGAGTTGGCGGTGCGAGGTGTGCGAGGCGCCGCCTTGGTCGATGCACAACACGCACATGTACTTCTGAAACTCTTGATCGGTCAGTCTCATCTTCCTCCATCTCTTCATCCTCATCTTAAGTCTTCGTCCTTGTCGCCGCGGCGGGGGCTGTCTCCTTGCGCGGCTTAGCCTTTCTGCAGGGGCCCTCCACAGGGCTCTCTCATTATCGCAGCGCTCATACTCCAGCTTTTGCAGCTCCGCCATCTGCTCTACTTTTTGCGTTTGGAGGTCATGGCCTTTGGTGCGGTGGATCTTGCAATAAGCGCTTGAAGCCATCACAGCAGCAATACTGGTTGCTACTGCCTCTCATTTGGTCGTCGTCGGTTTTGTCCTTATCGGAGCCGCCTCCGTTTGCGGAATGCTCAGCAGCTAATCGTCCTTAGCTTTCCTCTTCTGTTGTTCCGCCTCTACGGTTCTTCCTTGCCGGGCGACACCCTCCTTGTCGAGATCATACGCTTTCCGGCAATCTCTCGAGGTTTTTCCTCCCCTCCTCGGCTCGTGCACATTTGTTGGCAGGCGTAAAGCTGTGACATCTACGATCTTGCACATCGCCATCTCCTCCCTCATCCTGCTTGATTCGCTTGCGTTCACGATAAACGCGCTAATACTTGCGGCGGGGTGGGCGTCTGAGATATTGCGTTGCACTTGGCTGAATCTTTGTATATACTTCTTGCGAGGCTCCCCTCTCATACGGGCGAGCAAGTGGAGTCACTCTCCACAGGCCATGAGGCTTGTGGCCACCCGTGAAAGGCGCCAACAAACTGATGGCTGCGAGTCCGCCCATGAGGAGATGGAGCCGTCAGGCAAGTGTGAGCCAAAGATCGGCGTTGGGCTTGAGTACGGTGGGGAAGTAGTTAAGGAGGATCTTCTCGTCGCGCCCTCCGGCCTGCTTGCACGCGATGGTGTAGATCTTGAGGAACTCCGACCAGGTGTATCCGCCGTCGTGCTTCTCGAGCACATCTGGCTTGAAGTTCTTGGTTTTGGGCCGCTGGACTTGCGCGGCTTCGCGGGTGAAACGCGCGGGCAACCCGCGCGTCACGGCAAGTTGCTGGTTCTCTGGAGTGCGTCTTGGCGTCGGCAGCGGGCCCGTCGCGTAGTCAAATTGGCGTCGCACTTCTCTCCGGCCTTCGATCTGGTCTGAGCATCTTCGATGTTGCCCGCTCTTGGAGGGCGTGGCGTTGATCGCTGGCGAGTTCAGCGGTCCGATAATGGCGGTGGAGTCGCCGTCGGGGTTAGTCCGGCCGGTAGCGATCTTAGCCTTGAGGCTGGGAGTGCGGATGTGCACCCAGCGGTCTTATCGGCGTCGGCTTGTGCTGCAGCCTTGCGAGAACCTCGGCAGCGGCTTCGATCGCGAGGGTTTATGCGCCGTTAAGCGAAGCCGATGAGCTGTAAATGGTCATCCTCGATGCGTCGATCTTGTGCGGCGCTAGAGGTGTAGTCTAAAGCAAGCTGAGCAAGGGCCAGCGCTTCCTCTGCTGTCTTAGGCGGTGTGGTGATGAACAGCGCGAGAGGCGGATGTGCTTGGGCTCCCAATTGGATTGGGTGCGGCACCTTGTCGGTCGGCGACAAATGTCTCGCTTCAGCGCCCGCATCTTGGGCGTGCATGCTGACCTCGGCGTCCGCGACCCTGGCTTGGCCTTGTTCCAGCGAGCGCGGTGCTAGGAGCACGGCGTTATTGACCTTACACCTCTGGGAAGAGTGCGGTGTCTGCTTTCGATCGCCGGCGGCGCTGCGGGGCCTTGTTCTTGGATCTAGTAGCGACCGAGACACACGGCCGTGCGCCCGCTCCTCCTTGGCGTCCACCACCACCGTTTGCTCCGGTAGTGGTGGCAGAACCGATCTAGATGGGCGGCCACCTCGAAGAGCTTCTTCGCCGGTGGCATGTTGATGAAGATGTCGAGTAAGCGGCGTGGAGCGGATCAGATACTCACGACCTCGGCGCTCCTACAGCGCGCCAAAAGATGTCGGGCGTTGCCTCTGTGGCCTCGAGCACCTATAGAGACGCTTTAGGGGCCCCTTGTGGTTCGACAAGGGGCCGGGGACGAGGCGCGAGCAGATCCCGAGGTCGGCCTTGTGCGGAGGCGGGCAATCTTGCACCCGGGGGCTCTCGGGAGATAACACCCCTACTGCTGCTTCTGTTTGTTATTTGATCTTGCTTTCGGCGTGCGGCGTATGGTGGTCTTGTGGGTGATGTCGAGATGGACCGAACCCCTTCTCCGTCATATGGGCCTCCCTTTTATAGTGCAGAAGGGGTACCCACGGTGGCGGCATAGGAAGAGGGGTAGAAAGGTAAAAGCGGGTTGGTACAGCAGTGTATTGTGATGCCCCTACCTAACTCGTGGCGGGGGGACAAGGGCATTATATGCCCGTCGGTCATGTGAAGCTGATGCAGGAGGAGTGACCAGATTAAGTGAGCCTCCGTTTGCCACGATAAGCGCCTCTGTCGACTGTTTGCCACCTCGCTCCGCATGGCCTCGTGTCGCCTATACGTGCCCTTGGGATGGCCTCGTGGCGACCACCACTGGTTGTATTTGGAGTGTGAGTGGCAGCCTTGCTTGCGCCAGAAATGCCTTCTTGACCCCTTCTCGATGTGATGCCGCCGAGTTTCTTGCAGACAAGGGCAGCTCGCTGAGGCGCGATGAAGCGGCAAGTCTTCTGATGATGCCACAGGTTGACCTTCCGACAAGCTCCTCTTGCGGAGCCTTCGTGTTCTTGGCTAGTACTTTGTTCTTGAATGGCAGTAATAAAGAATGGTGGAGAGCCTTGTCAGGCGTCCGGCAAGCCTACGCGCCGAAGTCTCTCTGTTGCCCGTGCACAAGTTAGGGGTACTAAGGTACCCCTACTTTAGTACACACGACACATCGTCGATGTCTTGAGTCGTAGTCTAGCATGTCGGTTAGATCATCGGGCGAGTTGCTGGCAAAGTGGGTGGCGGGTGGGCTCACGATTTTCACGTCGTCTCAGATCCCAACCATCTGGCCATAATCCGGCCGGGGCTCTCCGGATAGCGAGAGATGCTTTAGCGAATTTAGGATGTCGCCAAAGGCGCGAAAAGGAAGATGTCCGCGGCCGTGATGTTCCATGATCGGGCGCCCATCGATTCGATTGGCGGTAGCAGGGAGGTTGAGTCCGGCAAGGAGTCCGCACCTCTGAGTCACGAGCTTTACAAGGACAAGGTTAGTGTTGGCTCCATCGCCATGGAAAGTATGAGGTCCCGGCGGCGCCCGTACACCGGTCCTCGTCTGAGCGATCGGCTCGGACCGAGGGCAAGCGGATTCGTGTCGGCCACCAAGGCACCGTCGTGGCGAGCTAAATCATGCCCATCGTGATAGCCGCCGCACGCCGAGTGCAGGCTCGAGTCCGTCGAAGATCAAGTCCCCGGATGTCGGGCCGTGAAGTTTAGGGCTTGAACCTGACCGATGGCCAGGGCGTAGCTTCGATCTACAGATGGCCAAGTGAGTTGGCCGCAAAGGCGGCCGCCCGAATCTGAAGATTTGTCCGGGAGAATAGTCTCACCCTAGACGGTGTTGTTGATTGAGAAGCCACCGAGCCTATCGGTGATTTACTACAAGGAACTCTCAATGAAAGCACCAATGTCGGTTTCAAAACCGCGGATCTTGGGTAGGGGGTCCCGAATCTGCATCTAGGCGGACGGTATCAGGAGACAAGGGACACGAGCCTACCCAGGTTCGGGCCCTCTTGATGGAGGTAAAACCCACGCCCCGCTTGATTAATATTGATGATATGGGTAGTACAAGAGTAGATCTACCACGAGATCAAGGATGCTAAACCCTAAAAGCTAGCCTATGGTATGATTGTTGTAATGGAGGTTATGTCCTATGGACTAAAGCCCCTCGGTTTATATAGACACCGGAGAAGGCTAGGGTTACACAGAGTCCGTTACAATGGTAGGAGATCTCCATATCCGTATTGCCAAGCTTGCCTTCCACGCCAAGGAAAGTCCCATCCGAACACGGGACGGAGTCTTCAATCTTGTATCTTCGTAGTCTTGGAGTCCAGCGAGACGATGATAGTCCTACTGTCCTGACACCCCCTAGTCCAGACTCCTCAAGATGCCTCGCCATCCTCAGAATATAGACCGTCCGATCTATATCTCGACGGATAGAAAGCCAACTATGACAATTTTACAAAAGATACCGCACCTCTCTCCACATTTACAGATAAGGCCTTGCCTCGTTCATCCTTATCTCCCACAACCTCGTGCTCCTCCCTATGTCTCTCGCTCTCTACTACTTTTTTTATAACAAATCGAATAGTGCATGCTTGCGTGCTGCTGCGCCTCCCGCCGAACACGCCTCGCCTCCATCATCACCAAACCCAGTCTTTTATAGGAGTAGGAGTAGAGAAAAAACTAGTAGGTGATGATGGTGTGCGCAAATGCACGGGCATCTTGCTATTTTGTTTTTTGCATATAAGTCCAAACACCACGTGACACGCACGGTCTCGAGCACGGCTCGTAGTCGCTCCACGCCGCATTGAAGTTTGTAACTATTTTAGATTAGAATATACTACCTCTCGGTGCTAGTAGTAGAGAAGAGTCCTACTCTACTACTTCTACTCTAGCAAGCTAGGGCATAGTATTGTAGTAGGTACCGTAGGGAGTACCAGATCGGATCACTCAAAGTTGTCTAGCATCGATATGACCCCACGCTTGCCGGTATGTGTCTCAGAAGTCAAGCGGCGGTCTTTGTAGTCATCATCACCGTCCACTTCCCAGAGCACATATTCGCTTCTCCATCTTTTGTCCGCACATAATCTCGGCCCAAGCTTCCATCCTGCTAAGGCACCTCCCCCGTCCAAACCCAAGCACTAACAATGGCGTAACCGAGCAAATCCGCCCGAAGAATGGCTGGAATTCGCTCCCTACGAGGTAATCAAGCCTATTGTTTCGCATGTGGACAATCTCAAGCATTCCATGCCGCTCACAGGCGTGCTCGCCGGGCTGTACCTGCCACTCAAAGCCCTCAGGCCGGAGCTTTTAAGCCAGCTCCTTGCTTGCCGATGCCGCTTTGATCTTCGTAAACGGCCCACCACGCGAAAGCATAATGATCGAGGTGGTGAGCATCAACCCCTTCATCGCGATTCGATCCTCGCCGACCTCAGCTACATTAACGGTATGTACTGGGTCGGCATGAACACGTCTTGGATGGTGCTCGTCCATGGTCGCGGCAGCAGGATGCTCGTGGAAGTCTACACCCGGTGATTGATCCCCCTTCCTTCGATAAACACTGCACTGCTTTGGCACCACGGACCAGAATACTCGGAATCTTACAGTAGCCAACATGATACCAAGTTTGATTTGCTCAAGGTTGTAATCTGCCAAGTGCCCACAAGATCTAGGAATTATAAAGATTTTAGGCTAATTGCATTCTTCAACCGCGGTCTCACCTATCTGACAAGTCACTGCGGTAAGTGGATAAATCTGCACGTCCATCGCAAGATCATACATCCCCCATGGTTCTCTGGTGCCATTGAACACAAGGGCTTCATTTACGTTGTCGACTCCTTCTATGGATGGACGATTGTCGCCTACTCAAATATCGCTACAAACCGTTACAGCAAGATGTTACTTTCCTATGATATCATGATGGCTTGCTTATATTATCACAACATTTATCGAAAAATATTCATGCTCATAACATGCTATTCTTAAGATCGACTAAATCAAGAGCCCTTTTATTTGACTCAACTTGATATGATGTTGTAGGTCACCTCGGTGTCCCTACCCTTCCTAATCCCGTAACCTTTCAAAGAAAAGCGGCATGGTAGTTGCAGGTGGTTCCCTGCTCGATCGCATCTACGGCGAAAGATTGATGATCGCTCGCACGCATCGCACGTGTTGTTTCGCGGAATATAATCATGCCATCGCAAGGTCTTTGAGCAGATCCCAAATTTCTAGGGCTTCGTGAATTTTTGATCGAGGTCGGTAAGTAGCCCCTGCACGCGCTTCTCTGCTTTGTCGGACTGAATTATCCTATTAACCGTGAGATAACCGACGCAAGGATCATGATGGCGCGGTTTCGCTCATCGTGCAGAATCTGTGTGTACACGGGCGCACCATGCGCTCGCAAGCACCATACCACGATATGTGCTACCACGCTCGCAGCCCAAAGTAGGAGAGAGGGTCGCAAGTATCGGACTTCACCCACTTGGCCGGAGTTTCCCCGTTAGGCACCCATCTGGTTCAAGCCATCAGCCAATCTCCATAGCTTAATAAATAGTAACGTCTAACTGAGCCAGTTAGTTAGATGTGTACACTTGGTGTAGTAGAATCTTTATTTAGTTTGATGCATACATTTGTTCTTTTTTGGTAGCCCTTTTCTAATGATGGCTGATGTTTGGTTTGGAAGAGAGAGATGCGTCTTCACTCTTTCCGCCTCGCTATCGCTTTTGTTGCACCCCCAGCCCTGGTTGCTACTGCTGCTGTTTTCAATGTACAATCAGTAGTATATTCCGTCTGTTGGTTGAATAAATGTGTTGTTTTGGAAGTCGTTGCACGGTTCGATCCTTTAGTGCCCTCTGCATCAGCACGTAGCTCATACTATTTTTCGTACGGAACACATTTTCCACTTGTTGATAACATGCAGCCCACTGATGAAGGCCCAATAGAGAAGCCCATAATTAACTGGAAGGGAGGCCCTCACATGAATCCGTCCCAAGTACATGCTCATGGTCCCCCAAACATAAATAAGTAAATAAATAAATAAAGCTAAGTGCTCATGCACCAGTTCTTTGGGAAAATAGGTAGCCCAGTATTTCTTTTTGAAGAATACGCAAGCTAGGCCTATTTGTTTTCTCCGAATTACTCGTCTGCAAATCTTTCAAGACGAGGAGGGATGCATTCCGTCCTGGCCAAAGAGTATGGTTAATGTCTGTTAAAAGTAATATCAAAAGGGGTTGAAAATTCCAAAAAAAATTACTGCAAATGGGATATTAGTTTTTTTTGGAATTTTGTTCTTCACTGATATCTTATACGTATTTCATTGGATTTAACATGAAAGAGTACTAATTTATTTTTAAATTTGTTTTAGTATGGCTATTAATTTTTTGATTAAGAATGTTTCGTTCCCCAGCAAAAATTTGCAAATTTTCAAAATTTACCACATATTTAGTTAATTTTTTTACCCTGGTACTGACCAAAAAATGGCCGGCAATTCTAAAAATGGAAAACGGGTTGCAATAAATTCCATATGAATTAGAAAATGAGTAAAAATTATAAAAATAATAGCAAATGGGCTGTACACACCATAGATTTTGAGGCTGACTTGTTTACGCAGTCAGTGAACACACGATTCTAGCAGCAGTGACTGTTGGATGTCCATCCAACGGCCGACGTGCTTCTTCAATCTCTGATCTTCCTGCTCCAACCGCCTAAACTAGCGCCGGTATCTCGCCGCCTCCTCTGTTGTGCCTCACAGATGCCGCCGCAGCTTCCGTGGCCCACCCTAATCCCTCCGCTGGCCTGGCCGCACGCAATCAACTGCCTCCTTATTACGCGAAAAAAATGATTCCTACCACTGACATCTGGGGCGCACCGGTTGGGAGGCTGACCTGTGGGCCTACTATGTTGACGCGTACGGAAGGCTTGTCAACTTAGTCAACAAACGATTCTAGCAGCAGTAACCGTTGGATTTGATTCGAATGGTCCCGCTACTTCTTCAATAGCTGCTCTTCTTGCACCAAATTACCAAACCAGCGTCGGGAGACCGCTTTGCTCCTCGCCTCCAAAGTGGCCGTCAGGTTGCTGTTGAGGCCTCATCGCCCCCTACTACTCCCACCGCTAGCCAGGCCCTGCGGCGACGGCAACCTCACACCACAGCCGAACCAGTGAACCCTCATACTCCTCTACGCGTGGGCATCCACTGTCGCATCTTCCCCGGCTCCGCGTCATCCCCTTCCTAGGCCTCGCCGTCGTCCACCGCCTTGGTGCTCTCGGAGCGGCGTGGTCAATGTGGTCAACAACATTCCATCGGAAGAGTACTGTACGTTGAGAGGCTGACAGCTGGGTCCACGGCGGCAGCCCAGTTTTTTTTGTGATTTGCCAAGTAAGTCGCTTTGTCAGGCCTGTTGGGCTGCAAATCTTTCAAGACGAGGAGAGCTTTCATTCAGCTAGCCGAGAAAATGGCCCATCAGTAACGAGAAATGGGTTGTACATTTTTAAAACACATCTAACCGGCAATTAGTTTCAAATATCTTTTTTTCATTTCAAGATTTTAAATTACATTAATTTTTATGCGTGGAGAATTTGTTGGATTTTATATTGATATACATTTATTTTAAAATCAGTTTGAATGTGAGTCGAAATTTCGGATTAAAAAGTTCGACCGCACCAAATATGCAAAATTTCAGATAATTTTTTAACCGTGGCCATAATATGGGTTGTAATGCTAACAAAAAGAATATGGGCTCCAAAAACCTTAAGAATTAGAAATGGGCTGTAAATTATTAGAAATAATGGCAGATGGGTTGTATGTTGTTTTCCACAGATTTGAGGCTTTCCTAGAAAAAGGTCGACGACAAGCAAAGGATCGTGGATGTCCATCCAACGGCCGTCCGTGCTTCTTCAATCTCTGCTTTTCCTCGCTTAGCCGCCAAACAAGCGCCGTGGACTGCTTACTCCTCCTCCCTCGCCGGGTCAGCCACAAGCAGGCCTCACCGCCCCACCGCATTCCCATCGCTGCCTAGTCATCCCTCTACTCACTCACACCGCCGTTATTCTCCCACGACAAGCAGACGCATCAAGAAACCTCATACAGTCCTACTCCTCCGTGGGAAACAATCGCCGAAGTCTTCCTCGCCCGTGTCGCTTCCTTCCTAGGCCTCGCTGTCATCCACCGCCTTTAGTGCTCTCTGGCGCGCTCGTCAACGTGGTCAACGCATCGACATGCATCCGGCGGATCAGACGGAGAGGCCGATAGCTGGGTCCACGGCCGCACGCAAGGAAATGCCTCCTTATTACGCCGCAAAATAATGATTCCTCCACCGACATCGTGGACCCACCGAAGGGCCTCAGATTTCGCGAAAAAACGTTATCGCCGCTTAACAGCCGGACCCATCAGCTATATCTTCGCACGCAAGGAAGTGCCTTCTTATTACGCACAAAAAATGAATACTCCCCGTTAGTTGGGACCCAAAGATAGTGGCAGGCTGACTTAGGGCCTACTAAGTTGACGGGACGGAGGGCTTTGTCAACTTAGTCAATATACACGATTCTAGCTGCGCAGGACCGTGACGATGTCCATCCAACGGCCGTAGTGCTTTTTCTACCTCTGGTCTTCTTGCTCTAGCCGCCCAAACCAGCGCCTCCGTCGTGCTCGTGCTCCTGCCTCCCATGGCCGGGTGCGATGCGCGGCGAGGCCTCACCGCCTCTACTACTCCCACCGCTGGCGTGCCATCCCTATACTCACCCACACCCTCGTTATTCTGCGGGCGACGACAGCCTCACACCGCAAAGAAACCAGTGAACCCTCGTACTTTCACGCTGCGGCATCCATCGCTGCGTTTTCCCGCCTCTCACGCCGCCCCTTCCTAGGCTCGCTGCCGCCCACCGCCTCGGTGCTCTCGGGCGCGGCGTGGTCAACGTGGTCAAGGAAGGGCTTCCATCGGACGTGGATCGTGCGTGGAGGTCGATACCGGGTCCACGGCCGTAGCAAGGAAGTGCCTCCTTATTACGCCGCGAAAATAATTATTCCTCCACCGGTGGGGACCCACCGACGGGCCACCATATTTCGCAAAAAAAATGTTTCCCTCCTGACTGCTGGGACCCACCTGCTACACCTTCGCACGCAAGGAAGTGCGTCTGGGCAAAAAAACAAAATGATTCGCCCCCCTGACTGCTGGGACCCACCAGCATGTACACGTACGTACAAAGGCGAGGGTGCAAGAAAGAAAATACGGCCACATACGTACATACGGGCAGGGTCTCGAACACCTACATGGTTGGGTCGGAACGGAGAAACAACATCGTTGTTCTGTTTATGGGGAGGCAACGGAATGCGTCGTGTTCATGGGGAGGCAACGGAATGCGTCATGTTCATCGGGAGGCAACGGAACGCGTGGGAGCCAACCGTCTTGGACGGAACAGGCAATGGAACGAGGTCTGGCATACCGCACAACGGAGGAAATGGACCTCCCACGCATTTTAACGGGTCCCGCTGATCGGGAGGGGTGTGGCGTACCGCAAAATGGAGGAAATGGACCTCCTACGGTCAAAACGGGGGTCCTGTTGATCGGGAGGGGTGTGGCGTACCGCAAAACGGAGAAAATGGACCTCCTACGGTCGAAACGGGGGTCCTCTTGATCGGGAGGGGTGTGGCGTACCGCAAAATGGAGGAAACATACCTCCTATGGTCGAAACGGGGGTCCTGTTGATCGGGAGGTGTGTGGCGTACCGCAAAACGGACGAAACGGACTTGTGTTGGAGCGCTACGGTCGAAACGGGTGTCCTGTTCATCGGGAGGGTGTGGCGTACCGCAAAACGGGACTCCACGGATATCGCTCATCTCCACCGCCGACCTCCTCCACCTCCACTTGCCACCGTCGACCTCCTCCACCTCCACGGCCTCTGCTCATCTAGCCTCCACCTCGCTTACTCCACCGGCCATCGCTCAACCACCCCTCCACGGGCACCCCTCCACCGCTTCACTGCTCAACCAGCCCTCCACACCATGGGGTCCTGCTCAACCACCCTCCACGGCCACCCCTTCACCGCTCATCGCTCATCCAGCCTCCACACCACGGGTTCCTATTCATCCAGAGGCAACGCCACCGCCATCGCTCATCCAAACCCCCCGCAACACTCATCGCTCATCCAATCGATCGGCTTCAGCTTAGCAGCAGAGCAAAGAATCGCCCATCAGTTCGCGCAATCGCCCATCGATCGATCGCTTCGGGTTCGATGTGCGAGCTTGCAGGTAATCGCCGGTTCGATAGAGCGAACGCCGCACACACGCCAAGATACGCATAAGAGAAACGCAGCGATCGCTCGCCCCCGACTTCCCACCAGAATCGCAACTCCTCGAAATTTTCCTCCTCTCGCTTCTACCACGGTTTTTTCCGCATGGATGGCCCAAAGAATGTCATGCGCTATGCCTCCGCCCGCCGGGACGAAAAAGTCCATTTTCTGTCATGATTTTTGTCATAGAAGTAGGAGCCCACCACATCTATGATGATACCTTGTTTTTTCACAATTATTGTCATAGAAGTGTCATATGTATGACAGAAAAAAATTTCGTTCGGCCCAAAATGTCACGGATGTGTCTTTTTTTTGTAGTGTAAGAAAAATTAAATACTTGATATCTTTTATAATGGACTAACTGATGCTTCCAAGGTCCACTTGGATAGTTGTGCTAGTTGTGTTTTCAGGGAAAAAACAGTCGATCAAGCTGAATTGCTATTGAATAATATGTTGACTAATGAAAATAATTGGACACTTCCTGAGCCAATTCCTGAGCCAACTCCTAAACCAACTGCGAAGAAGATGGGTGTTCTATTTCTCAGTCCTGAAGATATGCAAGAGGCAAAGAAATCTATGAAAGAAAAAAGTATTAAAGCTGAAGATGTTAAGAATTTACCTCCTATTGAAGAAATACATGGTCTTAATATACCACCTATTGAAGAAACACATGGTCTTGATAACGCAACACAGGTAGTAAAGGTAAATTCTCTCTATAGATATGATAAAGTTGAAATCTGTCTACTAAGTTTGCTAGCCAATGTTTGGATGAATTTGCTGACTTTATGGCTAGACAAGAAATTTCAATGCTTATGTTGGTAGACAATTAAAGAGTAAAGCTTACATGATTGGACACTTGAGTAATTATATGGCTAGAGTTAAAGGTGAACTTAAACTCATTAGTAAATATGGGGTCCGAATAATTGCCACACGTGTGGCGTCGACAGGAACCCGCCCGCACGCCTCGTGTGGCATGGACGGGAACAGGCTCTGCACGACCACGTCATGCAAGACAAACGCACGGCCCGCGACGTCTGTGTCGTGCCAACCCGCCAAGATCGCTTCGTCCGGGCAAGCCGACCCGTTGCCCGCACGACCAACCAATTCCCGGCCTCCGATCCATCCCATCCCTCGTCTGTCGCCATCGTCTCGCGCCTCTCTAACCCTGATCTCCATCGCCGGCCTTCTCTAGTTGCCATGGCAAACGGAGCAGATCCGTAGGGCACTCCCACCTCAAAAACACACCCCAACCCTCCCCACCCCCAGCCCCAAACTCCAACCAAGCCATCCGGAGACGATCATCCAAAAACCAGGTGAAAAACTCCCGATCTCAACCTTCTCATCGTTAAGGCTAATGATCTCCTGATCTTGTGCTGGATCTATGCTATAGGGGTAGAACACTACATGGTTCAGTGTGTAGTCGCAATTGCTAGGCAGAGTACACCAGATCTTCCATGTACTACGTTTGAAATTGACTTACTTTCCTAGTTTAATTGACGCAAGTAGTTGGGTATGAAAATTGATGAGTAGGAATCACTAAAGAAAGGGCGCGTGGGGAAAATTTTTGGAATGAGGAGGGCTGGAAGAAATTAATTGCCACTTGTGTATGACGACAGTTGCCACCTTTCGTTGTCAGTGGCTGCCACCTATTATGACCCGTCGTTTGCCAGCCATATCTTTTGTGTGCAAAGCAGTAGAAGAATACAATTCTTGTTGATTGTTGATGCCTTCTTGTTCATGCAGAGATTGAGAACACATTGGAAAAGAAGGGAGACACGGAAAAGAATGAATCACGAAGGCGACGCTGGTGATTGGGGTTCTCAAAGGCCAGAAACAGCCCCTTGGGATGCAACAGAGTACAATCAGCTCATCTCTTTAGGGCCGTTGCTGCCACTACTAGAACAGTATGCAGGCATAGGTATGATGCGTTCTAACAAAAACAAGAGAAAAGTAGCCATCTTCGCGACGATGAAGATGACATTCTACTTATGTTGTACACTGGCATTTTTTAGCAGGTTCTTATGACCAAAACACAATTAGGGAGGCCCCGTGGCAAGTTCAATCACAAGGCGCTAACACTGACAAATGTACGGGCAGCCAACTTCAACTAGCTTCTATGAATACTCAAGGTAATGCGAAAACAACAAAAAGAGCGCCTACTGCTGTGGACATGAAAAATGAACATGCAAAAAAACTGGCAAAAGGACTCATGAGTTACCATGGGTGAAAATGCAGAGACTTCATGCAGCGCGTGGCATCAGACACCGCCAATGTACCTGCCATCGATGTCATACACAGGTCAGTCCATAAAAAAGGTGAAGTTGCGAATGATCAATTAGCAGAAGGAGCATAGTTGGCAACTACAATTGCCATGACTGGTCATCTACAATTGCCATGTATTAGAAAACTGCATTTGACATCCCTACACAACTGTTGTTGCCATCCATGGACACTGCAGCTGCGGGGAGAACAATCGATAGCTAGTGCCGATCTGAATACATTTGCCATGTCATGGCACGGCAGTTGCCATGGAGGAACAACTGCGGTTGCCATGCCAATGCAAATACATTTGCCTTGCCAATAAAACTGCAGTTGCCACATCAGGGGCAACTGCAGTTGCCATGCTAGCACAAAAATATAGTTGCCATGAATTTGACCAACCACTACTATGCACACAGGTTATTACGCTGGTGGTACCCCGGCAAACGTCTCGTGGCAAGCTTCACAAATTGCAAGTGGGGGCGTCATTTTGGTGTCACAGGCCACACAGGAAGGTCGAATGCAACACACCAAGGTAAGGGAAAAAAATCTGAACCATGAAAACAACAGTACACTTGATATTTGAAGTTATTTGCATGCAAAAACAAAAATAGTTGCCATGTTTGTTGAACAATAGTTGCCATCACTGGACAGCTATAGCTGTCGTGCATGCCCACGCGCAGACTCACGACTTGCTGTTTGAAAATGATGTCGTGCAAAATCACTCGTAGATGGTGTGATCCGTTGCAATACACATGTTATTCAAACAAAAAGCTTAAATCTCGTACCTGTTTTTCCTATTACAGGGCCTACAACTACAGTTAACAGCAGCGCAGGGACATCTACTGCGGGGAGCTCTGAGCGCACGGAAGACGCGTTCCACCAGCCAGCAGACACTCATGCCGCAGACTATTTCGAGTCACAGTCGGGAATGGCAATACAGACAAGCACCCCTTTGAACACAATCACTACCAACACTCAGGTAGAAGGAACTGCCACCGATACTGAAGCGAATGATGAAAGTGACGACGAGGCAGAAGGTGATGAAGATGGTGGGCAATCAGAGATCGTGGTACCTCAGCCACCGTACATTGGGCAGAGAATTGAATCGTTCGAAGAAGCAAATGAATACTACCAGACATATGCAAAGTTCCATGGATTTGCGGTCAACACCGGGTACCATAGGAAAATTAAGAAAACTAATGAGTACAGCAGAGGTGAGATGAGGTGCCACAAGGCACGGAGGAACAAGAAGGTGAAAGGTGTTGCGCCTGTCGTTCCGGAACGTAGATGGAACACAGTATGTGGTCACTGAATATTTTGACGAGCACAACCACAATCTCATAAAGAAGTTCGACCTGGTCAAATTTCTGACCGCCCACAGAGGATTCACCCGAGTCGAAAGGCAATTCGTAAAGCTGCTACATGACTGTAACGTCGGTCCATCGAGAATGGTCCAGATAATATCACTCATCCATAGAAAAAAGGGGAAACTAAGTAGCATGCCCTACATACCAGCTGACATCACAAACCTACAGGCCAAGTAACGTAGAGAGAGCAGGCTGGCTGACACAGAGGCTACAATTGCCTACTTTGATGAGAAAGCAAAGGAAGATCCAGATTTCTTCTACAGGATAAGGTTGGACGATGAGGACCGTGTCGGGAACATGTATTGGGTGGATGGTGCTGCAAGGAGAGCCTACAAACATTTCCGAGATTGCATTTCATTCGACGCGACATACCTCACCAATATGTACAAGATGCCATGCGCTCCGTTCATAGGAATAAATAACCACAATTAGTCGTTGCAGTTCGGCTGCGGGCTCGTTCGGAACGAAGACACGGATGGGTACGTCTAGTTGTTCAAGACTTTCTTGGAGTGCATGGATGGACTTCCTCCGATGAACATAATAACAGACCAGGATTTTAGCATGCGTGCAGGCATAGAGGAGGTCTTTCCGTTGGCAGTGCACAGGCACTGCAGGTGGCACATAATAAAGAAGGCTGAGGAGACACTAGGACCGTTCTTTGCTGACCGTCCAGAGCTGCACAAGGCATTCGAGCTATGCGTGGACCACAGCTTGATGGTCGAGGAGTTTGAAAGGAGCTGGATGGCCATGGTTGAAACACATCAAGTCCAAGACAATGAGATGCTTGCTAGTCTGTGGGAGAAGCGAATGTACTGGGTGCCCGCCTACTTCATGCAGTGCTTCTTCCCTTATCTACAGACTACGCAGCGCAGCGAGGGGTTCAATGCTGTGTTGAAGCGATATGTGAGCCCTGGCAACTCATTGCTACAGTTTGCCAAGTAGTACACAGCTCTGCAACAAAAAATTCTGGGATCTGAGCTGCAGCAAGAAGCTACCACCGCTTAAAGCAAATTAAATTGCTAACGTACTTACCAATGGAGAGGCAAATGAGCAAGATATACGCAAACAAGATCTTTAACAAGTAAGTCAGTTGCGTTACGGTCTTATCTGCGCAAAAAACACTAGGGCAGTAGCTGCCATATAGAGTGCAAATGCAGTTGCCATGATATGTAGTTGCCATGTTTAATGAAATACCGTTTGCCATGCTTACTCAGCTGCAGTTGCCATGTTTGATGAAATTTCTGTTTACAATGCTTACTCGGATACATTTTACATGTTCAATGAAGTGCCGGTGCCATGTTTAATGAACTGTACTTCCATTGGGGCATGTTGGTATACAAATGCCAGTGTCAACTGAAAAAATGTCATATTGTCAACACATATGCTGAATATACAAATTGCCATGTTTAATAATTTGCAACTGCCACGTTTGTTGAAAATGCAATTCCCATGTTTACTGAAATTTAGATGCCCATGTTTGATGCAATGTGCTTCCATCGGGGAAAATATTGGTGTGGAAACGACGATGGCTAGTTGAAAATGTAATACAGTTGCCATGTCTGGTGTTCTGCAGTTGCCATGTCTGTTTGTCTTGAAGTTGCCATGTTCGATGGTAATGCAGCTTGCCATGTCCGTGTAATGCGCGCTTGCCATGTCCGTGTATTGTAGTTTCCATGTCTGGTGTACTGCAGTTGCCATGTCCGTGTAATCAGAGTTGCCATGTCCGTGTGTCTTTAGTTGCCATGTTCAGTGTACTATGTTTTCCATGTTCAGTATACTATGATTGCCATATTCAAAACAAAAATCTATTTCTATTCCCATGACAAGATAACGTGCTACAAAAAAAGGATCGCACGATAGATTAACATAAAACACACAAAACTTGCGATTCCAGAAGAAATAAAGCGTGCAAAGATGTTCACGGCTTTCTGGTGGGCGAACATACGCTCAAGGTGTGTTCTATTTTGGGCATGTCGGATTCGTAACACAAGACCCGAGCATAAAGGAAGGAACTACTTCATGAAAGCCTCGGTAGGCGAAGGCGAGTACTACTGCCAATGCTGCAAGTTCGAACGGGACGGCATTATGTGTTGTCACATACTAAAAGTGATGGACATGAACGCTGTGACATGGATGCCCCGCCATTTCATAAGGCGACGGTGGACTTGGGACGCTGATGACGCGTTCGCGCCGCAGACAACACACGCGGTTCTGGTTGTGCATGATGAGAGACCTGAGTCAACCATGGGAGCCGTGAGGCATGTTGTGCTGACAAAGAACTATGCTGAACTAATTGATGAAGCGTGCAAAAGTGATGAGACAGCAAGAGTCGCAGAAAAACACAGCAAGGCGCTAAAAAGAGAGCTTGATGAGATCAAGAAGAGGAAAGCTGAGGAAGCCTTACATCGGTTTCCCCGCACATCAAGTGTGCCTTCATCGACGGGGCCATCGTCTGAAAACTCGGAGATAGGATCTGGAATAGCAAGCACACAAACCCAGGTCAGGAACCCACCCCGTTCCATCACAAAGGGTCGCCCAAGAGAGATAAGTTACAAGTCAGGATTGGAGATTCAAGCAAAACACAAGAAAACGAAGAAAGGGGCGGGCAATCCATGAGCGGAAATTGGGGCATTGTGGCATGGTCCTTATGGACATTTTGTTTTGTACCCTATACAATGAGATTTTTTGTTTTTAAAAATTGGGAGAATAACTACTGAGGAACATCAGAAATGGAAAGGAAAAATTCATTGAGTGCAGAAATGCAGTTGCCATGTTATGGGTGCTTAATCTGCCATGTTATGTGTATTAAATCTGCCATGTTATGTGTACTAAAAATATGCCATGCTATTTTATACTAAAAATATGCCATGCTACTTTGTACTAAATATGCCATGCTAGTTGTACTGGATCTACCATTTTAGTTGTACTGGATCTGCCATGTTAGTTGTAATCAGATCCGCCATGTTAATTATGCTTGATCTCGCCATGTTGTTTGAATCAGATTCGCCATGTTAGCTGTGCTAAAAATATGCCATGGTATTTGAAATGACTGTGCACGACATATATTTCCATGACAAAACCACGCGGTTTAGAGAAACATAGTGTGTTGTGGGCAATGCATGGGAACACAAGTTGGACAAAGGCGTAACGTGCATAAACCGCAGCCAAGGTTGTGGCTGCATGATCAACCCTACCCCGTGCTAGCCGGTGCTACCCCATGTATGTTGAACTACATTTGCCATCTGTTTTAAAACATCATAGACGCAATCAAAAACAGCAAACTGGTGCTGTATGCGATGAAACCATTGTAATAATGATAAAACATAAAAACATATGTGCATTAACGCCTAAAATAGGTTCATGTCCACACATATATTACATGAACTACTAAAATGTCGCTCACACACCACCACTACGTAGTAGCATACGCTGGGTTGCAGTCGTAACATAGCACACAAACATAGTTTTCGACGATAACAAAGAGATAAGTACCTTACATTCCTCAGCAACAGAATGTAAGGTATGCGTCCGGTGTCTAACACCACGTGATCACTTGTACTTCTTGTTGATTTTCTTGATAGCTTCCTCCATGAACTTGTATGCTCCGGACCGCTTGTTGAAATCTTCATTCGTCAACCAGTTCCATGTGTGGATTTTCCGGAGCTCAACAACCATTGCAGCTGTGATAGCGGGGACAACTCTGCCTTCCCACTTTGCAAAATATTCCAGCGCATGAAAGCCGCAGTCCGTACTGCACGAGAAAAAGACTCAGATGAACATGCAAAAAGGACAGACGTAGCAAAGATAGACTTTAATTCAGATGTGCAAACAAAAAGAGTGATTGCATTGATGTAAACAACACATAAAGGAGGGGGAAAAGAAATTACGTGTTCCCTTGCTTCGCAGTCGCCACATACTCAATCGGGAAATGTCTGATCTGGACCTTTGAATTTTCGTAGTGACGGTTCCATGTCTCTTTGAGGTTGTTGATGAAGAATTCGGCATGCGTAGTAAGATATGAATCAGCTCCCGAACGGATTGAATCAAGCACCTCGAAATGTTGGTTCTTCACGTCAAGACAGATCGCGTAGTGGTGACCACACTTGTCGTGTTGGTCATGTGGTGCAAGCTCCTGGAACATGGGGAACATGACCTGCATTTGAAAGGTGAAGAAATGAGAAGCATAGTTCACATAAAGAACAGCAGAGGGACAAAAAAATTAGAATCACATTAGAATGTTTTTGGTTGTGGGTGGGGGTAGTTGAAAAAAAGTTGCCGTCCATGTATGAACAAAGTGTGCCGTGCATTTTACAATCAAATTGCCACATAGTTCACACGGGATGCAAAAAACAAAAGAAGAAAAATGTGCATGGCAGCTGTTGCCACATGGAAAACATCTGCCACACAATCACAAAGTGCAGACGATGGCACAAACCACACCATGTGAAAAAACAGTGCAGACAGGGGAGGAGTACTCACATATTTCTTCAGTGTTAGCTTGAAATCACCGTGCTGAGCGAAATTCTTCCTCAGGATTTTGTGGTGGAAGTCACCATCCCATATTTTGCATGTCACACTGTAATGCATGATGATCTTGTCGGCACACACATCGATGTGATTGTTGATGTAGTCGATCCCGCATGCAATTACATTCATCGACATTTTACCGTTTGGCCTCATGGACTCGGCGAGATCATCCAGGTCGACGTACGTCGCTCCGCATTGAATGACTTTGGTTCTGTCCAAACATGAGCTGTATGAAAACGACATAACATGGAAGAATCATGCCTGCTAAGTAAAATATATATGAAAGAACTAAAACGTAAGCGCATCATGTATAGAGAGTATGAACAAAGATGAAATCTTAAACAATGAACAAAGCAAAATGAGTGTTTATAGGGTGTGGTCATTTACGCTTTCAACTCTTTCATGTGCTTGCTGCTGGCCCTCGCATTTCCAAACCGCTTGATGATGTCATACAGCTGGGTCTGTTCCTTAGTGGCCCTGAATTCAGGCTCGTAGTCTTCCGCGGGAGGTGCGTGAACTACCCTCTGCTGTCTCACAGAACCAGGGGTCGCACTTCTGATGGTATCCTCAGTTGTCGTCTCTGCAGGCAAGTTGGAACTTGATTGCCCTTGCCCTTGCGAGGTCCTCCTCTGCAATGCTGCCTCCTCGATCCTGCGGTAAGCTTCATCAAGTGACGGTGAAATTTCCTCAGGGGTGCCTGCAATGATTCAAGAAAAAATAAAAAGTGTGTTAGGATAAAGGAGAAAGTCAGAAAACATATGGATTGTGAGGAAATAGGGTGTATGATGTGAGATGTAGGTAAAAAATAGTGGCGAAATTGTCATGTGTGATGCAACTACACTGGCCATGTCATCGCAACTACAGTTGCCATGCAGTTGTGATGAATTACCGTTTAGATGGCCTGTGGTTGCCATGTCTCATCAAATGCAGTTGCCATGTTGTGACAACTGCACTTGCCATGTGATTGTCGTATAGAAAAAATGCAGAATGGTAAAAAACAATGCAGGTGACATGGTGTGGCAAATCCAGTTGCCATATGTAATGTATTATATTTGCCATGTGCCAGCAAATACAGTTGCCATGATGAATCAACTTCAGTTGCCACGTGTTTACCCCCAAATGTCAAAAATGCACCATGGCAACAACAACAAAAATGAAGGACATGATGCATCAAAATCCACTTTTCATGTCATCACACCGCAGTTGCCGTCACAAGTGAGAACACCCCAAAAGAATATGATTGGGACAAAATTCAAACTACAAAAGATGTACACAGGAAAATCATAAGGACATGGCAAGTGTACCTTGCACAATTGGCTCCGCGAACTTGACAGCCTTCCTGCCCTCGACCATTGGCTGCGCCATCATTGAGGGCGTGCCTCCTGGAAAGCAAAGGCAACTGGCAAAGGATCATGCACCACCGGTTGGTCTTGACTGATGCCAAGGCTGAAGCTCGGTGGGGTAAATGCCATTGGGTGCCTCTAATTCCTGATGGCCGGACCACGAACGATTTGCGGGCAAGAATCCAATGGTGAAAGATCAACAAACATATCTGAATCAGCCGCTACAGAATGTTCGGGCTTATTTGCAGGGCGGGGCGTGTTGTTAGCAGTATCAGCAGCAGCTTTCATGGCAATCTTCTTGTTTGGGCTGTAGGGGACACCAACATTGACTGGCAGCCTGGAAGTGCGCAGATTTATGCTGGGGATTTCCACTGCGGGTAAAGGCACAGTCTGCTCTGGCCGTTCACCTGCGTCACTCGTGCCAGCCTTGACACCTGCGTCAGTTGTGCTCCAGTCTTGCGGGTTCTCCATCACATTGCTTTGTGCGGTTGGCAGGAACAGTGCGGACGCAGGAACATACCGAGACTCATCTCTCCTGCTCCTAGATACAGCCAGTGCATTGGGTATGACTGTTGGTTGCTTACGGGGGCTGCGACGCCTAGGTGGAAGACCAGCACGTGCCACGGTAACCTTAGCAGTATCAGCACCGACAGGGGCTGGAGCTGTTGTGCCAGGACTCTCACCTGTAGATGGCATATCCTTATGAACTGCCGCCTCAGCAGTTAGTGTCGTGGACACAGGTGTGCCACCACACGCGTGCTTGGAATCAATGTCAGAAGAGCGGGAATCTTCCTTGCCTAGGTTCGTCTCGGGAGCGTCCACTTTAACACTTGCTGATGGGGTGGCGTGGCTCACTGCGGCATCCTTCATTGCCAGAAGAGTTGGCAATATTTCAGCTGCCCTGGCAGATAGCGACTCGTCACTCCCTGATGTACGGATGCATGTTGTTCTAGCCTGGGCATCCGCAGCCCGCGGAGATGGTCGGCCACTTGCATCAGAGTTGGTGGGAGCGGTTATCGGTGCAGCAGCAGTATTGTCGCCGGGTGCCTCATGTACATTTGAGTTGCCCCCCGTTGACAACTTTGAATGTAGTCGTTCAAGCGGATCATTGCTGCTATGCTTGGCCCCGCGCGTAGTAGTCTTCTTCACCCTGCAAAAAGAAAAAAAATTACATGAGAAAGGTGTGAAAAAATGAACAAAAATATGTTTGCAAATGGTAGAAACCTTAAAGGGAATGAAAAACAAGTGGAAAAGTTGGTAGTTGCCATGTAATGGGAACTTGAGTTGCCATGTCTCATGGTTAGCAGTTGCCATCCAGCAGTAGTTGCCATGTTAGCAAATTGAAGAATGAAACAAATGTATGTTCTATCAGGAATGCAATTTGAAACCTGTGTGTGGGATGAGCTCACAAAGCCAAAGGTAAAAAATGGCAGTTGCCATTAGGTAGAGGGTTAGATGCCAGTTGGCCTAGATGCCAGTTGCAATGTAATGACCAAAGAGGAGTTGCCGTAAACTAAAAAAATGAAGGAAGAAATCATTTGGGGAAACAGCGGTTGCTGCGTGGGGGACGGTGACAGAAGATCATGTGACAAAGCTGAACAATAGCATTGGAAAATTCAAGGAAAAAAACCACTATGTAAATGAAAGCACATGGATAAACATACTTCTTGACTGGCTTCCTCAGGTCTGGCAACACAACAGGATCCCCGGTGTTGGTTGTCGTCGTACGAGGAGAAGACCTGGTGGAAGGGGTGTCACCGGAAATGGGGGCACCTTTGTTCAAGCAAGCAGAAACACGGGTTGGCGTTGGCGCCTGTTTCTTCGTAACTGCTCGTCCACCAGCGGTCGGCTCGCTGCAAATAACAGATGGAGGGAAAAAGGGAAGGTGGCAAATGTCAGAAAACAAACCCGTTGCCGCGTTTGACAAAAAAAAGTGCAAAGAAAATGGATGAGATTGTTCCAAGAAAATAGACACAGCGGAAAACTAAAATTGAAAGTCGAACCTCCTCCTGGCAGCTACGGGATCGGTCTTAGACTTCTTGCCATGAGAACCCTGCCCAACATCATCTGGAGCCCTCCCCCTCCTTGATGGCAACACCCCCTGGCCTCTCGCAGTCGTCTGTTCTTTCACTTTCTCCAACGGGGGGGCATCTGTTGCATCCTTGCCCTTGTTGCCGCCTGTGCGAACTTCAGCATGTTCATCGTCATCCGTGTCCTGATGCACATTATCCATGTCGTCGTCGTCATCCTTGCTGAGGCTAGCGTCTCCATCTACATCATCTTGTGTGTCACCGGGCTCTTGGGAATTGTTGTAGTCATACCGGCCACGGCAACCGGTTGGTCGATGTGTACGTTGTAGGACAAATGAAGTGAACTGCCTCGCAACCGCGTTGCTGTCAGAGGCACTGAGGGACGTCCACCCCTCAACCAACTTCCCAAGAAATCCGGTCATTCCGGAAGCAAACTGCCCAATTAGATGCTCAACTGGTGCTCTCAGCTATCCACGAAAACAAGAAGCATCAACAACAACTCAGACAGAAGCCGCTATGCCGACATCAACATGTAATCCATGGCAAACCATGGAAGTCAATATTTTGATTACCTCAGAAGGGCAAGACGGAGCTGAGTGCACGTCCATCCACTTTCCAAATTTTTGAGGCCCCCCAAACACGCTGTAGTCTATAGCATGCTTGGCCATCAGCTAGGAAAAACAAAAAAGAAATTGTAAGCATGCCTTATAAACCACGGACGGTTGCCTCATGTCAAATTTGTTAGCATGCCGTGTGAAGAGATAAACAAAAACTTACCTGTAGTTTTCCATACGTGCTATCAGTTGCCTTGTCTGCGGCAAGCACGGCCTTGACAGCGTTGATGGTCCATGCAGAAACAGCAAACTTGTGCGTAGGCGGCGGGCCTCCTACCCCAGAGAAGTCCACGGTGGACACATCAAGACAATTGACATACATGAGCTGATTTAAAACAATTTTAGAAAGAAAGAAATGTCAGTTGCCATCATGGGTACTTTGTAGTTGGGAAAAAAGAGCAGGATAATGTATGATCCAATGATAGTATGTGTGTGCTAGTTGCCATCATAGTGTCTTTGGCGCTTGCCATCATCTTTGTGATAGCAGTTGCCATGCTAGTATGATGGCAGTTGCCACGTTGTCATTATGGCAGTTGCCATATTGTCATTATGGCAGTTGCCACATTGGCATTATGGTAGTTGCCATCTTGTTGTGATCAGGATGCCATGCATGAATAAAACTTTGTTATAAAACAGTAGTTCACACAGAGATATGGTAAAAATAAATACCATTAAATGCAGTCGACAACCCTTCTGGTACATCTTGTTTTTGAAAGCATCATGGAGAAAGTCGGCAATAAACTTACACCAGTTCATGTTCTTCACATTTTTCAGATTCGCCTGCACCACACAAAATTTCAGGGCAAAAAGTTTGCCGCATCAGAAATCAAACGGGAAAAACAACAACGAAAACACTGTAGTCATTAGCTTAACAGGTGACGTCGGAGCCAGGTGATTGAAGGAAAAGTAAAGTAGTAAGGATGGATCATTCACCAGGATGGGGAAACATTTGTTGCTTGGGCGAAGGGAAGTGGTCGACGCGAAAACAGCTGAGATGAGGTACATGAGTAGCTTCATCTTGAAAACATCTCCGTGCGTCGTCATGGCCTGCAGCGAATCTGCCAGTACAGACGTGTTCGGCATGGACTCCACTCCAGGAAACAAACGGGCGAACAGCTCTTCCTCAATCTCATTATTGACCTCGTACGGGACTTTGATATGTCCACGAGGCACACACAGAGTGCAGAACACAGATTCCTCATTCAACGGAAGTCTTCCGCGTCCCGGAATCACGAATTCCCTGGAGGCCGGCTCGTAGATCTCACCAAGCCAGTCGCATAAGGGGTTGACAAGGTTCGTGCACCGGACATCCATCAGAGCCCGCATACCCATCTCAGCAGCAGCTCCCTTTTGATCGTCGGTGAATTTTTCAATCAACACACCAGACGCTCTGGGAGGCTCATATGCGAATCGTTTGTTCTTCTGCAAAAAACAGACACAAAAGTGATCAGCTGTTGCCATGTTTTTGCAATGTCATGAAAATGTGGTTCATGATGACGACTACAAAAGATATAGGTGCCAACCAATAACAAAAATCAGGAGAAGATGGGGCGGTGTGTGGCGAGTTACCTCGTCCCCTCTTTTCTCCGTCCGCCGTGCTTGATTACGCTTATGGTGGATCCATGAAATCATCGTCATCATTTTGATGATCGCCGTGAGCCATTCTGTTGTTAAGGGGGGAAATGTAAATGCAAGAGGTAAGCATTTGCCACCTAAACAGAAAATGTCAACTATTGAATGCAAAAAATAGCAAGAACACGCACGCGGCCCCCTCTCCCCCCTCCCCCCCACTTCTATGATTGTCAAGAACATAAACGTGGCAAGTAAGCACGTTGCTAAATGCACTTGAAAACGAAAATGTTGAAGTTGCCATGTTATCCCAGTATAGTACAAAAAAGTAATGAAACCGCATCTGAATCGATAACCTGAAAACAGGCATAGTGTGTTCAGATATCACAAAAAATTCATTGTGGCAAAACGAAAAAATTGCATCCGTGGTACAAAGAAAATGCCACATTGTACTGGCTGTAACATGGCAACAGACATGATGTGGCAACAGACATGATATGGCATCTGGCACAATTTGTACGCAAATGTGGTTGCCATATTATGCAGCCAGTTTGCCACACTGTCATATCTGCATTGTGGCAACAGACATTGTGTTCACATTCTATTTGCCACATGATTATACAATCCAAGTGGCAAACACGCACACTCGATGTGCACATTAGTTCCGTCTAGTGCTACCGATTGTGGCAACTATCAAAGTGTGGAAACTGTCACAAATAATTCAGAAAAAAATAGATCTCACAAATGAAAAAGCATGTTTATGGTTACTATCATGTAAATTCAGCAAAAAATCAGTTTGCCACGTGGAAGAGCGTGTGTGTGACAACTATCTCATTCATTCAATAAAAATTAGTTGCCCTATGCGAAAGCTTGAATGTGGCAACTATGACAGTCAGTTTCAGAAATCTGTTGCCGCAAAAGAGAACACGTTTGTGGCAACTACCACATTTGTTCAGGGAGTTTAATTGCCACACATTTGTTCACGTTCAGTCATACTGCCATAGTTGCCACATTCAGAAAGCATGTTTGTGGTTACTATCATACAAAATTCAGCAAAATTCAGTTTGCCACATGGGAAGAGCATGCGTGTGGCAACTGTCACAATCGTTCAATAAAATTAGTTGCCCTATGTGAAAGCTTGAGTGTGGCAACTACGACAGTCATTTTCAGAAATCTGTTGCCGCAAAGGGAAACACGTTTGTGGCAACTACCACATTTGTTCGGGGAGTTTAATTGCCACACATTTCTTTCACGTTCAGTCATACTGCCAATTTCGCCACATTCTGCAGTTTCAAAACCAAAACTAAACTAGATCTAGGTTTCAATGGCAACTACTTCGACCTCAAAATCACCCTTACAATTCTCGCACGAAATGACTGCAAACGCAAATTTCGAACCAATGCACACCAAAACAACCGGGCGGACAACTCCCAAATCCAAACGCAAGACTATTGCATGCCTCCGAACAGGCATAACCGCACCGACGATGCCGCCGCAGCGGCGGCAACGAAACTGCCCACTCCCACCAAAAAACGGCAAGCACACAACTACGGCGCTGGCGGGAACACCGGCGCACCGCCGAATCGCCAGAATCTCTAGGAATCGATCTAGAAATCGAATAGGGAGGGAAAGGGGAACAAATGCAGGGAGGGGATGCGAGAGATGAGGCGAGCATTAACTTCAACCCGCACGCGTTCCGGTGAAGCCGCTCCGCTCCGGCGAGCACCACCGACGGCCGCGAACACCGTCGACTGTTCCGCCTCCGCCGTCGCCTTCTCCCCTCGCCTTCTCCTCCAGTGGTTTGAAGTGCGAGTGGGTTCTGCCAGTAAATGCGTTGCGGGTGAGTAAATGGAACCGTGAGGGAGAGGGTGGAGGGGTGTGCGACGTTTTTGACGTCAACCACGGTCGAAGCGTGGCGTGCGGGCACATGGCAGTTCCACCGCACGCCTCTCGGTGGCAACCGCTGACCACGGGATGGCAACCACCGTGCGGGCGAACCCACTCGCACACCGCACACGAGACTCGTCCTACGTGGCACCGAAAACCGGCCAGTTTGCTCCACGATTCGTACGTACCGAAGCCAACGGCGATGCCTGCATGTGGATGGGGTGGTGATCTCCCACACGTGTGGGCGTTAACATTTCCGTAAATATGCTTCTATGGTCACCACTCAAGCAGAAGAAGTACTTAAAACTCAAAGTGATTTGCTCGATGAATTAAATAATAAACATGACTTTGCTGTTAGAGTGGCTAATAGAACAGGTAAAATGACTCAGGAACCTTTGTATCCTGAAGGCCACCCTAAGAGAATTGAGCAAGATTCTCAGAGAAATAATGGAGATGCACCTAGTCCTTCTAAAAAGAAGAAAAAGAAAAATGATAGGACTTTGCATGCTTCTAGTGAACCTATTGTAGAGACACCTGAGAATCTGAATGATATTTCTATTTCTGATGCTGAAACACAATCTGGTGATGAACATGAACCTAGTGATAATGTTGATGATAATGTTCATGTTGATGCTCAACCTAGCAATAATAATGATGTAGAGATTGAACCTGCGGTTGATCTTGATAACCCACAATCGAAGAATCAATGTTATGATAAGACAGACTTTGTTGCTAGGAAGCACGGTAAAGAAAGAGAACCATGGGTTCAGAAACCCATGCCTTTTCCTCCTAAGCCATCCAGGAAAAGGGATGATGAGGATTTTGAGCGCTTTGCTGAAACAATTAGACCTTATCTTCTTACATATGCGTTTGACTGATATGCTTAAAGTAAACCCTTATGCTAAGTACATGAAAGATATTATTAGAAATAAAAGAAAGATACCGGAAGCTGAAATTTCCACTATGCTTGCTAATTACACTTTTAAAGGTGGAATACCTAAGAAACTTGGAGACCCAGGAGTACCAACTATACCATGCTCCATGAAAAGAAACTATGTTAAAACTGCTTTATGTGATCTCGGAGCCGCTGTTAGTGTTATGCCTCTCTCTTTATATCGTAGACTTGAATTGAATAAGTTGACATGAAATATCTTTGCAAATTGCTAATAAATCAACTACTATACCTGTCGGTATTTGTGCGGATGTGCCTGTTGTGGTTGCAAACGTTACTATCTTAACGGACTTTGTTATTCTTGATTTTTCCCGAGGACGATAGTATGTCGACTATCCTTGGTAGACCCTTTTTGAATACTGCAGGGGCTGTTATTGATTGCAACAAAGGCAATGTCACTTTTCATGTTAATGGTAATGAGCATACGGTACACTTTCCACGGAAACAACCTCAAGTTCGCAGTATCAATTCTATTGGAAAAATTCCAACTATCATTATTGGAGGTTTTGAATTTCCTCTTCCTACTGTCAAGAAGAAATATGATATTCTTATTATTTGGGATGTTCATATCCCCGTTGAGGTAACCTAGTGTAATTCGAAATTTCTCCGGTTCGATGTTATTCGGAATGAGTTCGTTAACAAGACTTGATCAACCTTGTTAGTGGATTCCTTTCGATGAGCATGAGATGGATGAAGTTAGAAGGCGCAACCTTCTGTACCCTCCTTTTAATTTATGTTATTTAGATTAAATAAAGGAAAAATAGTATTTTCTATCTGTTTTCTGAATTATCCTTGCAATAAAAAATACTTCGAAAATAAAAGTTCTCGAAATGCCCTGCAAATTTAGTATGATTTTTCTGGAATATTTGAGAATATCTGACACTGAGAACAGAGCATGGGGAGCTGGCACCTGGCCACGAGGGTCCAGGGTGCGCCTACCCCTATAGGGCGCACCCCCTGCCTCATGGGCCCACGGTGGGCCCCCTCCACTTATTCTTGCACCCACACACTTCTTCTTCCTCCCAAAAAATTCACCATCCAGCTCAAGCATGAGTTCTAGCTCATTTTGCTACAATTTTCGATCTCCTTGCTCAAAGCTCCATTCTAATTTCATGAGTTCTAGATCAAGAGCCCCTCAAGATACTGTTCCAGTAACCCTGAAGGAAGCTCCATTCACTTTTATTTTGAGTTACTAAAAATTTAAGAAATTTTCAGAGAAAGATGAAGAGGTTTTTCTTGAGGGGCTCTTCTAGCCAAGTCTCTAAGGATAAACAAGCTAAGGAGAATGAAAAGCCCAAGTATAATCTCCCTCATGTGGAGGAAGTACGGCCATGTGAATGGCCTTGTGATGATTTCTTGAAAGCAGCTGGGATTCATGATGATTTTTATTCGTTGGTTGATAATGCGGGCCTCACTGACTTCCTCCACGACAAGGTCGAACAGTATCTCTTACTCACCAATACTTTCATGCAAAATTTCTACTTTTATCCTAAGAAATCACCTCCTTCAGTAGAGTTTCATTTATATGATGTGGCTAGGGAGATGTCGCTATATGAATTTTGCACGGTTTGCAAGATACCCTTCGGGGGCAGCTTAGAGGAACCACATTGTAAAGATGAGGATGGATTTATGGATACTATTACTGTAGGGGAAATGAGGAAGGTTTTTGATGCAAGAATTACTAGCATACATTTTCCTGTTTTACGCTACTTTGCAATATTTGCTAGTCAATGCTTAACTGGTCGCGGAAACTGTGGAAACCTTCGTGTTCCTGATATTATTATTTTGTTCCATGCTTTATTTCGTGATAACTCTGTTAGTATGGGTGCTATTATTGCTAAAGGATTAAGCCTGAACCGTACAAAGGGCCCCATCTTTGGAGGTATCTATGCTTCACGCCTTGCTAAACATTTCAGGATACCTATTAGGCATTTTGAGAAAGAGGAAAAATTGCTGCCCCCTACTTTTCTGGATTATAAGAGCATGGTAGCACATGAGCTTATTGTTAAAATTTATGAGAATTTGCTTAAGTATAATTTGAGATTTCATAAGAAACATAGTGAGACTATTATCTTGCCTACGCCCTCTTTGTTTGATTTAACCGCAGGCCCTTACCTTGTCTTGTCGGCGGCCGTTTATGCATACCGGGGCCAGACATCAGCTCCAGAGCCCGAGCCGGAACCACCACTTGACCCTTATCGTCCATCCTTTTATCAGTGGGATCCGGAGGAGATCACCAACCAGTGGCAGTATGATGACACTCCTCAGTACACTGGAGAGAGTAGTCACGACCCATGGGCATAGACCAACTTAGGCTAAAAGCCTAAGCTTGCGGGAGTACGTATTTCTCACCGACATTACATTCATGTTCACACACTCATTGTAGTTGTCGGTGCTCATACTTTTTCATTGTACTATCCATGCTAGTTTAATTTCTTTTTCTAGCTTTCTTCTTGTGTGTTAGATAAACCTTAAGAAAAACCAAAAAAATTAGTTAGTTTAACTTCCATGCTTGTAGTAGTAATTAAAAGAAAACCAAAAAAGATTTCTCGTTCTTCTTTTGCTTGTTCGGAGCTTTCCCGTGTAAATAGTTTTATTTCTTTTCTTTCCTTTGGGCGTCGAGAGGAGAAGACCATCATGGAAATGTTTAGTGGCTCTAATATGCATGATTGTTGATTTAACCAAGAGCCCATATTACCTTGTCTTCTCCCTTGAATTGAATGCTTGCAGATTCCAGCTTAGTCCAATGCACGTGCACTATTATTATTATCCACACCGTTCGGTCGTGCAAGTGAAAGGCAATAATGACGATATATGATGGACTGATTGAGATGAGAGAAGATGGTATGAACTCGACCTCTCTTGTTTTTGTAAATATGATTAGTTCATCGTTCCTGATTCAGCCTATTATGAATAAACATGTTTTCAATGACAATTAGAGATTATAGTTTCTTATGCCATGCTTAATTAGCTAGGAGCTTATAATGGTTTACCTTGCGTGCCAACATGCTATTAAAATGGTTGTGATGTGGTATGATAGGGTGGTATCCTCCTTTGAATGATTCGAGTGACTTGACTTGGCACATGATCACGCATGTAGTTGAAACAAAATCAACATAGCCTTCATGATATTTATGTTCATGGTGGATTATATCCTACTCATGCTTGCACTCAGTGTTGATTAATTTCAACTCATGTTCATGACTGTTGTCGCTCTCTCAGTTGGTCGGTTCCCAATCTCTTGCTAGCCTTCACCTGTACTAAGCAGGAATACTGCTTGTGCATCCAAACTCCATAAACCCCAAAGTTATTCCATATGAGTCCACCATACCTTCCTATATGCGGTATCTACCTGCCGTTCCAAGTAAATTTGTATGTGCCAAACTCCAAACCTTCAAATGAAATTCTGTTTTGTATGCTCGAATAGCTCATGTATCAACTAGGGTTGTCTGTATCTTCCATGTTAGGCGGGTTATTCTCAAGAGGAGTGGACTCCGCTCCTCATTCATGAGAAAATGGCTGGTCACCGGGATGCTCACTCCCATGCTCAAATCAAATCAAAATAATTGCAAACAAAACTCCTCCAAGATTGTTGTTAGTTGGAGGCACCTGTTGTTTTGGGTAAGCCATGGATTGATGCTTGTTGGTTGTGGGGGAGTATAAACTTTACGATTCTATTTGGGAACTGCCTATAATTTGTAGCATGGAAGATATCGAGATCTCTTAGTTGTTATGTTGATAGTGAAAGTATACCGCTCAAAATGTTATTCATCTCTATTTCAAAATCGAGCTATGGCACCTCTACAAATCCCTGCTTCCCTCCACGAAGGGGCTATCTATTTACTTTTATGTTGAGTCATCACCCTCTTATTATAAAGCACCCGCTGGAGAGCATCGCTGTCATTTGCATGCATTACTATTAATTTATATTGGGTATGACTATGACTGGATCTCTTTTACCATGAATTACAATGTTTAGTCAGTCCTTGATCTTTAAAGGTGCTCTGCATTTATGTTTTGCAGTCTCAGAAAGGGCTAGCGAGATACCATCTTGTTATATCATATTATGATTGGTTCGAGAATGTGTTGTCTTCCAAGATTTATTATTATTGTTCACTAGTTGATTATGCCATTGATATGAGTAAACATGAGACCTAAGTGTTATTGTGAATATGGTTAGTTCATAATCTTTGCTGAAAACTTGAATGCTGGCTTTACATATTTGCAACAACAAGAGCAAACAGAGTTTGTAAAAGTTTTTCTTTATCACTTTCAGTTTGTCAACTGAATTGCTTGAGGACAAGCAAAGATTTAAGCTTGCGGGAGTTGATACGTCTCCGTCGTATCTACTTTTCCAAACACTTTTGCCCTTGTTTTGGACTCTAACTTGCATGATTTGAATGGAACTAACCCGGACTGATGCTGTTTTCAGCAGAATTGCCATGGTGTTATTTTTGTGCAGAAATAAAAGTTCTCGGAATGACCTAAAAATCAACGCAGCAACTTTTTAGAATTAATAAAAAATATTGGCGAAAGAATCAACGTCAGGGGGGCCATACCCTGTCCACGAGGGTTGGGGGCGCGCCCCCTCCCCTAGGGCGCGCCCCTGCCTCGTGGTCCCCCTGGACGTCCACCGACCTCAACTCCAACTCCATATATTTGCTTTCGTAGATAAAAAAAATCAGAGAGAAAGTTTCATCGCGTTTTACGATACGGAGCCGCCGCCAAGCCCTAATCTCTCTCAGGAGGGCTGATCTGGAGTCTGTTCGGAGCTCCGGAGAGGGGGATTCGTCGCCATCGTCATCATCAACCATCCTCCATCACCAATTTCATGATGCTCACCGCCGTGCGTGAGTAATTCCATCGTAGGCTTGCTGGACGGTGATGGGCTGGATGAGATTTACTATGTAATCAAGTTAGTTTTGTTAGGGTTTGATCCCCTAGTATCCACTATGTTCTGAGATTGATGTTGCTATGACTTTGCTATGCTTAATGCTTGTCACTAGGACCCGAGTGCCATGATTTCAGATCTGAACCTACTATGTTTTCATGAATATATGTGAGTTCTTGATCCTATCTTGCAAGTCTATAGTCACCTATTATGTGTTATGATCTGACAACCCCGAAGTGACAATAATCGGGATATTTCTATGTGATGACCGTAGTTTGAGGAGTTCATGTATTCACTATGTGTTAATGCTTTGGTCCGGTACTATATTAAAAGGAGGCCTTAGTATCCCTTAGTTTCCATTAGGACCCCGCTGCCACGGGAGGGTAGGACAAAAGATGTCATGCAAGTTCTTTTCCATAAGCACGTATGACTATATTCGGAATACATGCCTACATTACATTGATGAACTGGAGCTAGTTCTGTGTCACCTTATGTTATAACTATTACATGAGGAATCACATTTGACATAATTATCCATCACTGATCCAATGCCTACGAGGTTTTCACATATTGTTCTTTGCTTATTTACTTTACCATTGCTGCTGTTACAATTATTACAAAATTGCCACCGTTACTTTTGCTACTGTTATCGTTACTTCCATACTACTTTGCTACTAAATACTTTGCTGCTGATATTAAGTTATCCAGGTGTGGTTGAATTGGCAACTCAACTGCTAATACTTGAGAATATTCTTTGGCTCCCCTTGTGTCTAATCAATAATTTTGGGTTGAATACTCTACCCTCGAAAACTCTTGTGATACCCTATACTTGTGGGTTATCAGTAAACGTACCACCACAGAATACCGACTGCGATGGCAATGTGACCAGAAACGAGTAGGAGTACAATATATGCATCTTGGCTCCCTATCCCCGACGGTTTCTGGGTCGTGTGGGAAGGACCCCCTATCGCCCACAATCACTTGGCGACGGTTGCAATTGTCGACGCGGATAGGATTAAAAACTGTTTGTATAGCACCTACGCGTACCAATGTAGGAGGATCAATTATTAATAAAATTTCTAGCCTGGCGGATGCAATATCTTTGCTATTAGTTGAACTTGAAAGACAATTCGTTCACATGCATCCATGCATACAAAGGATTCTCCTAGAGTTTTCTAATATTCATGATCCTTTTGTTAAGCGTGTTACCATTATATTTCTAGCTTATGAATTTGGCCATATTATGAAAGAAGCACGTGAAATATTTTCTCATTACAATATAAATTGTGGTTTCCGTCCTATAGAAAAGTTCCTTTTTAATTAAGAAGAGATAAGGAGATTACAATCTCCAGATTATGCCGCTTACAATGTAAATATAAGAAAAAGGGTTCCTCCAAATGTATTGATTGCTAAGATTTCTGAGCTCAATGATAATTTTATATACAAAATAATGGGATAGGGTGTGGTCTTAAAGAAAGGCTTATGGATCACAATCAAAGGAACGAATGAAGAGATAGTAATCACCTATAAAGGGCCAAAGGAGGAACCCCCTCCTCCCAAACTTGATCTCATAGATCCGTACCAAATTAAATATAGTCCTTTTGATTACTTTTGTTTGCCACAAAGGAAACTTTCCTCTGAAAGGACGGAGTATGAGATGAGCATGGATGATCTCCCTCACTTCTATTACAATACCTAGATCTATGGAATCCTAGCTAGGGGCGTAAAACAATAGCGCTTGTTGGGAGACAACCCAATTTTATTTTATGTTTTATGGTTTTTGCTTTTGTTTTTCAATGAATATGCAATTATACTCTGCTATGATTACTTTTTAGTGTTTTAATTAGTGTTTGAGCCAAGTAAGACCTTTCGGATGATTTGGGTGATAGTTGATTCAATTCTGCTAAAAAACAGAAACTTCTGCGCTCAGTTCTGGAATTTTGTTAATTCACAAGAACGTGCTTTTGATCTATATTTTTTACACAAGATTGATATAAAAACTTCCTACGCTGTCTTAATTTTTCAGAATTTCTGGAGTTACAGAAGTTTGGCTAAAGTCCATATTACTACAGACTATTCTGTTTTTGAGAGATTGCTTTCACTGTGTTGTTCGCTTATTTTGATGAATCTATGGGTACTATCAGGGTGTATGAACCATGGAGAAGTTAGAATACAATAGATATAATGCAAATATAAAATTGGAATGACTTTACAATAGTACCTAAAGGTGGTGATTTGCTTTATTATACTAACGGATCTTACGAGTTTTTTGTTGAGTTTGTGTTGTGAAGTTTGTTGGGGAACGTTGCATGGGAAACAAAATATTTCCTATGCTCACCAAGATCAATCTAAGAGATGAACATCTATGAGAGGAGAGATTTCATCTATATACCCTTGTAGATAGCTAACTGGAAGCGTTAAACGTGGTTGATGTAGTCGCGCGTCTTCGCGATCCAATCACGGTCCGTCCCGCGAACTCCCGATCCAAGTGCCGAACGGACGGCACCTCCACGTTCAACACACATACGTCTTGATGATGCCTTCACCTCCTCGATCTAGTGAGCGATAGTGAAGTAGTAGCTCAAGTCCTCCGGCAGCACGATGATGTGGTAGCGGTGGTGGTGCTGGAATCTCGGCAGAGCTTCGCTAAGCACTACGGAGAGGAAGAGGGCTACGAGGGAGAGGAGGGGCAGCGCCGTGGCATGTAGGGGGTGCAGCTACCCTCTCTATACCTCTCTATATATAGTGGGAAGGAGGAGGAGGTGGCTCCCTAGAGTTTCCCTAGGGGGTCCGACGGCCACAAGGGGAAACCCTAGATAGGTTTTGGGTGGCCCCCCTAGGTGCCTTGTCCCCAAGCAAGGGGGAGGCAGCCCTGGGGGCGCACCAACCCTTCCTGGTCTTGTAGGATGGGGTGAGGAGGGTGCACAATCTCTTAGTGGTCTGGTGTGCCCCCTCCTTTAGGCCCGTGAGCCCCCCCCCCCCCAACACTTGCTGGGGCCTCTCGAAACCCCTTTCGGTCATCCTCGTCACAACCCGGTGCCCCTGGAACTCTTTCGGACTCTGATACCCTTCATCCTATATATCAATCTTCACCTCCGGACCACGCCAGAGTTCCTCGTCATGTCCAGGATCTCATTCGGGACTCCAACCAACCTTCGGTAACCACCATAATGACTCAACGATATTTATACCGTCAACAAATGTTAAGTGCACTACTAGGAAAAGGGCTATAGATGGAATTGACACTAACGGCGCACCGGACATGTGGTGCGCCATTACTATATACTAATGGCGCACCATGTGTTGGTACGCCATTAGTTTCCAAATACTAATGGCGCACCACATCCCGCGGTGCGCCATTAGTAAATTTTTTTTTAATTTTTTCAAAACTTCTAGTGGCGCACCATGGGTGCTAGTAATGGCGCACCACACCCACCGTGCGCCATTAGAAGTTTTGAAAAAAGAAGTAAAAAAATTATTAAAAAATTTATAAATTTTTGTTAGTAATGGCGCACCGTGACAAGGCGCCATTACTAATTTTAATTAGTAATGGCGCCTTTGTCCATCGGTGCGCCATTACTAAGTTTTTTTCAAAAATTTCAAACAAAATTTCAAAAAAAATTATATATTTTTTTTCAAACTAGTAATGGCGCACCGTGGTTGTGGTGCGCCATTACTAGTTTAACTACAAATGGCGCACCACCTGAGTGCGCCATTAGTAGTTTGCCCACTTCCACCAATGCACACTTCGTGGACCGCCTTTTCAGTTTTAAAAAATTAAAAAATGATAAAAATGTCAAAAAAATAAAAGAAAATAAGTTTCCCATGTGATATGTTGTCTAGTTGTTGGGAAAATTTACAAATATAAATTTCGACTTTATTTGTAAAATCTCTCTGAAAATTTAAAAAATGGGCATAACTTTTGCATACGAACTCGGATTAAAAAGTTTTATTTATGAAAAATCATCTACTCGAAAAGTTACATCCGAATTTAACAGGGGGAACCGTTAAACATTTTCAAAATCCCCAAAAACCTAACAGAAAAAAAGTTACGGGGCTTTCAAGATCTAGAGGCAAAAAAATTTCAAAAAAAATTTGGTTTTTTATTTTTTTTTTCAAAAAATGATATGTAATATGACCCGGAAGTTTGAAATATCTTTCAAAATTTTCAACATAGTCATGAACATGAACAAAGTCCTAGACATCAACATGGTATAATAGGATTGATATGCTAGATATATCAACAAGTGCTTGTGAAGTGAGCTGTTGCTGGGGTTGGA
This sequence comes from Aegilops speltoides, assembly GCA_021437245.1. Lineage (NCBI taxonomy): Eukaryota > Viridiplantae > Streptophyta > Magnoliopsida > Poales > Poaceae > Aegilops > Aegilops speltoides. The sequence goes on along the minus strand of CM038147.1, from coordinate 361,396,790 downwards.
TAGAACTCTGAAGTTAAGCGTGCTTGGGCTGGAGTAGTGTGAGGATGGGTGACCTTTCGGGAAGTTTGACCATGGAGTGCGATTTGACCTGAGATTAAGCATATTGACTCGAGATTAAGCCATAGTGACCTGAGATTAAGAAAAAAACAAAAAAAATTGGAAATTTTGAAAAAAAAATTAAAAAAAATTCTGCAAAAAAAGTTTGAAAAAAAATTGTTACTAATGGTGCACTCCTATGTGGTGCGCCATAAGTATACCAGATACTAATGGCGCACCGTGGGCCATACTTATGGCGCACCATCGGTGCGCCATTAGAATACCAGATTCTAATGGCGCACCACAGGTGCACCATTAGAAAAAAATTCTAGTGGCGTGATGCTAATGGCGCACCGGTAGTGCGCCATTAGTAGGCAAAACCGGTGCGCCATTAGAAGGCTTTTTCCTAGTAGTGGTGTGTAGACCCTGCGAGTTCGAGAACTATGCAGCCATGACCGACACACCTCTATGGTCAATAACCAATAGTGAAACCTGTATGCCCATATTGGTTCCTACAAATTCTACGAATATCTTATCGGTCGAACCTCGATGTCAAGTATTCAGCTAATCTTGTCTGCAGTTCCCTTTGTCTATCGGTATGTTACTTGTCCGACATTCGATCGTCGGTATCCCCATACCTAGTTCAATATCGTTACCGGCAAGTCTCTTTACTCATTCCGTAATACAAGATCCTATGGCTAACACTTTAGTCACATTGCTTGCAAGCTCATTGTGATGCTGTATTAGCGAGTGGGCCCTGAGATACCTCTCCGTCATATGGAGTGACAAATCCCAGTCCTGATCCATATCAACTCAATAGACACCCTCGGAGACACCTATAGAGCACCTTTATAGTCACCCAGTTATGTTGCGATGTTTGGTACACACAAGGTATTCCTCCGGTGTCAGTGAGTTGCATGATCGCATGGTCATAGGAACATATACTTGACATGCAGAAAACGATAGTAGTAAACTTGATACGATCATAAGCTACGTTTATAGTTTGGGTCTTGTCCATCACATAATTTTCCTAATGATGTGATCCCGTTATCAAATGACAACTCATGTTTATGACTAGGAAACCATAGCCATCTTGGATCAATGAGCTAGTCCAGTAGAGGCTTACTAGGGGCATGTTGTTGTCTATGTATCCACACATGTATTTGAGTTTCTAGTTAATACAACTATAGCATGGATAATAAACGATTATATTGAATAAGGAAATATAATAATAACCACATTATTATTTCTTCTAGGGCATATTTCCAACAGTCTACCACTTGCACTAGAGTCAATAATCTTGCATTACATGTTAATGAATCTAACACCCATAGAGTTCTGGTGTTGATCATGCTTTGCCCGTGGAAGAGGTTTAGTCAACGGATCTGCAACATTCGAATTCGTATGTATCATGCAAATGTTTATGTCTTCCTCCTTGATATAATCACGATTGAATTGAAGCGTCGCTTTATGTGTATGGTCCTCTTGTGAAACCTTGGTTCCTTGGCTAGAGCAATAGCACCAGTGTTGTCATAGAATAGAGTCATTGGGTCCAGTGCACTAGGCACAACTCCAAGATCTGTCATGAATTGCTTCATCCAGACACCTTCCTTCGCCGCCTCTAAGGCAAATATGTACTCTTCTTCACATTTAGAATTAGCTACCATGCTCTGCTTGGAAGTGCACCAGCTTATGCTCCCCCGTTAAGAACATATACGTCTCCGGTTTGAGACTTAGAGTCATCTGGACCAGTGTCAAAGCTTGCATCAGTGTAACCCTTTTCGACAAGCTCTTGATCACCTCCATAAACGAGAAACATTTCCTTAGTCCTTTTCAGGTACCTAAGGATATTCTTGACCGCTATCCAGTGTTCCACTCCTGGATCACTTTGAAACCTTCTAGCCATACTTATGTCAAGGCAGACATCTAGTCATGTGCACAACATCGCATACATGATGGAACCTATGGCAGAAGCATAGGGGACGACACTCATCTTTTCTCTATCCTCTGAAGTCACTGGGCGTTGAGTCTTACTCAACTTCACACCTTGCAAAACAGGCAAGAACCCCTTCTTGGACTGATCCATTTTGAACTTCTTCAAAATCTTATCAAGGTTTGTGCTTTGTGAAAGTCCTATTAAGGTCTTGATCTATCTCTATAGATCTTGATGCCTAATATGAAAGCAGCTACTCCTAGGTTCTTCATTGAAAAACTATTGTCACTACAAACAAAAGACACATCCATGACATTTTAGGCCGAAAGAATTTTTTTTCTGTCATACATATGACACTTCTATGACAATAATTGTGACAAAACCCGGTATCATCATAGATGTGGTGGGCTCCTATTTCTATGACAAAAAATCATGAAACAAAATGGGCTTTTCGTCCTGGGCGGGCCGGAGACGCAGCTGCATGACATTCTTTGGGCCATCCATGACGGAAATAACAGTGGTAGAAGCGAGGGCGAGGAAAATTTCGGGGAGTTCCAGGTTACGGTGGGAGGTCAGAGGCCGAGCGATGCACGTTTCTCTCGTACACGTACGCGCGTGTGTGCGAGGCATTGGCTCTTCAACCCGAAGCGAGGCGTTGGGCTCTAATCGAACCCGAAAGACAGACCGTAGGGCTACGCGTTACTGAACCCGAGCGATGGATCAATGGCTGTTAACTGAACCCGATCGAGCGATTCCTTCGCTACTACAGCTAACTGAAGCCGATCGATGCTGCATCTCTGGATGAACAGGACCCCGTGGCATTGCCTCTGGATGAACAGAACGACCCCATGGAGGGCTGGATGAACAGTAGACGGTGGAGGGGTGCCTGTGGAGGGGTGGTTGAACAGTAGCCGGTGGAGTAGCGCGTGGTGCAGGCTGGATGAACAGGAGCCCGTGGAGGCTGGAGGAGGTCGACGGTAGCCCGTGGAGGCTGGAGGAGGTCGACGGTGGAGATGAACAGATCCGTGGAGTCTGCTTTTGCGGTAGGCCACACCCTCTCGGCGAGCAGGGACCCCGCTTTATTGAAGCGCCCAACACAAGTCTGCTTTCGTCCGCTTTTGCGATGCGCCACACCCTCCCGATCAACAGACCCCGTTTCGACCGTGGGTGGTCTGCTTTCCTCTGCTTTTTCGATGCTGCACTCCCCTCGATGAACAGGATCCTGTTTTCGAACGTGGCCGGTCGAACACAAGGCCGTTTCCTCCGTTCTGCGGTGCATCAGGCCTCGTTTCCATTGCCTGTTCCGTCCAAGCCATCCCGATGAACACGACGACGCATTCCGTTCCGACCCAGCCAGTTGGCTCCCACGCGTTCCGTTGCCTCCCGATAAACACGATGCATTCCGTTGCCTCCCCATGAACATGAAGCATTCCGTTGCCTCCCCATGAACACAACGACGACGCTGTTTCTCTATTCCGACCCAGCCATGTACACGAGCCCTGGCCATACGTATGCGCGAGTAGGCATTCGAGACCCCACCCATATGTACACATACGTGGTCGTATTTTCTTTCTTGCACACTGGCCGATGTACGTATGTGTACATGCTACGTGCGCGCCTCTACTATGACACGTGTGCGCCTCTACATCGACCAGCATATATGTACGTACACGTTCGTGTCGTGGTCGCTGGGGGCACGATCACCTATGGGGCAGGAGGCCCCTTCTGGTCCGGCAGGGGAGCGGAGGGCGCGCAAAGCAGATCGAGGCGAAAGCACGCGGGGGGGATTTTACCCAGCTTCGGAGCTCTCCGGAGAGATAAAACTCCTACTGCTGCTTTGTATTTTGTATTTGTTCTTGCTCGAAAGCGTGGGTATGTTGTGGTCTCTAATGAGTCGAACTGACCGAACCCCTTCTACGTGCGCACGGGCCTCCTTTTTATAGTCTAAAGGGGTCACCGATAGGTGGCAACGCAGAGAGAGGGGTAGAAAGGTAAAAACGCGGGTTGGTACACTGCTATCTACAGTGCCCGCTACCTAACTCTGACGGCAGGGTTCAAGATCATTTAATGCCCGTCCGGTCGCTCCAACAGTGCAGGAAACGACCGTTAGGGGTGCCACCGATCGCCACGATGGCCTCCTGGTCACCTTTGCTCACCACCTCACACCGCTAGGCTGCACAGCTACACGCCACGTGCACCAGGAATGATCCTTTGGCGACACATCGTCGGGTGAGCTGGAGCGCGGGCGCAGAGTGGTGGCTTCGCCGCGGCAAGCGCCTTGCCGCGGTCTCTGTCTTGGCGCACCCGCAAGCTTGCCGCTCGTCGGGTCTTGTTGGGATCTTGCATGCCGCGGCAAGTCTTCGAAGTGCATTGGTTGGCCTTCCGGCAAGCTCCTCTTGCCGGGTCTTATCCTTCCCGAGGCTTCTCTTGCGGGGCCTTGTTCTTCGGCAAGCTCCTCTTGCGGAGTTTTATCCATCCCGCAAGCTCCTCTTGCGGGGCCTTGTCTACAAAGTTAACACTTTGTTCTTGAATGGTAGTAATAGGAATGACGAAGGGTCTTGGCGGACGCCCCGCAAGCCTTGCCGCGGGGCGCTGCAACTGCCCGTGCCCAAGTTCGGGGTACTAAGGTACCCCTAATTTAGTACACCGATAGGAGCCCCCGGGCCTAGGCCATACACGGTGCCGAGCGCTGTTGGGCCAGCCCAAAAGCGAACGCACGCACGCGGCACGGGTCCAAACCAGATCCACTCCGAATCCACCGCGTCCTCCCGTAACAGAACACGTCAATTGCGGCGTCGTGGGAGAGGATGTGAGCAATACTTAAATCCAGGAAATGCGTAACGTTCACCTCCCCTGTTTATAAGCAGAGGAAACAGGGCCGTTCCCCCACCTTCGCCACTTGCAGTTCCTTCCTCCGAAAGCTCCGCCGCTTCCCTCTGCTTCCCAAGCCGAATGAGGGCAGCGCTCCGCCACCCACCGCCGCCGTCATCCTCAACGCTTCCGCGCTCCCCCGCCGCTTCCGCCATGGCTCCGAAGACCAGCAAGGCCGAGAAGTCGGCCGAGGCGTTGCGGCTTGAGGCGCTGCGCAAGAAACGAGTGCTTTTCCCCTCCGAGCTCACCCGCAAGGCGCTGCGGGAGGAGTTCTACCTCTTCCGTCGACGCAGACGGGGCGATCCCCGCGCGCCGGTGCTTTCGGCCGAGGCTTCCAAATCGAAGCGGTGCCCAAAAGGGTACTATTTCTTTCCGGTGTTCTTCTATTGCGGGCTCTGCCCACCTTTTTCGGACTTCTGTTCCCCTTCCTCTCATTTGCCATGGAGGGAGGGAACCCTGGCCCTTCATCGGTGGCGGCGAGGGTTGCCGCCAGGCAGCGCGCCCCTCCCTACCCCGCGCTCGTGGTGGCAGAGCCAGCCACAAGGGGAAGAGGGAGGGGGCGAGGTCGTGGACGAGGTCGAGGTCGAGGTCGAGGCGCTCGAGGAAGAGGCGGGCGTGGCGGCGCACCATCTCCGCCTCCGCCGGCGGTCCCTCTCCCCGCGGCGGTCCACACAGGGGACGACCCTTGCGAGTTCTTCGTCAAGCTGCGCCGGGCGCCTCGTCATCGCCTCCGGCTTCTAGCTCCGTTTGCGAGCGCGATGGAGTCGGATCCGCCCGAGACGCTGAGATTGCACATGAGGGGCTGTGGAATCAGCGGCACGCGAGTCCGCGCTGTATTCCCAGCCCCTAATGTGATGTATCTTGATCGTGGGTGGAAGA